>OY755045.1:32994466-33591966 GCA_963576565.1 Aspidapion aeneum
TTTCTTAAATGAAAAGAATCTGTTTTGAATCGAGAAAAGATCTGCTTTCCTATTCACGAAAACAATATCTTCTTGATTCAAGAAAATAGCTTTTTCCGTGTAAAAAAATTATATTTTTTTGGGGTTTTTTTAAATTAAATTTTCGCTTAATACAAGTAAGTGTTTATAAAATAGCTTTCCTTATATAAAAGTGCGGTAAATCGGTTGCCGTGTGTGTCAGTTAAATGTGGAAAAAAAGGTGTTAGGAACACTTGTTTTTCTACGAGCGTGAGGAACACAGTAATAAAAAAGTTACAAAATGTGTTTGTCGGAAGACGTAGGACAAACTAGGAAATTTAGTGACTTTTGACATCAACCCAGTATTTCACAGCCTGCTTAATGCAGCTAGTATAGCATTAATAATGCAGTTTACTGGTTTTTGACATGTCTGTGCGAAAAAAAATTTCTGCACTGGTGCGGCAAAGTTGAATTTTGAGCACTAAAAATAGTGTGGAAAATGCATTTTCCACACGCTTGTAGAAAAAAGATTTTTGGTTTTGTTTACGTTTTTATGAAAAACTACCTAACTAAAAACGGAGAAGTTAAGAATTGTGATTACTTATCTTCATACTTTAACGTTTTTGAGACAAAACTATTCTATCAAAACATTTGTATTAAGGCCGATTCTTACCTAAGTGCCATTTTTTTTGGTCACGTTATTTCATATCATCACTCTAAAAGTGATAGCCATATTATAAAATGACGCGCCGCGCCGCCTCGCTCAATGACGCGTAAGTGAGAATCGGCCTTAATTTTTTTCTCAAGTAATAAGATACAGTTCAGTTGCGAAATACCCTAAAAATGTCTTTTGAATTCAGAGAAAACAATCCACGTAAATAACATACAATACAGATGTTCAATACCACGTAAGTCAGTAATTTAGCTTGTTATTTTAAGCAAAAGTACATTGTATTAATTATTTCTAGGTACTTACATTATGTAACAGGGGCCTTGTATGTGACAGTGGTACTGTCAAATAAAGTGGTCAAGGCTTAAATGTAGCTACCAAATTTGCAACAACTTAAAAATAGTAAATTAAAAGATTAAATATGATACTGATTGACTAATTTAACTCTCGAAAGGGAACTTGACGGTTGTTGAAGGAAGTGCGCTATAGGTGTTTTTCTCAATTAATTAAACAATGTAGGAAAAATATACATACCTGTTCAATTGTTCTTCATCTTCTTTTTCTTCATACACTAGACCTTATCACTGCTTATGGACTAAACTTTATTTGATTCAATTATTTGATTATTATTTTCTCTTTATGAGATTGGTTGCAACCATTTTTATCTTAATATTTTACACTTTCTATTTACCTTTTTATAGGTATATTTTAAATAAATTATTATTTTATAAAATTCATTATGTAAAAATGTCTTTATAAACTAATTAATTTAGTACTGTTGTGTCAGTACAAATAGTACCTGTTATAGTATGGTACTTAAGGTAAGAAAATTATAAAATTATAAACAAAATGTTTGGCAACAAGAAAGTTTTATTTAAAAAAAAGTAATTTGATGGTTAATTAAAACAGTGATAAACTGGTATAAACGATAACTCAATTCAGAAATAAATGATGGTAAATAATTAATAAAATATGTTAAGATGGAAATTGAGTTATACTAAGAATTAAATAAACGATATTTATTCAAAGGAAAAGAATTTTCCCCTAAATAAATCTTCATTTTATAAAAGAAGTTGACCGTTGAATACCTCACTAAACTCTGTCCTCCGACACGTAAAGAAATTTCTAGGTACTTTTCCCATCCCTTCCACTTCTCTTTGGTGCGCTCAGACTATAGCTTACGCTACGTTTTCCTATGCTATAGAAAAAGATAGCACCAAAGCAAGCATGACAGAACTTCCAAATTCCTTTACAAGCGTTGGAACATGACTTTTTTTGATTATCCAGTTTTACAATTTAAATAACATGATATAGGATAAAGGCCTTTTAAACGAACTGGCCGAATACATTTCAAAACTAGTTAGACAGTTAGAAAGCTCGCTTGAAAACTAACTGTTTTTATGTTGCCATTTTCTCAAAAAATATCTTAAAGCTAGTTACAATACAAAACATACTAATTAATGCTTGTTAACTGAGAAAATGTTCCAATACGTATATAGATTGCCAAATAACAAAATGTTATTAAGGCTTGCCAATGACAATTGTTGTTTTTAAATATGACAAGTTAAGTCTTTAAAGTTTATACGAAAACCCTGGCAAAACGGGTATGATCATAATTTTAAATAATACTTATATGGTTGTTTTAATATATGTCTGTACCACTATGAATAGAGCTATGCAGGTCTACACCAGGATAATATAGACCGTCATAAATTACCAATAATTACTTCCAGATATATTTTCTCTAGGTTTTTGGTTTCACTGAGAAAAGAAATCAAGAAACCGTTAATATTTGAATTGCTTTTAGAAAATAAGTGGACAAATATATTAAAATAAATATTAAATAAATTAAAGCAAATCTGCAAAAACCGTATTGTTACAATTAGTATTATACCACAAAACAGGGTATGTTTCTGTTTAAGAGGGTTAATGCCTAGTTTACCCATTGATTAAGCTCAAATTTAGTCTTAATTTTGTATGTGCCTCCTTTACACTCCTTATCAAAATAAAGGACATATAAAATTAAGACTAAATTTGTGCTTAATCAATGGGTAAACTAGGCATAATTTTTTTTATGAATGGACCTTAAGACATATGTAATAAAATTTGTAAAATACAGTTAAAAAAAAAACAAAACCTTGTTAGCTGGATTTTTCTTTCCAATTTAATTTTTCATAAACTTTATTAAGTATCTTTTATTCACAAAACACCAAATTGATATTTAAAAAAAAAAACAAAAATAGAACACCAAGGTTAGAAAATCATAACTCCTTGCAAGCCGCCGCTTTCGTTCTCTCAGTTTTTAGGAGAACGGGAACCGAGTTCCCTTGTTCAAGAATACAGTCTAGGAAGCACTCGCACACGACCAGTGAACGTTCGCATGAAAAGTCACACGTTCCCCGTTGAAGAATTGGGACCCAACTGACGCCCCTAGTTTTATTAAGTAAAACAACAACAAACAGTAGAAATGGTAATTTTCGGACCTACGAGGTATTGACTTGAGGCCATCGATATGGTGAATAAAATGTGCAAACAGTAAAACGAAGTCAAAAAAAGGTTGTTAGTTTTTCATAGCAGAAGAAATAGCAATACTAAAAATTAATCTTCATCGCAGTTGGGGCACTGAAATGTAATTAACACATCCGCAGCTGTTAATCCGCAACACTCTTCGTGTACCCACTGCACACGAAGTGTTTTGTTTGCAGCTCTTCCTTACAGAGGATACAATACCAAGATTCTTTTTTCTTTGATCCTAGTCCGCTTCTTGATGGCTGCGGCTGAGATATATGTTGTTAGATCCCTTTTTCCCTAGAAATGTTGTTTTCTTAATTTGGAGTTCTCCCTTTTGTTTTGTCATTGGAGAACCAACTGTTGCTTAGGAGTAGACGTTGCTTGAGGGGTAGTAGTCTCCCGTGACCTTGGTGAAAGCGGACGTTTTCTCTGGGATAATACTGATGGAGCCTATGCAGCTTCGGGAATAACCGTAGGATCGAAGGGGTATATCCCTGTAGCACGAAATCCTGCAGATACATTGGAAGGAGTCACAGTTTTAGGCCACACCTTGGAAAACACTAAAACAAAACTTGACTTTGTAAGCTTACCTTGAGAATGCACTCCCCAGAACGTTTGCAATTCATCCTCCCAATGATACTCGAATACTCGAAAAACGAATTTGTCCATAGGTTGTAATTCGTGTGTACAGTTGCTAGGAAGATAGAGTAGTGTTATATTGTAACTGTCTGCAACAGTCACAATAGTTCCACCCAATGAGATTTAGCTCCATCAAAAATTAACAGTACATTTCCTGTAGGCCTATAGTCTGCGAAGTGATGCATTCACTTTACGAAGACCTCACAAGTCATACTCCTCTTTGGCGTCATAAAAACCTACAGCCTGTTGGAAGATTGTCTTGATATTCTGGTTTAAGGCGTTTGCCTTTGAAAAGTACGACTGGTGGAATCGCTTGGCCCAATGCGTTACCACAAGACACGACTGTAACATTCTCGGGGGCAACACTGACACCTTTTCGAGTTAAAACTTTAGGCTGCCTATGAAAATTTAGTTGACACCCTTTTTCGTCCATGTTGAAAATCAAATGGGGTTTGTCCATGATATCAAGTTCGGTCAATATTTTTTTTAGAGTATTAAAGTAGTGGTCAACTATGAACTTGTTCAACTTTGCAGCTCGAGCTGGATTAACGTTTTGTGATTTTCTTCGAGCAACTTCTGGTGTCTACGTAAAAATAATTTTAACCATTTTCTACCAATCATGCTTGCTCTTCTTCGTTGTTGGAAGCATTACATTATTTGCGGCACAGAAAGAATGTACTGTTTTTCTTAACATTTTAGATGTGAGGGGCACTGCAATTTCGGCGAGTCTAAATATCCTTCTGCAGAGCTGACCTTCTTGTTCAATAGTTAACAAAGATTTTCGTCCAAGTCGGTTGACTGGTTGAAGGTTTTAAAGCAGTTGCTTGCTGACGTCATGCAAAGACGTACGTTGCATTTTTGACATTTTACTCTGGAACGCGATTTGCATAGCTCCTTCTTGCATCTTTGCGGTTTCAAATCCATAATGGGCCAGTAACATAGAATCGTATCGGACATCCGTTTGTGGTCTTATATCAATTTTTAATTTTTTAGTGTAGATTTGCGGACTATTATGTAAACTACTACACTTCTGGTCTTTCAACTGATGCGATGTATTTTTTTTCATATTTGCTCCATCTTTGTGCTAAATCTACATTACCTTTTCCAATCAAGCTTGAGGCTAATGTGACGATGCTATTGTCGCTCCATTGCGTAACTTCGATGTCTCCGTTTAGGTTCACAACTTCTGAAATAGTTCCTCGTTTTGACTTATTTGTTACGGTGAGAGGACATTTCATAGTTTGAGTTTTTCGTATGGAACCGGTGTACCATATTTTTTTATGTTTTAGCTCTCTAATAACTGAAATACAAGTAAAAAAATTATCTGCGAACAACTTAAAATCTTGTTCATGTGGAATGCGTTCAGATAATTTTTGAACGACTCCTCCAGCTATCCCATAGCTAGCTGCTTCAGTTTTAAGTGGAGTGGTTTTTCCTTGATACACAATAAAATTATACACCAATTCACTGGCTCCACACAGTAAAAAAAGATTTGATACCCCAAGGACTTGCTTGCTTTTTATATACTGTTTTATATTTAGGGTGCCTTTAAAAGAAATCATTTGCTCGTCAATGCAAAGGTTTTCTTCCAAGTTCCGAGCAACACAACGATTTTTTACTGCATCTAAAAGTGGCCTAACTTTCCAGAGCCTGTCATCAGTATCCGTGGGTTTTTCAGTTACAACATGAAGATTATTTCTGAGCTTTTTAAACCGATTTCTGGACATAAGCTCTGCGATTCCCGGAATGGACAATAAACTGTTCCAGTATAATCTGTGCTGAGGATACTTTAAAATTCTCATCAAAATGTGAATGGAAAAAACTGTTTTATTTCCTCTGGTGTGGTATTGATGTGTGTGCCTGTTTTAGAGAGGAAATATACATTGGTGTTTTCAGCCATCATTTGGAAAAGATCATCAGAAATATATCTTTTAAAATAAGTGTGGGGGCTGGGCATGTCAATTTCTTCAGTTTCATCCAATTGGTGAGTGGTACCAGTAAATGCTGCTTCCGGAACTTCAAATTCTTTAACTCTCAATTTCTCAGGTTCAACTTTCTTCTTACTTTTGTGATTTGGAATTGTACCTGTTTCTTGATTCTCTTTCGCTTCTTGTGGAGCGTTTTCGTCAACCTCATCTTCTTTACCATCTCCGTTAGGCACCTTTGGTTCCTTATCTGGCTCTTGCTCAGAATTCAACATACCACCTGCTCGAAACACGTCAAACCCATTGTCTGGCTCTTGCTCAGAATCGAACACAGCACCTGCTCGAAACCCGTCCAACTCATTACCTTGCTCTTTTTCGGAATCGTCATGTATATCTGACATGGAGCCATCATTTAAATCAAACAGAGCTTTTTCGGCCTCTTCCAAGAGCTCTTGGTCAGTAAGAGGTCTATTTCGCTTCCATAAATCTGATTTTGATGTATAGCCACCTAAAAGTTATTGAAAAAATTTAAAAACTTAAAACAAAACCAGTATTTCACGAAAACAGGCACTGACAAACATACAAAATATTTATTCAAAAGGACTGCCTCTAAAACCCACTGGTCCACATTTGTATACATTAAGAAATAAAGTGGACTATAGCTCAGTTTTTTTATAGAAATAGTTAATAGCTAAGCGTATTCAGTAAGGTTTTTTAAAAAAGATTCCCGCAAAAAAATAATATATTTTGTGAATTTTAATAAAAAAAATATCAAAAATACTGGACTTACCTTTTGATGTGCTCGCCATTGCTGTGACACTGAAGAACCCCGTGTAATTTATTACAAGTCTGGCCTAATTCCTATAGATGTCGCCACTTGTTCTAGTTGAAACAGGTGCATATGTGAACAACAGTTATTTGAATGCAAAATATTCAATAGATTTTAAGAACAAAAAATACAAAGTTGATGTACACATATGTGACCCTCTGGGGCGTAAGGGTTAAGATATGATGACCGATTGCCGCGGGATCGTTTTTCTGTGACAGAGCGCCATCTTTTCTCGTGGCTCGAAATGTGTACCTGATATTGGAAAGTGCGCATATTAAGAGGCCTGTCCATATTTGGTCAAGGTATCTTATAAAGTTTTATTGCCTGAACATTTTCATAAAATATCAAGGCGTTGAAAGTTGGGAAATTTAGGATGAGTTAGGAAAAATTGACGAAATGAGGCAGTTTTCAAAACGTAGCAGTTACTTTTTTGTTATTAGTTAAGAAAAAGGCATTTTCCTCCCTCCCCCCCCAATAATAAATCTTAGCGCCGGTGGTCACACTTGTAATGCTTTGAAAAATTTTAAAAGTTACGACCGACGGAAAAAGCGTAATAGTACTACCATTTTGGATCGCACTAGTAGGAAATGAAATTTTGAACACAAATATTATAAAAATTCACAAAAAGATAAAAAATTAAAGGCACATTAACGCTTGTAATCAATTAAGTCAGCAAGCATGTTTTGACAGAAAAGCCTTTAAGCAAATGTCATTGTTATGCACGTAAGTCACGTTTGACATTTGCATAAATAACTGTCAAAATGTGCTTGTAGCCTAATTGCTTATGATCATTAATGTGCCTTTAAAAACATTATTGAGATTTTGTGGTTAATTTTTAGAGAATATAAAGCTGTCAACTTATCAAGATTGCCAAATATTGATAAAACTTTCATTCGGTGTCGCCAATCAAACAAAAATCGGCGGTTGCCGGCTCATAAATTCGTAAGCCAAATTTATTATTCCAAAGAAGTCTGGTGGATTCGCATTTTAAATTTAATTATTAAAAAATTACTATGCCAAAATATTTTTCAAAAAAATATACAAACGTAGTGATTTAGTACAGTGTAAAGCCCGGTCTAGACATAACATTTTACCTTACGTCTTGCCTGTCTGTCAAAATGGTCAAGTATGATGGTTGAAAGACTAGCGTACACACTTGATAGTTTTAACGTACGTTTTTAGATCACTTTTTGATACAAAACAATCGTTTTATTGGAAAACAGTACGTGGTCCGGTCAGTTCTCTAGGCGGTCTTTCGTCTTAAATCAGTTCAAGTAAAACGTCCGTTTTTCAGTCTACACACAAAGTTTTACTTGATTCGTGTTGACTGAACAGGCAAGACGTAAGGTAAAATGGTATGTCTAGACCGGGCTTAAGATAGAACCCAACAGTTGTATAAAAATAATGTGACCAAGACAAACTTGAAAAAATGCTTAAAAAGCAGTTTACCAGTTCCAAACCGCCTATCTGCTTAGAAATATAATAATAATTCTAGAGCTCAAGCAAACTTCTTTAAAGAAATTGTTGAATTGGTTTACAAAAGTTACCGTTATCCACCCTATATATTTGTTTAGCAACTAGGAATTTTTATTTTTTATAAAATAATTTTATATTGTGAGAATTGTAGACTTTGGACCATACATAAATCATGCAATAAAAAAAGTTGAGTTTTTATAACTGTTCCATAAGGAGTGTTATTTGTTATGCGATTTCCCAAAATGTTATATCTATTTAATACTGCTACATATTTCTTGAAACTTAACTTTATTTAGTGCATTTCATTTATTGGTGAAAAATTATCAAGTTCGGATCTCCTGGAACATACTGTATACATGTATTTTAAGTTGGGGCATTAATTTTAAAAGATAATCGGAAAGGTCAACCAAAAGCAGGAAAAAAGTTATATAACCTTTCCCTTTCATTTATGCATTTAGAAATCCAAGATCGGTAAGAAAATTACAAAAAGAGAACTTCTGAACTGACCATTAATTATTACAGTAGTAGGTTTGTTGTGCGGGTGCTGGACCACTTTGAGGATGAGCAGGTAGTCAGTGACATTGTCGGACCTTGACCTTGTCTGACATTGGGCATAAAAATATATCATTTGCAATAGGATCCAAATAATTTCACTGACCTTGAAGAATCTTACATTATCGCAAAGAATTGTATTTTTTAAGCTTCAGATTGAACCAACTCTAGCTCACCCTGGCTTGAGCACGTATTTGGAGAGGTTGATGTGTCATTTTGTTTTTCCCTAAGTACATCAGTCTCTTCTATACTTTGCCTCCTACCTTCGTTTTTTTGGTTTAGCTGGCTTTTCAGATTTCTTAAATTTGTTTGCTGCTTTTGCTGGTTCTTGTTCAGCAAGTGTAGGTTTGGCTATCCCCCTATCTTTCTTGTTTGATGTCTCGGGGATGGGTTTAGTCAACAGCATTTTTTCGAAATGCTTTAAAAATTCAGTTAAAATTAAAACATCGGTTTTTAAATATAAATCTGAATAGTCTTCCAAAATTTTGTAGTGAAATAGATTCAATCTTATTTTTTTCTCTTTCATATTCCAAATCATTAATATGCTGGTCATTTAGATTATCATAGAATTGGTTTTTAGTAGGTGAATTGATAACATCCAATTTCTTTAAGTCAGAGATAAATCCATCTGGAAACACACCTTTTTGTCTCATTAAACTAAATTCTTCTTCAGATGTGAAATGTGCTTCTAAAAAGGAATCTGAATTCGAGCCTTTACTTTACTTATCCAAGGATGCTGCTAAAAATTTGTAGGTCAAATTATTTAGATCCTTAGTCAGACAAGGTGAAGGTCAGCAGACAAGGTCAATGACCACCTGTTCCTCCTCAAAGTGGTCCAGCACCCGCGTAAACCTACTACTTATTATTCTATTATGTTATGATACACAACTCTGAAAAATTTCGATTTTCTTCAAACTTTTTAAGTTGTGTTAAAAAATCGACCCCTAAAATTAATGTCTTACCTTAAAATATATCTTTAACTTAAATTTGATCAATTTTTTTAAATGTAGCGATTTATCTGTAGAGCCAGAGAGTTTTTAAATTGCCGAGATATTTTTTCATACAAAATTTATTATTTAAAGATGTCAGAAAAAAGAGTTGGTTTAATATGTATATATACAGAGAGAGCTTACCTTCACTATATTTTTGTGTTGGTTCAAACCGATTTTCCTAGTTTCAAACAGGAAAATATCTTATTTCCTGGCGCGACAATTTAAAAAGACCCTGACTGTACAAACTGAACTGAGCAGATTTATCGGACGTGTAGTTGTTAAATCGTTACGATACTGTAAAAAATGTGTTATATGCATTCCCCATTAGGGTAAGAAGGCCTGTAAATTAAAGGTGCATTTACGCTCGTAAGCAAAAGCAAGTAAGCACGTTTTGACAGAAAACCTTTTATGCAAATGTCATTTACGTGTCACAATGGCATTTGAATAAAGAGTTTTCTGTCAAAACGTACTTGCTTGTTTAATTACTTACGAACGCCCCAACAAAAAAGCTGCTTGCTTTTTTGCATAATAATTGTATTTTATCTTTTGTAACTTTGTTTAATCTCTATTTGGTGCCTCTTTTATTGTAATTTGTATATACATTAGTTTATAATTTAGGACTTCTTAGAAAACATGTATTTTGTGTAAATAAAAAAAGTATTATAATAAAGTGACTTTTATTTTACAAAAATAGAACAAATATACATAAAATTCGGCTCCGGAACGAAATGGGGATGTACAAATTAGCGACGTACGAAATAGTGAGTAATGAAATACAGTACCGGCCAAAAGTGGAGAACCTTTTTGAAAATTGGATATTGCCAAATATTGTTTGATTCATGTTTTATCTATTTATTTTAAAATATGTGGTACCATGAGTAGTTAATTTTTATACAAAAAAATTATCTTTTTATCAGCATAAATTTCTTAGAAATAAAAAAAGTATATTTTTGCTGTGCCATAAATGGAGAAACTTTTTATCACAAATTTTTGTTTAGTTCCTATTAAGATTTAAGACGAGGTGTTTTATAAAGAATTAGGGTTTTAAAAATGCCACGTGGTTTTAATTTGTCTGTACAAGTTAAAGAAAAAATCATAGAAAAACATCGCAAGGGACTGGCGCAAATCCAAATTGCAAAAGATCTTAACTTGCATAAAAGTGTTGTGTGTAAGCAAATCAAGTTGTTTAAAAGTCGTGGGTCATTTGCAAGTCTCCCGAAATCTAGAAGACCCAGAAAGTCTTCTGCTTTTACTGACAGAATGATAAAACGTTGTTGCCAGCAAAATTCATTTTTTACTGCAGAAGATATTAAAATGCTACCTGAATATTCCATTGTCTGTGCGGTCCATTCGGAGGCGCCTGAAGGATGCAAATCTAAACGCTAGAAGACCGGTGAAGAAACCATTTATCTCTCCAAAAAATAGAAGGGCTCGTATCAGGTTTGCTGAAGAACATTTGCACTGGACTTCAGAGCAGTGGAAAAATATTTTGAGTCAGATGAAAGCAAGTTTAATTTGTTTGGATCAGATGGTGTGAAGTGGGTAAGACGTCCAGCCAATGAAAGATTTAATCCAAAGTACACCATTCCCACTGTAAAGCATGGAGGTGGGAATGTCATGATTTGGGGATGCTTTTCCAGTCAAGGGACAGGCCCACTGGTAAGAATTGAGGGAAAAATGGATCGATATCAGTATTTGTCAATTCTAAGAGAAAATTTACCAGTAATTTGGGCTTTTCAACATGATAACGATCCGAAGCATACAGCAAAGATTGTAAAAAAAATTTTGGAAGATGAAGTAGTGGATGTTTTGAAATGGCCGGCTCAAAGCCCAGATTTGAATCCCATAGAAAATTTGTGGGATAAATTGGAAGGTGATCTAAGGCGAAAATATCCTCAAAAATTTACAAACAAGGACAGATTATTTGAAGGACTTTCTAGAGCCTGGGCAGAAATAAAGAAAGAAGATATTGCAAATATTATTGACTCAATGCCTCGTAGATGTGCTGCAGTAATAGCTAGCAAGGGATTTCCTACAAAATATTAAAATGTTGTAGAGCTTTTAGATTTTTTTTTAAGTTTCTCCACTTTTGACCATAGAATAAAAACATTGATTTTTTTATTAAACAAAATATAAGCCATTTGTAAAAGGTGTTGTTGTCTTTTAATTACTTATTTACTTTGTTGTAAAATCCGATAAAAATTGACGACTGAAACGCAAAAGACTATAAGAAATTTAAAATTTAATAAAGTTTCTTCACTTTTGGCCGGTACTCTAGCAACTATCGAAATAGCGATGTAATAAAAGAGCGACTATCAAAATAGCGATGTATCAAAATAGCGTTTGTAACAAAACAGCGACATATTAAAATAGCGATGTATCAAAATAGCGACAGTCAAAATAGCGATGTATCAAAATACCGAATCAAACCGAATCGAATCAAACTAAACCGAATTGAATCAAACCGAACCGAAATGCGCATTATATCCTGCGCGGTTCAGCTCGGTTCGGTTCGGATTCACACTCTCTAGGATCCCGGGATAGAAGCCTGGAGAGTTTTTTTTTGGAAAACATATGTTAGAAAGAAACCTCTTAGTTGAACTATGTCAAAACCGAACCGAAATATCGTTATAGTCATAATAAACTTAGATCAATTATGTAATTGTTTTTAACTCCTTTTTGCAACTGCTTATATGCTAATTTAAACTTTGTAAACCGCTATTTATTTTTGTTGCAAATAAAGATATTATTTATTTATTTGTTACATCGCTATTTTGATAATCGCCCTTTCATTACATCGCTATTTTGATTGTCGCTATTTTAATACCCGCTATTTTGTACATCGCTATTTCGTTCCGGAGTAATACAATTCTACAGAACAAATAGGTAATGGTCAAATGGAGTTAAGTGGATTTTTCGAGATAATTGATTCTTCCTTTCAAAGCTAAAATCTGACATCCTTGCTTTTTCCCGATCCTGATATCTTATAACCATGCAAAGAAGCTTTGGTTAATCAGAACAGTGAAAATGAATAATTTACGTTTTTTGGTCAACCACGCTGTCAGATTCTTGCTTTATAGTAAGAGGTTCATTGCGAAAAATTAGAGTGGCGGAACATTTAAAAGATTATCATGAGTTTTTGTTTTATGAAATTTTGTTAGCCTTAGATCTCAATTTGCATTGTGGTTAAAATGACCAGCTGGTTTAAATTACACGGGGAATTCGTAAAAAATTACTGTCGACAATTTTTTAATATTGGTTTGTTGCGATTTTTTATTTCGTCGTTTCGGTATTCTCATAGCACTATAGTCCCTGCCATAGGCAGTTACACTTTTGTGACATTTCCAACCTCTTTATTACCCAACTGCAGCATAGCGAAAGTAAGGTTAATGTTTTTCACTTGGGATATGTATGTATGTATGTTTGTGTCGCGCTAGAGGCTAAACGGCTGAACCGATTTTGACAAAAATGGTGTTGTTGAATTGCTGCTAATCCCGAAGGTGCTATAGGCTGTATTTTTCTAAACGGGAATCAACATGGCGGTCGTCAGACGCCATTTTGTCACATGTAGGCTTTAAGGCATACAAATTAGCTAAATTTCAGGCGATTTTAATTGATCACCCATTGCAAATGTCCTCTAATTTGCTGTAATTCCTTTGTTGTCCTCCCAGCTCCCACCCATCTCTTCTCTTGTCATTCCCCCCACCTGTCATTTTCCCACCTGTCATTCCCCCACCTGTCATTCCCCCACCTGTCATTCCCCCCACCTGTCATTCCCCCACCTGTCATTCCCCCACCCTCTTTAAAAACCATATTCGCATAATTTTATCAGATATAGGGCGATTTTAAAAATTATTTCTGCACATGCTCTAGGATTTTGTTTCCAACAGCATTTTACTAGTCCCCCCTCCCTTTCCCTCTCTCCTCACCGCCCTGCTTATTAGTAGTTTGTAGCTGTAACTTTCACAAATATAGAGCGATTTCAAAAATTCCTTCTGCACACGCTTTAAGATTTTTTCAACACCATTTTACTAGTTCCCCCTCCCTCTACCCTCCACCACCATCACTCAATATTTCTAGAAACGCACCTATCTGGGCATAGTTCAATGTTTGACACCCATGCATGATTTAGGTAATAATTAGGTACCTTGATTTAGTTAAATAAATGGCTGAGTAAGAATTAAACCTAAAAGTTGGAAATAAAAAAAAAGGTTAACAAAAAAAACACCCAACTGCTAAATCTACTTCTACCTACTAGTCGCAGTTGGGTAAAAAATTACCCAATAACGTGATTCCTGAAAATACAAAACTGTATAATTTCGTAAGTGCGTTTTGGGCAACAAAACTAAAAGTTAAAGCATGTCGTACATTATAGGTATACCTATCAATTTTGTACTGTAACTGCGACTAGTAGGTACATTTCGATTTAGCTGTTGGGTGTTTTTTTTTTATTATTTTTTTATCATATGCATACTGACAGAAACAAAAAAATTTGAAAAATGGCATGTCTGAGTTGTTTTGATCTGTTAGATTTTTTTGTCAACCTACAGTCAGCATCTTTTTATCCAGAGAGAATGACAGTTTTACGTTTAATTTTATACTGATATGATATATTATTTACGTTTCAATATATTTCTGGTTAGAAAATATGTTTATTTTATGTCAAAGTCACAAAAGTGTAACTGCGTATGGCAAGGACTATACTCTTAGTTTTTTTACACCACTCCATTATCCATAAAATACACAATTCAACATTTAAACATATGTATGTATACATTCATGGCGTAATTTTAGACTTAAATATCGTTGAAACTTAACCAACTACGTAAACAACAAAATCACATTAAAAATAAATTGTGGATTAAAGTTTTAAAAAAGTCTTGGCTTACCTAGACAGTCTTCTGTTTCTAATTTGGAATAATTCTGTTAACTAATAGATATCCTGAAAACAGAAAAAAAAGACTGTCAGGTAATTTAAGGAAACTATTAAGAACAATTAAAAATAATTACAAACAAAATAGACCACCTCATAGTGTGCCTGAATAAAGTATAGGTTACAAAAAAATGGTTCCAGAAACTAATTGCACATTTTGAATACGGACTCTTTCCTATGTGTCCTAATATGTGCGCTCAGTTTGACTACGGGGCTTTGTTAAGCACCCACAGGAGTATAAAAAAAGTTTGGTCACGTGGTCGAACTCATGGTCATTTGGTCGCCATCTTTGAAAATGGCCGCCAAATTGATAGATTTTTTGTTTAAGCGTATCTCCCTACCCAGTGTTCCGATTTTAATTTCTTAAAGCCTGTTTAACTCCTTTTTTAAAGACAAACAAATTATGTCATTACATATTTTTTGATAAACCAAGTAGTTTTTGAGATATACGAAGATTATTAGTATTTCCGCTCGCAAAAGAATTAAAATAATACCCATGCTTATTTTATTGTAGCTTCAATATTATTGACATTTGTTTTTTTTTTGTTACATAGAAGGCTTTAAACCTTTCACAGAAGAGGATATTGACTTTATGGTTTTAAAGTTCGATGGGTGGTACCCCTAAAGACTGCCTTAAAAAGGGTGGTTTCTAAAACTGTTCACAAGATTATAGAATAAATGAATTTGCAGCGAAACGATGCATTCTAGCGAAAAACGATAAAATTAATTTTTTGTAGTACTTTTAATTCCGCTTCTTTTGATGTATCAGTTAGCATCCTAGCTTTGATAGTTAGCTAGATAAGCCAGCTAAAATATACAATTTTGTAAAAATTTCATGTTTTCGCTCCAAAATCGATTTTTTTCTTAAAAATTGTAAAAGATATGACAATGATGAGAAGAAGCGGAATGGAAAGTACTATAAAAAATTATTCTTAACGTTTTTTGCTAGGATGCATCGTTTTGCTGCAAATTCACTTTTTCTATAAACTTGTGAACGGTTTTAGAAACCACCCTCTTTAAGGCAGTCTTTAGGGGTACTATTCATCGAACTTTAAAAACATAAAGTCAATATCCTCTTCTGTGAAAAGTTTAAAGCCTTCTCTGTAACAAAAAAAACAAATGTCTTTTGCGAGCGGAAATACTAATAACTTAGTATATCTCAAGAACTACTTGATTTATCAAAAAATGTGTAATAACAAAATTTATTTGCCTTTAAAAAAGGAGTATAACAGGCTTTAAAAAATTAAAATCGGTCGACTGGGTACGAAGATACGCAAAAACAAAAAAATCTATCCATTTGGCGGCCATTTTCAAAGATGGCGGCCAAACGACCAAGAGTTCGATCACGTGACCAACCTTTTTTTATATGGGTGCTTAACAATGCCCCGCAGTCAAACTGAGCGCACATATTAGGTCACATGTGACAGTAGCCAGCGTCTAGGCTAACTAGAAAAATGGCAAAAAATTCATAAAATTTCGAGAAGAGGATCAGTTAGGATTTATATGAATATGGCTCTGAACTCAGGAAAGAGTCCATATTCAAAATATGCAATTAGTTTTTGGAACCATTTTTATGTATCCTATACTTCATTCAGGCACACTGTGACCTGTACATCTCTGTTTTTAAAAGGATTAGGACAAAAAAAGATTTTTACTAAAAATCCGATTGTTGGTTAAACAAATTTTTTTAAAAGAAATACTGCTGAAGCCTCGCCATTGTCAAACATACATACATACATAAGTTAACGGATTGAGTGTGGGAAAGGTATAAATAACAAACAAAAATCGGTTTAGATTCTGATTTTCTGGTAATCGCTCCTGCTTGGTCTCAAACTGAGATTAAGAAAATGAGCCAAGTCAAATAATATACTGGGTGGTTTAGAAGGCTGATTTAATAAAAAGTGTTAAAAGTAAAGTACATTTGAAACATTTGTGGTTTGTGGAAAAATGTCTGGGAGAATTTCTGGTTTGTGGAAAAATGCCTGGGAGAAGTAAGTGCTTGCATTTTTCTTTATAATTTGTAAATAAAGTTAAGAGTGGTTTGCCATTAAAGACTCTTCATGGTGTCCACAATAAATCTGCAAAATTAATTTTAGAAAAACTATAATTCTATACTATAAACTTTTGAAATCTACCCCCGTTGAAATCGGGCAAGCAGTTTTTGAGTTATGCTCGTTGGTCATTACAGACAGACGGTGCAACAAAAAAGTTTCAAAATCATCTGAAACGTAAAGATATATAATTTTTTTTTAAATCGGAGCAACTTTTTTTTTCTCGAAAAAATTAGGATCACCATAGCTCACACTACTATAGTATAGTATATGTGTGAGCTATTACATTAAGAAAACATTGAGGGTAATACAAGGCCAAACCCCCCCTCCACCCTAGAGCGTTACGTAATTTAAGGACAGGCCCCTAAAAACTAGTTGATTGGGTGAAAATTTATCAGTTTTTGTAAAATTAATTGTGCAGATTTATTGTGGACACCATGAAGAGTGTTTAATGGCATCTATAAACCACTCTTCACTTTATTAACAAATTCTAAAGAAAAATACAAGTACTTACCTATGGAATGGCACCCCCTTACTTCTCCCGGACATTTTTTCACAAACCGCACATATTTTACGTGAATTATTTCCCATTTTTCACAGAAAAAAAACATAATTTTACACGACAAACGCAAAACACCGCAAAATGTAAATAAAAAACAAATATGACGTCTACCCACACAGCAGCTGTGTGTCTATGTGACAAAAAACACACATGCGCACCTAAAACTTTGCATCTGCAAATTTAAATTTGCAACTGATTTTTGGATTTTTTGAACATGTATTTATACCACGTACGTCTTAAATAGTTATGGACTTGCTGGATTTCAAATAAACACAAACGTATGGCTTGGATAAATTTAG
Organism: Aspidapion aeneum; assembly: GCA_963576565.1. NCBI lineage: Eukaryota > Metazoa > Arthropoda > Insecta > Coleoptera > Brentidae > Aspidapion > Aspidapion aeneum. Next base: position 33,011,903 of record OY755045.1, read on the forward strand.
GTTACTCATAATGGGTGTTGCACTCTCAGCGTCATCTTTTTTCTAAGCCCATTATCAGTTACCTTAGGATAAATACCTTTTAATTTGTTTAAAAAAATTTCCAAAATCCAAAGAATTTTCTTAAATTTAAATTAAAATAAAATTTAATTCCAATTTTGACAACGTCAAATCATCGCATTGACAAATTGTCAACGTCATTTAAAAGCAGTTCCTGTCAAATCTTATTAAAAGCGTCTACTTTTTAATCCAAGCCGTACGTTTGGGTTCATTTGAATCCAATATGGCGGAACGCTTGTAGCAGTCATTTTCCATTAATTGTTTTAATACGCTTTAGCAGTACTGATATATTTAAGACGTACGTGATTTATGCTCTAACGTATTTGGATTTGACCGAAGTTAAAGTGGCAAATCCAAAATGGCCGCCACCCGGCAAACGTTTCAGTTTGACACCCCATTCTCTGGTTTAGAAATGTCAAGTGCTTGTCAACCGCTGTTTATGTTTTATTGTGTTTTTGCGAGTTTTTTTAAATCAATTTGGAATAAAATCTAACCCTACGGGGTCTTAAAACATAACTTTTTTTATTAGAGTAGGGCAAGTCCAATAATTTCTTTCTATTTCAGCCAAAATTTAATAAAAATAACAATAACTGACAGTCTCGGCCATTTTGACAAGGCCGCGATAAAATCAAAGTATAATAAGTTTGGCAATGCTGCCTAACCGGTTGCCATTTTTGTCGATTTTTTTTTAAATTTGTTTAACTGGCAATCAGAGAAAACAAAATGTGTATTAGGTCACAAGACATGCATTTCAGAGGAGAACAAAAATAAATGTTGTTTTGCTATAACAGTGATCGGGGCTTTATACTCCTTATAAATTTATCCATCATTTTTTATCCATACGTCCTATAAGCTGGACGAGTAGAAAGAGCGGTATATTTTAATATAATTAAGTCAAAAAACAAAAAAAAATTTACAGTATAGTACAGATAGGTCCTAATTACGTAGATTAAAAAAAACATTTTTGCAAAAAAAACTATTTAAAAAAAAGTTTTGCGTATTTCTTTTATTATGTTTCTCTAAATTGAAGTATTATTTTGCACATAAAATAAAGTAAAATTATATTTCTAAGTAGGTTTTACCTAAAATTAAGTGTTTTTGGCGATTCAAAATAAACTTTACAAGAGATCAAATGATGTTTTTACCCTGATTGTATAAAATATTATCGGAATATTATTCTTTTTAATAATTAAGCATACATTAAAGAAGCATTTGCCGTAAGGTATGTTAAATAAATTAACTGATTTTAGTTTTTCGAAATAGTAAAGAACCTGGCATAAAATACAAGGTGACAAATTAGGGGTAAAATATACCCCTCGAAGGGGGTTCGTGCTACAAAAATATCAAGATAGCTAAAAAGTGTCCCCCTTGCAAACAAAATCGACGTGTTTCGGCGTTTTTTTTAATTTCCTGATAATTTTCGAGAAAATCCAGGTGTATCCTTTTTAAATTGTCACCTTGTATACAGGATATACCCAAAGCTCAAAAAACTTAGGGTATTATTGAATTAAACTAATGCTATTTTATCTAATAAAAGTCTTAAGGTACGCGCATTGGTTCAGTCTCGACTTTATCGACCGCTCTCCTCTCTCTTTGTTTTTTGAGATAAATGTTAAATCACCTGATCGGGTTGGCTACGCTTAAATAAGACGTGAAAAGAAAACGTCGCACAGAAAGACGAAATGGTCTGAAACGAATTACTTCTTTAAATAAATAAAGCTGCTTTACACGCGGGCACCAAATAATTATTATTTTCTCTGATGTCCTACAAACATTTAATTGAAAATATGTGGAATATGTAGTTATTTTTTATCCTTAAAATAGGTTAAACCTTCGAGCAAATTGAAGTCAATCCATTTTTTATCCAAAAATGCGTATTTTTATGTAGTAATGTGTGGTCTAAGCTATGTGATGCACGAAGTGATCGCCCAAGAACAGATTACTTGAAAGTGTCCGAGACTGAGCCAAGCGTAAACTGAACCAGTGCGCACTACTATTCACTGCTCGAAAAAACATCACGGTAACTCGAGACCAGTTTTGAATACATCATCAGTCAGTGATAGTCATTTTTTAACGCAATTGTTATACTTCCGTCGAACCGTCATAAAAACAAACTCAGCTTGCGAGCAGAGGCACCATTCTTTTCTTAAACCGATAGGCCTCCCTTAGAAGAGCTTAAATATAGATTTACAGCATTTTTTGTTTTTTACTTTCGGAGATATTCGAAAAAATACACCTTTTTAGTTTATCGCAAATATCTTAGGTTATGTTTATCGTAAAAAAAAGATTCAAAAACTAGAACGTTCAACAGAAAATTTTGTATAACTTTTGAACTTTTTTTATTTAATTTAATAAATAAAAAGATTTACTGTGCTAAACTTAATGTTTATTTTTTATAAATCAGTTTTTTTGCAAATTTTTCGTAAACAACCTATTTTGCAAAAAAACTAGGAAAGTTGTTTTGTCACTCTTTTATTTACCTATAATTTGAGGGTAAATAAAAACAGTTCGGTGCGACTAACTGGAGGCGAGTAATCTAAGATTAAACGCTGTCTCCACTAATATGTTTCATAAATATTATGGCTGATCTTTGCGAAGCTGAACGTATTGGCAAAGAAATGATGAGCAAAACAGTTAAACTTTCTTCTTAAAAAATTAAAAATGAAGAGAAACAATACAATTGCGCTTCTGGGAATCATGATGTCCGCAGTTAAAGTAGACAAAAGCGGAGTTACGATCAACACACAATCTATTTTCCATCGGATGATTTTAACCCAAAGAACTGCGAAAATGCCGCCACTATGAACTCGCACCGTATTCTCTATCTCTATTCGAAGAAGCTAAAACGAAATGCCCTCACAACCCAAAAGATTTAAAAAATAAACAAAATAGATCTTAATGTGAATTAGGAATACCACGGTAAAAATAACATGGTGTGCCAATATTTACTTGTGTATTGCTCGGATCTGGTTAGATTTTTTTGAAGTGTAAACTTCTTTAGGCGCGTTTAGCAGTTTTTGTGGGTAGTGAATTGAACTGAGCCGTCAGGCTCCGCTATGTAACGCTCATTTGGGTGAAATCGGCTCGAGTCGACTAACTGTGAGAAACATTCAGCGAGCGATATGATGATGCAGATGAAGGCTAGTACACAGAAGAGTTCTGTCCGCTTTGCAGAATATGTTATAATATTAATTTCGCCCTGTTGAAGATTACACTTCTGCCGTGTGGTCTTAAGCACACACAATAATTTTTTTTCGTAAAATAGGTCGTTAACGAATAATTTGCAAAACAGTGATTTTTACATATTATTTACTAACTTAAGCAAAAAAAAACCGATAGAAAATGTTATTTCTAACATTCTAGTTTTCGACATTTTTTTCTATGATAAACACAACCCAAGATATTTGCAAAAAACTAAAAAGATGTTAAATTTAAGCTTTCCTAAAGAGGGTCTATCGATTAATAAAATAAAATCTAAGGGTGCCTCTGCGCTCAAGCTCAACTACGGTTCGACTGGTCTATTAATACAAAGTTTAAAATTAACATGTTTAAGTATAATTAAACTTTAATTTGCAGAATCCGACTGCGGTTTAGCTTGGTAATTTGGCTATACTGCACTTTTTCTTGGTAAAACAGAACTGCATTCGAGCATTGAAAAATTGCATATTTTTTAATTAATTAAAAAACTATAAACTGAACCAGTGCGCTACTATTCACTGTTTTAGGTTGCTTGAAATAACATCCCGGTTACTCCTAGAGACCAGTTTTAAGACATGATCAGACAGTGCTAGTTATTTTTTAACTCAATCGTTAATACAAAGTTTAAAATTAACATTTTTAGGCATAATTATATACTGCACTTTTTCTTGGGACAACAGAACTTACTGCATTCGAGCATTGAAAAATTGCATATTTTTTTATTTATTAAAAAAATGACAGATGCAAAATGTAATTTTACACCAAAATATCAAAAAGCGTTCTTTTTGGTGGGCAGTTTTATGGGTCCTATACAGGGTATACCAGATAAAAGTAACTACATGGCGATCTCGAAAACGATGTGCATTGCCAGATTTTTGTACTTTTTGCGTTGTTTTATCTGATGTTGTTGTTCCAAGATAAGGTCCTGCTGCTTCCTACCAATGCACATATATTCCGTTTTCTAAAGATTTACCACTAGCCCCCACTTATCGTATTCTTCAATTAATTTAGGGGTCATATCTTCTAAATCGTCGTAATCTTGAGCCAGGACTATTTGATCATCAGCGAAGCAGAGTATACAGTATATCGTTCAGTGCTATTTCCATCTGTTCGTACTTTCTTTTTCATGTTTTCAGGGCTTGTTCAACTCTTATTAAGACCCTTGTTGATGTTAAACCTCTTTGATAATGTACTATACTTTAACACTTTGACTCCCACCCATAGAAACTATATTGTTTTCGACTTGGACCACAAATTAATTCAGATTTTAAAATGCCCTCGTGGTGCCATTTCTCCACTAAACCTCAGACCAGCCACAAAAACATTTAACACAATCCTATTCATAAGAATTAATGTAATTCGGGAGCCCGCGTTTTCAAAACCATATAAATATCGATTAATAATCCGTGAACCTGAATGGTCACACGGTCCAATTTAATAACTTTTTGTGTACCAAAAATGGTACACATAGAGCTCAAAGTGTTAAAACTCTTAGAAAATAAATCAAATAATTGGCAAACATTTGATAGATAGTGACGTAGGTGTAACAACAAACACAATTACAGCATTTTTTTCATAGCTAACTAAGTATAAAACTTTTTTTAATAAATTTATATTTTTATATTATTTTTATATATATATATATATATATATAACGTAGAACGTTGTGAAATATCGGTTTCACAACGTTCTACGTCTTCCGATACCCAATCTCCACTCGTTTCTGTTTGCCCATAATTCATCATCTAGGCCTCTTATTCTTATTTCACTGTCTATTCCTTCTCTCCAGCTTCACCTTGGCCGTCCTCGTTTTTTTCGGCCAGTTGGTTTCCATTGTAGTATTTGTTTAGGTAGTCTTTCATCATTCCTTCTTTGTACATGTCCGTACCACACCAGTTGTTTTGTTTTTATATCATCCACTAAAGTATGTTCACCCACTGTCATAATTTCTCTTATTCTTTGATTTGTAACTCTTTCTCTTTTTGATTTCCCTGCTGCTCTTCTCCAATAGTCCATCTCCGTAGCGGAAAGCATTTTTTCTGTTTTATCCTTGATTGGCCGTACTTCTGAGCCGTATGTAATAATACTTTTTACAATGGTGTTATATATAAGCTTTTTGTTATGTTTTGATATACTTTGGTCCTAAATTATTCCATTTAATAAAGTTATTGCTTTTCTTCCTTGTACGTTTCGATCTTTTATAGCTTTGTCTAGTGTTTCGTCAGCTGTAATTTTTAGACCTAAGTATTTATACTCATCACATGACTGAATTCGCTGCCCGGTATTTAAGGTGTCTTATTGAGATTAACCTCTAGTACCCACTTATTGTACTCTTCTATTAGTTTTCGTGTCATATATTCGAGGTCGTCATAATTCTGAGCCACTAGTATCTGATCATCGGCGAAACATAAAGTATACAAGGTGGTTTCGTCCAACGGAATTCCCATGTTTTGGCATTTTCTCTTCCATACTTTAAGGACTTGTTTCAAGTATATCTTGAAGAGCGTAGGCGAGATACAGCAACCTTGTTTAAGACCTTTGTTTACTTGAAAGCCTTTGGTTAGTTTTGCTTTTATTTTAACTTTTGCCTTACTATTGCGGTATAACTCTTTGATGGCCTTAAATTTATATTTTTCATTACTCAAAGATAGGCTTGTTATACATGGTTGAAAAGCTATGTTTATTCTTTATTTAATGACGTATAAATCCAATATAGCGGCCATAAGAAGTAACAAAGTTGGCTATGGTTACAAAAAAACTAAAAGGCAAAGAAAAAATTCGTTTCCGAAGTGAATTTGACAAGTGCAGCGCTCCCACTACTCCTTTATTTGACAAGTACGCCAATACTTGGCAATTATAGCATTTTCTCGATCCTTGAGTGTTCATTCAAGCCAAAAACAGAATAAAACTAATAACAGCTGGCAAGATATTTGCGGGACAAGCAGGCAAGTAGTGAGAGTGCATCAACAAGCATGAACTTGTCAAATATGCAAATAATTGTAATCGCGTAATTTTTACCGAAAACCGACGAGACTTCGCAAGTGGCCAATAATTGTACAAACATTGGCCGATTATACCAATTCCACTACTTAGCAAATATGGGCAATTGACAAATATTTTGCCAAATACACGAGAATGGGAGTCCGGCTTAATACAAAATTTGTCCAAGATGGCGGAGATGATTCAAATTTTTCGAAAAACACAACTTTTAATTTTTGCTCGATATTTTGAGAACCAGTCTAGATATTTTTAATTTCGATACAGCGTCTGATTGGGCTTAAAATAGCGGAATTTTTTTCTAATTTAACCAAAAGTTTATATCTTACCATTTCCGACATCCTCATATGTTTCTTTTATCTGGGACACCCTGTATAAACACACAAATTTTTTTTATGCGTTTCGTGTGGGTTTCTTAAAAGAGATTCACTATTAACTGATCTAATATAGTCAACAAAGCAGAAACTGAAACGCTATCTACGAATACCTGTTCTCTCTATTTAGTATATCGAACAAAACTTCCGTGTCACTTTTTTCATCCCCACTAATAGAATTTAAATCGTCTTCGTCTAATAAAGTATCACCTAACTCGTACTTTTCGTGTCCTGCACTATAGTGCTTGCCAGCAGGCTTGTTTTGAACCGTTCTCAATTTGTGAATCACATGGGTGGCGATGCCGCAAAGACACACTAGAAGTCCTACAGCGTTGATCGGTGACATCACGTCCCCGTTGACTTGCACTGCTAGAGCTAGTATAAAGACCTCCTAAAACAATAAAATTTATGTTGTCAATTGTTTCAAGTCATATAGTAGCCGCCATCTTTGGCCCTGACGTCCGTCGCAGATTTGGCCATAAGAGATGTGCTACTAAAGCGTATTAAAAAAATTAATAGAAAACGACACTACAAGCGTTAAATCTGGTTTATTAAGATAAATCTTCTTTTTATATATAGGAAAATTGTTATCGTTCGTGACAAATGATAAAATATAAAATTTAATATTCCGTGCTGTTTTATAAACTAAATCATTTATATGATAAAAATAGGTAATCTAAAATCTGTTTAATTTTGTAATTAAACATTGTGAAACAAATTAAAAGGTATTTATCCTTAGTTAACTGATAGTAGATGTTTCTAATCTTAGATGACGCTATGAGAGCTGCACCCCTTATTAGAAGCCTTAATTTATCCAAGCCATACGTTGGGGTTTGAAATCCAGCATGCCTGCACGGTGTAGCAGTCATTTTTAGAGGCCCTTTCCCAGTACAGATGTATACAGGGTGTAACATTAAGAAAGATCCACCTGGATTTTCTCAAAAACTAATAGCAAATTTGAAATTTGCAAAGGGGACACATTTTGGCTATCTTGTAATTATTATACCACGCACCCCCTTTGACGGGTAAACTTTACCTTAACATTTTGAATAGGGCAAGTTGGTCTTGTCCTTGATGTAAAGGTCTCTTGAAAATCTTTACAACCGCGTAAAAAATTTGAAAATCTATCTATTAACTACAGTCGAACCTCTCTAACTCGAACCTCTATAACTCGAACCTCTCTATAACTCGAACCTTTTAAGTGGTCCCCGCACTTTCTATATGTAATGTAACCTCTTTAACTCGAATTTCTATATCTCGAACTCTCCATAACTCGAACTGTTTTGGTTGTCCCTTGAGGTTCGACTGTACACATTTTTTGCATAGCTTAATTTTCCCAAAAAAAAAATTGGATAAAGGATTTGCAAGGTAAAGCGGGCTAATCACCAGCCAACTTACAGTGTCAGTGGCCTCCGTTGAGCTTATTTTTAAAAATCAATAAAAATCTTTCCTTAAGCTGGCTACTCACCATCCAATATGCAGGGGCAATTTAGCGTCCCTGTATGTAACAAATACCGCCGAACGCCGACATCTATCACATGCAGGGACTTTAAATTTCCCCTGCAAATTGGCTGGAGAGTTCATTAATAGGTAGCTTAAGGAAAGGTTTTTTTATAGATTTTTAAAAATTAGCTCAACATAGATCGAAAGCCAGCATAGGGTAACCCTCCCCCTTATGTGGGAACTTTCGAAACATATATTTTTTGATTGCTATTGGAATCAAGTTTTAGGTTTTAAAGTATAGTTAAAAGCCGCTTCTATCGTGTCACCCCGTGTGCACTTCATTGCTAAAATGTAAGACACAATTTAAATAATTTCTTACACCCTAAGAATGCAAAATCGACTGGTCGTCCAAAAATCGTCGTGTGCAGGGGGTGGTAGGGGTAGTTTTTCCAAAAATTTTGAAAATTTTTTTTTCCTTTTTTGAATCTATAAAGTGTGCTCATGATTCCACCAAAAGCATATAGTAATATTACTATCAGAAACATTTATTTTTAATGTTGAAAATATCGTTCCCAAGGCTTTTATATGGAGTTCTCTATTAAACAAGTGCTCGCCCTGAAAACGCGTATTTATAATAATTTATAACTTGTTATAACTCGAGAACCCTTTGCTTAATCAAAAAAACACCTTTTATAAACTTTGTGTATCAAAGATCAGGGATCATAATGATTTTTGAAAAATGTCAATCGGACGCATTGTTTTTTTTAAAGTAGCAAAGAGTGATGTCATGACGCGACGAACGCGGCAGACACTGACATGCGACGAAGGGTCAGATATTTTACAACTGCACGGCGGGCCAGGCGAAACGCGACTCTATGTCTTGAGACAAGTCGAGACACATAAGTTCGTTTTTCGTTCAACTCTCGCGGTTACAGATGTTTAAGTTACTTATTTGGTTTTTTGCTTGTGAATTGCGTTATGTATAAATGTTGTGCTTGTGTGATTTGGTCGTGAAGGGCCAAATATGAAAGGCTAGGCGTGAAGAAAAGGGAAATTTAGTTCTATATAAGAATGTGACTCACGGCCCTACGGGCCTCCAATTTATTTCTATATTAGTATGTGACTCTCGGCCCTACGCGCCTCCGGGAGTCCATATTCTCTATATTAGTATGTAACTCTTGGCCCTACGGTCTTCCAGTCGTCCATATTCACTATATTAGTATGTAACTCTCGGGCCTCCGGGAATCTATATTTAAAAGGGAAACTACCCGCCTCCAGTTTAATTCTATATTATAATGTGCCTCTCGGCCCTACGGGCCTCCAATTTATGTCTATATTAGTATGTGACTCTCGGCCGTACGGGACTCCAATTTATTTCTATATTAGTATTTGACTCTCGGCCCTACAGGCCTACGGGAGTCCATATTCACTATATTAGTATGTGACTCGGCCCTACGGGCCTCCGGGAATCAATATTTGAAAGGGAAACTATGCGCCCCCCGTTAAATTCTATATTGGAATCGAGACTTTTGATTTGAGAACCCCCCCCCCCTGCTATAGGCATAATATGTGAAAACAGAAAATTTGACATGGTGTAATTAGTTTACACCTGGAAGACACAATTTTAACGGTAATCAACTATGTATACTATAGCGCATCTGTCGCCGTCGAGATAATTAAAATAAATTGTCGGCGTCTTAAAATATGACTCTTCAAAGAAGCACCACTTTTTGGCAAATTTTGATGGTTTTTTGACAAAAACTCAAAAAGTACCGAGCTAATCTAAAATTTTTTCTCTGATGTTTATAGATCTTGGTAGGCCCTATCGTTAAAGTTATTATAAATTTTTCATTTTGACGTCTCTGTTTAGAGATATAGGCAAATAATTGAAATTTAAAAAAAAATCTGTTTTTGAAAAACACAGGGACCAATTGCGCGTCAATGCACTAAGTGGGTGAGATCTAAAGCCACATAAATTTATTTTGTTATCGTAGAAATAGGTTCAATCAAGGGCTGTCAAGTCACCGGAAGTGATGCAGCAAAATCGTTTCTGAGATACAAATTGTCAAAATATAACCAATTTAAGGTTTTTTATATTTAAGGAGCCCTGGAGAGGAGGGGTGCGACCTACAAAAAAGTTTATTTAAAAAAATAAAAATAATTTCTGTTATTAAAAAATTAAATGTTTGTATTTTTTTTTTCTTATGACGTCACTTACATAAACGGTGCCAGCGAGTGCTTTTATTCGAGATTTAAACTTATCGTAGAGCTCTGAAATTTGGCACACTAATAGGCATCGACAAACTAAATCGAAATGGATTCTTGCATTTTTTCGATTTGACCCTATACGGGCCTCCGGGAATCCATATTTGAAAGGGAAACTATGCGCCTCTCGTTAAATTCTATATTAGAATCGAGACTTTTGATTTGAGCCCCCCACTCCCCGCTATGGGCAAAATATGTCAAAACAGAAAATTTGACATAGCGTAATTAGTTTACACCTGGAAGACACAATTTTAACGGTAATGATTTATGATTTTTTTTTGCAAGCCTATAGAATAGCGCACCTGTCGCCGTCGAGATAATTAAAATTAATTGTCGGCGTCTTAAAATATGACACTTTAAAGTACCACCACTTTTTGGCAAATTTTGATGGTTCTTTGGCAAAAAGTCAAAAAGTATCAAACTAATCAAAATTTTTTTCTCTGATGTTTATAGATCTTCGTAGGCCCTATCGATAAAGTTATTATAAATTTTTCATTTTGACGTCTCGAGATATAGGCAAATAATTAAAAATTTTAAAAAATGCTGTTTTTTAAAAACACAGGGACCTATTGCGCGTCAATGTGGGTGACATCTAAAGCCACAAATTAATATTTTTACCGTAGAAATAGGTTCAGTCAAGGGCTGTCAAGTCACCGGAAGTCGAGCATAAAAATGATTTGAGATATGACCCTTCAAAGTTTTACATACAAACGCTTATATCTCAAAAACAACTAAACCGATCCGATTTGGTTTTCTCAATAAAACCAAAATTGCTATGATTCTTATAGAAAAAAATTTTAGTTTTTCCCAACTTTTAAAAAAGTGGAGGGGGAGGTACAAGGCAAATCACACAAGCATAAAATTTATACATAACGCAATTCACAAGCAAAAGACCGCGAGAGTTAAACGAAAAACGAACTTATGTGTGTCTCGACTTGTCTCAAGACATACAGTCGCGTTTCGCCTGGCCCGCCGTGCATTTGTAAAAAGTCTGACCTTTCGTCGCATGTCAGTGTCTGCCGCGTTCGTCGCGTCATGGCATCACTCTTTGCTACTTTAAAAAAAAACTATGCGTCCGATTGACATTTTTCAAAAATCATTGTGATCCCTGATCTTTGATACACAAAGGTTACAGAAGGTGTTTTTTTGATTAAGCAAAGGGTTCTCGAGTTATAACAAGTTATAAATTATTATAAATACGCGTTTTCAGGGCGAGCACTTGTTTAATAGGGAACTCCATATAAAAGCATTGGGAACGATATTTTCAACATTGAAAAATAAATGTTTCTGATAGTAATATTACTATATGCTCTTGGTGGAGTCATAAGCACACTTTATAGATTTAAAAAATGCAAAAAAAAAATTACCAAATTTTTGGAAAAACTACCCCCACCACCCCCTGCACACGACGATTTTTGGACGACCAGTCGATTTTGCATTCTTAGGGTGTAAGAAATGATTTAAATTGTGTCTTACATTTTAGCAATGAAGTGCACACGAAAATCGGTTCTAGAAGCCTTTTACGCGCTTTTTAACTCTACTATTACTGGTTTGCCACCAAATGGCTGAATAAAAAGCCAATTAAAGAAAAAATATGATATTTTAAAGCCAAAAACGTAAAACCTTATCACCAGACCGGGTTTAAGTATCAAGTCTTGATACCGACTGGTTTAAGTGTATTTTTTTAATACTCACAGGTCAAATAACTGCAAAAAGATGGGGTACACCGTAATGTGCAATATGATAGTAAGCATTTCTGAGTGAGTTTCATCTTATGTAACTTCAAATTAACTTTGGAAATAAAGAAAAACCACATAAAAAAATTGTAAGGAAATGTCATTTTTTGGAAATTTAATCCGTGCAGTTGTAGGATTCCCGTTAAAAATAGTCTCAAATTGTAGTACCACCACTGAGGGGTGGTTTAAAGTTCGAAAAACAATAGAAATATTTCCTGATTAATAGAAAACTTATATACAAAAAATTTTGAAGCTAAATAATACATAAATAACTTAAAACTATGTCTGTAGATGCACTACCGTATTAAATACGTATCAATATTTAAATGTAAAAAGCACAAGATATATTAAATTCGTTTTCAATTACACATCCACCAAAACATTTGAACATCGGTTTAATCATCGCTAACTTGTTTAAAAAATTAACATGTAAAATATAGCGGACAGCTGACATTGACTTACACCGTTTTTATTGGACATTTTCTAGTGACGGTTGGAGGCTTAAATATGGCTACCATTTTTAAACCAACATATTATATTCTTTTTATTTATTTTTAACTTTTGTTTGGAAATAATGTCTTTGTTACAATGAAAAAAGATGACCCAAATAGCAAAGTATTTATCAAAATTTAAATAAAACTATTGCATTCACGGGAAAAATAAGTTAAACCATCAACCAAAATCTAGACTTGTAGCTCTAGGATTGTAGCACTTAGCACTGTAGACCCTTTAGTAAATACTGGTGTTAAGATTTACTTTAATATTATTTTATAATGAACAAATAGTCCTTACGAACATCCCATTGTTTGATTAGGAAGTCAATTTTAAGGCACTTTTTCGATGTTTGTGACATTAGTTTTAATAAGTTCAAAGTTAAAAAATGTGACAGCATAGAAATTAAAATGATCTTACCTTAAAAATACCTGCAATGGCAAGGGTTAAACTTGAGGTATAAGTAACTAACATAACTTCACTAAATTCCATAAAAAATGCTATGAATGCACCCAATAATACTTTTAACGACAACATAAAGAACTTTCCGGAATCCATAAATCCGAAAACTTGACAACTTCTCGCTACATCGTAACCTAAAACAAAAATTTTTTACAGGTTTAGCTGTTTACTATAGACCAGATACTTTTTGCCAGGGAAAAATTATTAAAACCATAAAAACTATTGGAAATGAAAGAAAATCTATCGCAGCCATAGTAAAATAAAATTAGACTCGATCCAAATAAATGTGGTGAAATAGGTTGAGCTTTCAAGAGCGAAACTAGATATCCAATCAAAAAAGCTCTATACAAAAGTTATAGATAATAAAACGGTCTATAACCTTTGTATACATATTTTTTTTACATAACATAAAAAACCCGGGTTTTTCATTTTTGATTTTTCTCAACATTTATTTGTTTTTGGCAAAATTAGGTGGAGACGCGCCTATACACGTTGTAATAATAATAAGGCAAAATATTGATTTTTACATTTTATTTTGATTTTAAACCGAAAATTCAAATTTTCCATTCATTCATTCATACTTCGGTTTGGTTGGCCTATGCATCAAAGGTCATCTAGCCACAGTCTGCAACTTAATGCTCTGATTTCTGATTTGGACAATCACAACACACTCACATTCATACACATATAGACCCCCCCCCATGGTAGGCAATTTTCTTTTCTTATGGAGGGTTTAATTTTGCCTGATGCTCTTTGTCGAACACAGGGGTCTTTATCGTGCTACGCTCTTATCACGGGACCACCGGCTTAACGTGACTTCCGAACCACTGTCTTGTATTCATCATCAACTTTGCCTACTTCGTTGATGCCCAAACTTCGCCCAAGACAGGCTCAAAGTTTCCATATTGTTACAAATTTCTCTTTTTTTTAAAGGTATCTGCACTGGTTTATTGGTGTAAGAATTTTTTAAGTCTTATACACCGTTCCTTAACAAACCCCTAGAGTGTCAAAAACCCTGTGTTAGAGTATAGTCAGACAAAAAAAGATTTTGTATTTTTTACACTTAAACTTGAACACAAGGGGTAAATATTCTCATTATAGTTGTGAAAATAAAAGGATACTTAAACCACTCTTCAAATCTTAACAAAACTTTAGAATGAATAGCTATGTACCTTCATTCCATAGTGCAAATGGTATCACAGACGCTATCATCCAAGGTTGCATGTGGTAAATCATATCTATCGGGTTGTTCATGCCCATTTTGGACTTTTGCAATAATAATTGTACGCATGTCCACCGCAAACCACTGGATATTGAAGCTAGCAGCAGCAGAACAAACCCAAATAAATTAAATTGCACGGATTTGTACGTAAATAGTATGAGCCCGGCGGTAATCATTAACACTATACCGACAAGGCTCCAAGACTAAAAAATCATAAAAAAATTAGTTAATGAGCAAAATCTTACATAGATTTTTTATTAGATGTTTTTATCAGGGTTGTCTTTTATATTTTGCATATAGGAACATAGAGGGCGATACTGATCGAATGCCGTTACTAAAACTTAACCTCAATCTTTCTCTATGCTCTATTCTATTTAACCTTCTTCAATCCATCTTTGGACATAGGCCTCCCCCAATATCTTCCACTCTTCTCTGTCTGCCGCCGTGTTCATCCATCTAGTTCCCGCGTGTTTCTTCAAATCGTCCGCCCATCTTATTTGGGGTCTTCCCCTACTTCTTTTATTTTCCCAAGGTCTCCAGTTTACAATACATTTGTTCCATCGATCGTCTTTCTGATATTATGACCGGCAAATTTCCATTTTAATTTTGCTACTTCTGCTCTGACATCCCTTACTTTTGTTTTAGTTCTTATCCATTCATTCCTTTTTCCATCTGTCAGCTTTACATGTAACATTTGTCTTTCCATTGATCTTTGGGCTTTTGTTACTTTATCCATGTTTGATTTTGTAAGTGTCCAGGTCTGGGATCCATAGGTTAGTACAGGAAGGATACATTGGTTATACACTTTCGTTTTGCGTTACTGAGGATATTTTTTATTTCTTAATATGTAGCTTAATTTACCGAATGCTGCCCAGCCTTCTTCAATCCATCTTTGGACATAGGCCTCCCCCAATATCTTCCACTCTTCTGTCTGTCGCCGTGTTCATCCATCTAGTTCCCGCGTGTTTCTTCAAATCGTCCGAACATCTTATTTGGGGTCTTCCCCTACTTCTTTTATTTTTCCAAGGTCTCCAGTTTACAATACATTTGTTCCATCGATCGTCTTTCTGATATTATGACCGGCAAATTTCCATTTTAATTTAGCTACTTCTGCTCTGACATCCCTTACTTTTGTTTTAGTTCTTATCCATTCATTCCTTTTTCCATCTGTCAGCTTTACATGTAACATTTGTCTTTCCATTGATCTTTGGGCTTTTGTTACTTTCTCCATGTTTGATTTTGTAAGTGTCCAGGTCTGGGATCCATAGGTAAGTACAGGAAGGATACATTGGTTATACACTTTCGTTTTGCGGTACTGAGGATATTTTTTATTTCTTAATATGTAGCTTAATTTACCGAATGCTGCCCAGGCCTATCTTACTCGTCTCTTGATTTCAGCTGTTTGGTTTTCTTTTTTCAGTTTATTAATTTGTCCCAGGTATATATATTCCTCTACTTGTTCTATTTTATTTTGGTTTATTCTGACCGTAATATCTTCATGTGTTTATGATTTTAGTTTTAGTGTAGTTCATACCTAAGCCTATATTTTTAGCTGCTGTATCCAGTTCTTCCAGCATTTTCATCACTTTTTCTTTCTTGTCTGTTATTAAGGCGATATCATCAGCATATCTTAGGTGGTTCAAGAATTGTCCGTTTACTTTGATGTCTATTTCTTCCCAATCTAAAATCTAGCGCATAGGGACAAGTGTTCCATTCCACCAAGACAATTGACATTTGAATCTTGAAGGAAAAAATATGAGCATTTGTGGGAACAGCACAAAGCGCACTGTTCAATGTTCTGCTCGTCTAAATCAAAAAAGCCTATTCGCGGTTTTGCTCGCCGGTCAGCTTGTTATACGGCTCACTGTTCGTCAAAATGTTCAGGTCTGTACAAAGCTTAATATGCTAATTTTAAATGACTAGTTTTTGGTAAATATCACCGGTAATTTTTTTTTTATAAAACAACGTGGTATTAATAATCAAAAATCGGCTAAATACTTTTTGAAGGATACCGGTTAAACCAGGTAGTCGAAATTTCCCCCTAAATTTACTTTTTCTCCAACTATATATTTCTAATTTATATACAGTCGAACCTCTCTAACTCGAACCTCTATAACTCGAACCTCTCTATAACTCGAACCTTTTAAGTGGTCCCTGCACTTTTTACATGTATTTGAACCTCTTTAACTCGAGTTTCTCTAACTCGAACTCTCCATAACTCGAACTGTTTTAGTTGTCCCTTCAGGTTCGAGTTATAGAGGTTCGACTGTATAGGGGTAAAACTTTTTTCCGACCAACTTGCAAAAAAATATTAATGTTAATCATTAAATCTTACCTTTTTCTCTAACTTAAATAAAATTGAGAAAAACAGAATGAATACTATAGTTGTTGATTTGGTCATTGTATATCTAAAACAAAATGATATTATTAGAACCTTTCATCCTTATTATATATTTAGCTCACACATATACTATACTATGGTGATTCTAATTTTTTCGAGAAAAAAAAAGTTGCTCCGATTTCAAAAATTTTTATATATCTTTGCGTTTCAGATGATTTTGAAACTTTTTTGTTGCGCCGTCTGTCTGTAACGACCAACGCGCATAAATAAAATATATTTCAGTCTTTAGTTATATTAGCTTACACGTACACTATAACTATAGTACCTAGTGTGAGCTTAGGGGCCCATATATTGGCAGAGTATTTTCCTTCCTAGCCCGCGCAGCAATGGCTAGAAAACGTATTGTTTTGAACAAAAAAAAATTGAGATAACGACGAAAATGTGTTATTTGGGTGCATTTGGACCTATCTTAGCAACATCCTCGTGACGTCTGTTCGCGTGTGTGTGTATTTCTGTCCGTAACACGATAGCTCCTAAACCGCTGAACCGATTTGCCTGAAATTTTAGGGTAAAATAGTGTACAATACTGTAAAATTAGAGTTTGGCCAAAATCCATTAATGCTAATGACAGTTTAAAAAATTGAAAATATGCTTCCTAACGAAGAATCGCAATAATAGAATAAGGTTGAACCTCGGGTTGAACACGTTTTCTCAATAATATATGTTATTACGAAAAAATTCGTAGGAGCTTCTGTTTCTGAGATATTTACAAAAACTATTCAAGGCTGATATAGCATGGAGTTCACTTGGAGTGTGCTAATGGGTTACGAAAGTATTAAGCCCGGTCTAGACATAACATTTTACCTTACGTCTTGCCTGTCAGTCAAAAAGGTCAAGTAGGACGGTTGAAAGACTAGCGTACACACTTGATAGTTTTAACGTACGTTTTTAGATCAGTTTTTGATACAAAAGATCGTTTTATTGGAAAACAATGCGTGATCCGGTCAGTTCTCTAGGCGGTCTTCCGTCTTAAATCAATTCAAGAAAAACGTCCGTTTTTCAGTCTACACACAAAGTTTTACTTGATGCGTGTTGACTGAACAGACAAGACGTAAGGTCAAATGGTATGTCTAGACCGGGATTTAGATCCATTACGAATCCATTTATTTTAAATTACTAAGTGCTATAATGCAAGTTTATTTAGAAACCCATAAAATTATTTCAAACTAGCCAGGGTGAAATCAAAGGACAAAAAAGGTTATGATTTTGTTTGCAAGGAGGACACTTTTCGACCATCTTAACATTCCCCCTCCTTCGAGAGGTAAACTTTGCTTTTAAGGTCTTACAGCAGTGTAAAACTTTCGAAAATCTATCGCTTCATTTTTTACTACAATTGAGCGATAAAAAAAAAGTAAGAAAATTAAATCAATTAAGAAATTCGTAGGAGCTTCTGTTTCTGAGATATTTACAAAAACTGTTTTCAAGACTGATATAGCATGGGGTTCACTTGGAGTGTGCTAATGGGCTAGGAAGGTATTAAGCCCGGTCTAGACATAACATTCCTTACGTCTTGCCTATCAGTCAAAAGGGTCAAGTAGGACGGTTGAAAGACTAGCGTACACACTTGATAGTTTTAATGTACGTTTTTAGATCAGTTTTTGATACAAAAAGATCGTTTTATTGGAAAACAATCCGGTCAGTTCTCTAGGCGGTCTTCCGTCTTAAATCAGTTCAAGTAAAACATCCGTTTTTCAGTCTACACACAAAGTTTTACTTGATGCGTGTTGACTGAACAGGCAAGACGTAAGGTAAAATGGTATGTCTAGACCGGGCTTAAGATCCATTACGAATCCATTTATTTTAAATTACTAAGTGCTATCATGCAAGTTTATTTAGAAACACAAGAAATTATTTCAAACTAGCCAGGGTGATATCAAAGGACAAAAAAGGTTTTGATGTTGTTGGGACACTTTTCAACCATCTTAAAATTCCTCCTCCTTCGAGAGTAAACTTTGCTTTTAAGGTCTTACAGCAGTGTAAAAATTTCGAAAATCTATCGCTTCATTTTTTACTACAATTGGACGGTGTTATGCAACAACCGTTTAAACCAAAACCTCTGAAAAATTATATTCTTTGTTGAAAAACGTTCAAAATTAGTTATAGAACGCTATAAGAAATTTGCAACAATGATCTATCCCAAACCTCCCAATCGTGGCTTAAACGGTTGTTGCATAACACCGTCCAATTGCAAATGTTCTTTCGATGAAAAATAAATTGTGTGTTTCGGATTTGTTTATTCTTACTTAAAATTTGTACTTAATTTTTTTATGGCTCTACAGTAACTATCTAAAAAATAAATAGATTTGACAAAATTCGGTTGTATGTAAAGATATTCAAGAGAAATTCAAAAAAGTGATACTTTTTTTGAATTTCTCTTGGCTCACTATTTAAAATATAGGGGTAAGTTAAGTTTACCGAAATACGTTTGAGCATAAATACATGTTCAAAAAATCGAAAAGTGAGGCACTCATAGCTTGCTTTGGAAACAATGGCAAATTTAAATTCGCAGACGCGCATTTTTAAGTGCGCATGCGTGTGTTTTGTTACTTAGACACACAGCTGCTGTGTGGGTCGACGCCTAATTTGTTGTTTATTTACATTTTGCGGTGTTTTGCGTTTGTCGTGTAGAATTATGCTTTTTTTCTGTGAAAAATGGGAAATAATTCACGTAAAACAAGCGGTTTGTGGAAAAATGTCCGGGATTAAAAATGTAAGGAAGTGTGATTCTATAGGTAAGTTCTTGTATTTTTCTTTATAATTTGTTAGTAAAGTTAAGAGTGGTTTATAGATGCCATTAAACACTTTTCATGTCTACAATAAATCTGTACAATTAATTTTAGAAAAACTACAACTTTGATCCACAATTTGATAAATTTTCACCCAACTTTCAAAAAACTAGTTGATTTTAGAAAAAAAATAATGGACATAACCCTAAATTTTTGACGATTGTCAAATAATGTACTGATGTAACGGAGTATGTTCCAAAATCACCAAAACTGACGCATGCGCAGTAACCTAAATCCTGTCTACCCGAAAAAGGAACATTAAGAATTAAATGGGGGTCCTGGCTTCAAGCATCGCGTATTTTATATTTATGCTATAAGGTATTTTAATTTTAGTTTACCTCTTGAAGGGCTACAAAAATTGTTTATTTATTTATTTTTATTTTTAAAAACTTACTATAAACACCCAAAAAAACCTCTGTTACCTTTAAAAAAAACACGTAACGAACATGTCTGTAAAAATGTAGGGATTAGATAACGTATAGCTTTTATGGAAAAAAATTAGACATTTAAAAAATTTAAGTTTTAAAAATTAGTTTTCGGAAAACTCCATAAATTATACTCCGTATAAGCGTGAGCTTAAAAATATTCCTTTATGAATGAAATTATCTTTCCGATAATACAGGGTGATTCCTCCTATGCAAAAAAAATATTCAAGCTGAAAAAAATTGTAAAATCATTTTAGTTACTGAGATAATTAAGCTAAAAGAAATTAGACACTTACCCGACAAACTTCAACTACAAGTTCTGAATGGTTTAGGGAAGAGCTTTTGAAACACTAAGTAGGTATTTCATTAAACTTTTTAAATTTTTATCTCCTTTTTTGTTGAACTATTTTTTTTTCATAAAACCCATTGTTCCCTAGAAATTGTGGTTAAAATTTGTCGGATAAGTTGTGAAACACCCTGTATATAGCATTGCATGTCAATACTAAATATAAATAACAAGGCTTTATTTGAACAAATAATTTGAACATTTCATTTTTTTCGCATATACTTTTCAAAACTTCATTAAATAAGTCCAGTTGATGAATGTGCGTGATAGTTTGTGGTGCATTATTGAAGAAAAAATCAATTATGTGTTATTTCTCTCAAACTAAACGTGACAGATTAAATCTAATTTGATAGGTAAATGTTTTAAAAAAGGTCTGCAACTGCAAAAATAAATGTTCTAAAATAAAAATGGCAAATAATGATTTCAGTACTTTTTTTAATTTTTAAGGTTTGATGTATGTATATTCAACATTACAAACGCGCATGTATCTACGATTTTTTTATATATTGCTAGTATCCTTGAGGGTAGTTCACACTCAAGTTTGCAACCCTGAAATCCCTGTGCCACTCCCGAGGGACTCGAAAATCATGCAATTTTTTTAGCTCTTTTCAAAAAAACTACCTTAAGAAAAATTAGAATAGTATATGTTTAAAATATTTTTATACACGAAACAAATAAACAGAAACATAAATTTAAACCATAAACAACAAAACAAAAAATCCGAAACCTAGAGGCAGTATTTTTAAATCAGATTGAAGCCAATTCGATTCTTTACAAATTTTTGTCTATACATGGCTTAAAAAATGACGGTACCAATAAAATTTTACTTTTTGGGAAAAATTCATTTTTGACTAGATGTTTCTCCGCAACGAATAGACCTAGAAAGCTGTGATTACACTTAAATTGTAGAAAACGTCACTACCCAAAAAATGCTTTCTTAGGGTGTTTTGCGAAAAAACTAAAAAAATTATTAGTTTTTCAAGTCCCACGGGAATTGCACAGGAATTTCAGGGTTGCAAACTTGGAGATGAACTACTCTCATGGATCCCAACAATATACAGTATGTCCCCCTAAGTTGGAATCATATGGAAAACTTTTTTATTATTAATATTTGGAAAAAAGTTATTAATCATAAAAAGTTCTGCATTATCTAAAACCTAGAAAACAGTCATCAAATATCAATTTTTTTCAGTGGTATACGAGGTTTGTCAAAAAATATGAGTTTTACTCAAGAGTAAAGTACCTTTAAATTTGCAAAATAAATGAATATGCGCTTATTACGCGTTTTAAATGCAAAATTATTAGAAAAAATCGAAAAACTAAAATATTATCATGTTTTGTAATTACAAGAGATACATGTTTATTCAAAATAGAAATATTTTAATTTAAATGGATGTACTTGCATTTTTAAACGTAATTTTTAATTCTGATCAACTTTTTTTAGTAACTTTTTCGATATTGTCAAATTTAAAAGTACTTTACTCTTGAGCAAAACTCATATTTTTTGACAAACCTCGTATACCACTGAAAAAATTTGATATTTGATGACTTTATTCTAGGTTTTAGATAATGCAGAACTTTTTAAGAAGAATAACTTTTTTTCCTAAAATTAATAATAAAAAAGTTTTCCATATGATTCCCACTTAGGGGGACATACTGTATAAAAAAATTGTAAATAAATGCGCGTTAGCAATTTTATCCTTTTTCCAATCACCCATTCAATTAATTTTAACTTACAATGAAACCGCTATTAGCTCCAGTCCCCAATTTGAGAACCCAATATCTATTCCACTGAATACCCCTGTTGGGGCCACAGCCAATATGTAATCCTTCCATCCTAACACAGCTCTTTCTTGGTTATTTTTCCTAACTAGAATAATTCTACATAAAGCGGCTAAGAGGTATTTAACCACCATGTGGACTAGAACTGTAAATAGTGGAAACGGAAATCTCTAAAAATAAAAAATTGAAATGTGCAAGATGGGCTAAAAAAACTTAATCTAGGGTCAAGTGGTGTAAAAGCGAGACACCCAAAATCCCATTGAAAATGAGACACTTAAATAAAAAATACTAATAATTGAATTTTAATGTTATCAACTGATAGCAGCAGTTGTAAGGACCTCATACCTACAATGCATTTATTTTTTTTAACGAAAAATAGGTTTACAATTAAAATTACAAAATCCATAGCTTTATTTGTGGTATAAAACTTTTCAAAACGTTACCGAAACTTTTTTCGTGAGTTTGTAGATCGGTTTTCCTATAAATAAATGTTTTTGCACTTATTTATTGTATTTAAGTAAAAAAAAACTAAAACTTTTGTCTCAATTTTACCCTGAATGTCTTATTTTTGGTTTAGACGGCGATCTGACTGTTTATACGTGAATTTTATCACTGTCTCATATTTCATCTGACCTGTCTCATTTTTGAACTTTTTCAAAATAAAATATGAGACAGTTTTATTTTTTTTTCTCATGTTATAGGTCAAATTTCTATGTTTTTATGTTTGCAATATTTCTCTGATTATCGCTTATATCCTAAAAAACAATTTGAATCCTACAGAGGAGTCTAAAATCTTAAAAATATCTGAGGGCACGGCGGCAGGAAAACATTTCAGCCGATATTTAACCTATCTAAAACTCTACTTCGGAATGAGCTACGAATCTCAAACTTTGCACAGTCGTAGATCTTCATGGAGGTAACGACCCCTCCAAGTTTCATGGAATTCCATAAAGTAGTAAAGTAGTTACGAAATTTCAAAAAACGTCGAAATTGCCACTCACTCACTCACTCATGTATAGATCATCAAAATTCTACTGTACTTCCAGACATGCTACAAAGCTGAAATTTGGCAGAATGATAGAAATTATGATCAAACCCCTGGAAAAAATAAAAAACCCCAAAAATCTAATTTACTCCCCTCCCCTATACATGTAAAGTTATGTAAAAGTAACATTGCCCTCTTCCAGAAATGGCAGACTGATAGGAACTATGATAAAACTATAGAAAAAAATTTAAAAACCCCAAAATTATAATTTACTTTCCTCCTCTATAAATGTAAAGTAATGTAAAAGTAACATTGCCCACTTCCAGACAAGCTAGAGAGCTGAGCTTTGGAAGGCCGATAGTAACTATGACAAAGCTATAGAAAAAAATTAAAACACTCCAAAATTCTAATTTACTTCCCTCCCCTATAAATGTAAAGTTATGTAAAATTAACACTGCCCACTTCCAGAAACGCTAGAGAGCTGAGCTTTTAGAAGACTGATAGGAACTATGATAAAACAATTAAAATTTGCTTTCCTCCCCCATAAATGGAAAGCTGAGCTTTAGAAAGCTGATAGGGACTATGATAAAACCATAGGAAAATATAAAAAAAACCTCAATATTTTTAATAAGACATTGCAAGAGTTTTGAACAATATTCTGCATATTTTACTATTATAAAACTTAAATATTATCCAAATCCTTTAAAAAAGGAGTGAAATCATAACAAAAACATTTTATGTAAAAAAAAGCCAAGTACGTGATAGTGGTATTCCGTAAAAAGAATTGAGATAAAAGTAAAGTCAAGTTCTCCAATACAAATTTCAAAATGAAAGCTTTTTACTAGTTTAGAAATGTTCTTCCAAACTTGGCTATTACGGCTGCAAATGACTCAGGCAAAATTACTTAGCTTTTTTTTACATGAAATGTTTTTGTTATAATAATACCTTCTCTAGCCATTGCTGCGCGAGTTAGGATGGTAAATAGTTATTATATAATATTTTACAAAAATATCTAGAGCAGTATCACAAATATTAATAAAAACGATTTTTTTAAAATATTTGACACAAAATTAAGACTTTATGACATATGTTTATATAAAGATTTTTTTCGAAATGGACCCAGGAATTACCTCCTTTATTATACACATCTTATTCAGTAACACCCTGTTATATACTTTTAAAAATTATTAGCAACCCTAACATTTGATTTTTTTGCTATCCGGCGCGGCGTTTGCTTTATAAAAGTATTAAGAAAAAGATTTAGTGCATATTTTTTAGCCCGTGAGTAGTGGTCGGATACTATCTATAGTCAGCCCTATCGATATTCTTCGATAATCTCAAGAGTTTCTATTGTTTCGAAATTAGTGGCCTTACCAAAAGTGACCTACTAGCTACATCTCAGGGGCGTGACAATTGACTAGGAAATTTCGGGACACGCAAATAGTGTGTACGCGGCTTAACCTACGTGGCCCCGCCTCTGTGGTGGCCATGCTTCTGTTGGTCTAGTGTCCCTGTATGTTGACATATTTGGATATCCAAATATGTCACCCTGTATGCACTTCCAGGGGAAATAAAAAATCTTAATATAGAAACATTTAAGGGGAAAATAAAACTATATTTAAAGAGTAAAGCATTTTACTCAATCAATGAGTTTCTTCAAACCAACTTTATTGATTTAATAGACTGATCCACAACATCATCATAATCATACTTAATTAATTTTATCTCGTAAACTCAATGTTAAACATTGATTTAGGTTGACATTTTCTGGGGCTTTTATTCTTATTTGTTTTGAATTGAATGATAAATTTGAATTTATTTATTGGGAAATTAATCATAAATTAGTAAGTAAGGACTTTTAACATGCAATTTAGCAAAACTACTTAAATAATTTTAAATTTTAGTTTTAAATAATTTTAAATTGTGATTACCATTTTGACTTGTGTAAATACTTTATGTATGAACAACATCAATAAAGATCTATCTATCTATCTATCTATGTCCAAGTCCAAGCCAAGCCGTTGTACCTAAGGTCACTCATCGTCAAGCAAGCTTTACAGGTAGCGAAGCCTAACTCTGATTTTCTATTTTTTGGTTATAATTTTTGACGTTTTCCTCAGTTTCGCATTGGCGGTTCGTTGTTATTTTAAAAATGTGGTTTTAACACAGTCTAAAGATCTATTTAATAATGATACAGTTTCAAGATAGTTTGCAGCATAACTTTTTAATTCTAATTACATAAATATATATAGTTTAGGTACCTTCCATTGAGTTGGGTTAGGTTGGTTCAGTTTGATTATGTTCGGTTAGGTTCCGCAAGGATTGTTTAGGTTAGGTTTAGCTATATTCGGTTAGGTTCGGTTTAGTTTAACCAAATCGAACCGAACCAAACCGAATCTAACGGTTCGGTTTGGTTTGGTTTGGTTGTTTCCACTCCGTTCGGTTCGGTTTGGTTCGGGTAGGTTTGGTTCAGTTTGATTTTGTTTGGTTAGGTTCGGCTAGGTTTAATTTGTTTTGGTTAGGTTCAGCCAGATTCCGTCTGGTTAGGTTCGGTTCGTTTCGAATCGGTTCAGTTTTCTTCGGCTAGGTTTGGTTCAGTTTGATTATGTTCGGTTAGGTTCCGCTAGGTTCAGTTTGTTTCGGTTAGGTTTAGCTACATTCAGTTAGGTACGGTTTAGTTTAACCAAATCAAACCGAACCAAACCGAACCGTTAGATTCGGTTTGATTTGGTTCCTTTCGATACGGATCGGTTCAGTTTGGTTTTGTTCGGTTAGACCTTCGATAAATTAAAAAAAAATAAATAATTATTAATTTTTAGTGTTTACAATTAAACTAATTTTTAATTGTAAAAATGTAGGAATCATAATTTTCTTGATTTTGTTATGAATTTCATGCTTTTTTAAAAATTGTGCATTTTCATAAAAGGACCAAAAAAACTGACCCGATTTCGATCAGTGACCTTAGTTATTTCAAGTTTTTGTTAACAGCTGATAGACGTCAGGGACCGTTTTGTTTCAGTTTGAAATGAGAAAATGCTTCTTTTGTAGCAATTTGTATCGGTTTTAATGGGGTTTTAAGAATTTTTCAATTTCAATTTTTTTAACAAAATCAACGATTTTCCGCAATTTTTTTTTTAGAAATCACTATAAAATGGTCTAAAATTATCATTTTTCAAAAAACTTCGTAGTTTTAAGAAAGGTGGTAAAACGTACCAGACCCCTGAAATGTGTTGCAGTCTAGGACAACTGGGCGCAGCCAACTCGGCGCCACCAACTGGGCGGCAGGCCAACTGGGCGCCGGGCCAACTGGACGCCGAGCCAACTGGGCGCCGGACTAAAAAATTTTTTCTTGATAAAATGTGCAGATGAAAAACAAACTTAAAAAAATTAAAATGGCGGATCCAAAATGGCATCCTTTCTTATTTATGCATCGATATGTATCGAATATGGAACTTGGCGGTGTTTCAAGTCGCAGAACACTACACCTACCAAATTTCAACACTCGACTTAATAGATGTTGAAATTTTTGTATAAATAACATATTTATGTTGTTTTTTATCTGCACATTTTATCAAAGAAAAAATAGTGCGGCGCTGAGTTGGCCCCGCGCCCATTAGGCCCGGCGTGGCGCCCTGTTGGCGGCGCCGAGTTGGCCCGGCGCCCAGTTGTCCCATTCCGAATTGAAATTCTTATTTTATCTGACTCGAGCATAACTTGTAGTCCACCCAAGAAGAGAAGAGTTGAAGAAGACCCTTGTTCAAAGAAAGAAAATATTTTACCTGGAAGGTACAACATTTGTAAAGTTCTAAGATGAAAACAATAATTTTAATACATCCACTGCACTTAGCATGCTTAGAAATTCTTTTTACTCTTTTTCTTTACTGAAGAGAATTTTGAAAACACAGTATACACAAGTAAGTATTCATGAATTATTTATTATTCAAACAGAAAATTGTTGATAAAAAAATTCTAATGGAATTCAAAATTTCTATTTTGCGCCGCCACTGCCCTTTTTTATCCAAGACAAGCAAATAGAATATTTTTGCGATGTTGCATGTGTCCGGACTCACCAAACCGAAATTCTATTTTCATCCCTATCTTGCTCATTAAATTCTTACTTGTATTTGGTCAATTGCGATAAAAGCTTGATATAATGGCAATTTAGGCCCATGCCGGGTCTACCCGTAGGGTATAGAAGTCAATGGTACCTTCATACTGTATAAAACAACATCTTCAAAAAAAAACAGAACCGCCAATGCAAAACCGACAAAAACATTTGCCCTTACGATGAGTGTCCTTAGTTGTACCAGAAATATACACATAGCAACGTCAACAATTTGAATGTTTGGCATTGTGTCATTTTGTCGGGCTTCCATCCATTCTTTACAGTGATTTTTAAGCGATTTTAAAAACTATCGATGGTTCTTGAAAACTATCTATAGTTTTCAATAGTCACAAACTATCGATAATATTGATAGTGCTATCGATAGTATCCGACCACTACCCGTTAGGTTTATGTAGAGTAGAGTTAAAATATGTCATACATACAGAATGTCTAGGTTTATGATGGTCCCAATTTTAGGGCTATTACCTGTAGCAACCATCTTTGGTAAAATGTTAGTCCCACAGAGGGAATATAATAAGTTCCGATTAAAGCCCCAGTAAAGATTGAAGACCACACACAATTTGGTGTGCACAGCTTCCGTCTAACTGGGTGAAAATCCACAGTGCCAACATCATTTATAACATCTTCCTTGTCTATTGCCACATATTTCACGTGTTTTTTGCCTAAAACCAAAAGAAAACTTCACAAACATGTGAGCATTCTTATCCCTTATGTCCAAAATTCATAACTTAGAATAAGTAAAATTAAAGAAAGATATATAAAAAAGTTTCTTTTCGGCCGGGACTCGAACCCCGAATCTCATGCTCTGTATGCAAACGCTCTTTCATTAAACTACTAAAGAACATACATAAATTTTTGGAAAACTGCTATCTATGCATGTGTGTGGTGTCTCAATACAAGAACGAGAAATTCTCAGGGTATTAACTCAACCAAGGCATTCAACTGATTTCTATAATTCTTCTTTCCCACTGGCAAAGGTTTAAAAACTCAAATTTAAGGGTGCTATTTAAAAATGTTTAAATCTGTTGGTAATGTAAAACATTGGGATAATTCTAGTAGATATTTTAATGGTTCTGGTTTTCATGTAAAACATTTTAGTTGAGTTTCAATAATCTTGTCAATAAATGATTTTTAAGCTTTTATTTTGTAATGTTTGTAGTTTTTTAAATTGTCTGAAATAAGTAAAATTACTAACAATATATGAGTTATAAATAAGTTTGCAATTAACATCATTAAGATTTTACACACCTTTATAAAATATTACTTTCAGGTTTTCATTTGCTAAGATTTTGTGATAGGTTTGTTTTAATTTTGTAGAAGATAATGTAAGTAAATAAGTTTTATTCTTATAGAATTGTGTTTAGAAATATTTTAAGCAAAGTAAAAAAAATATGTATATAAAAAAATTAATAAATGGATGTAAAATATGCTTTTGAATAGGTGGCACATATATTTCCCACCGATCTGTTTAGAGCTCCAGCATTATTGTTTATTATATATTCAAAATACATAAAAAATCTGGAATAGTTCAGGAAAAGTCCAGACATTTTTAGAAAAAGTCTGTAAGTATGGAAATATATTGGAAAAGTCTAGATGTGCCCTAAAAAAGTCTGGATATTGCCCAAAAATCAATCACTCAGAAAAAGTATAAAACCCTGGAAAATTTTCTGAGTCTGGAAAGGTCTTAAAAAAGGCTGGATATGTCCTTGAGGTCTGGGAATGTTCAGGAAGTCTGAAAATATTCTAAAAAATTTGGAAATGTTTTGGAAAAGTCTGGAAATGTTCTAGAAAACTGGAAATATTTAGAGAGTCTGAAAATGTTCTAGGAAAGTCTGTAAATGTTCAGGAGATGTCTGGAAATGTTCTGGAAACCTCTTCAAATGCATTTTTATAATAACAAAAACCATTTTTGTTTGTAAAACTAATTAAAATAAAAATATTCTTATTTTAAAAATAAAAATTACATTACTACAAAAATATGCTAGGCAATAGTCAAATGGTGGGAGGTATATTGTCTGTACAAGAAGAATTGACAAATCCACACTTACCTAACATAGTATCTACTTAATCTGTATCTATGCTAATAATAGTAAAAAATTACAATAAAAAGTAAAATAATAATTATTACTGAGGGGTGACACTTCAAAATTTGTACACCTATTTTTGAAATACATGTATATCACTTATTTTGTTATGTCAAATTTTTTTTAAGTATTTTGATGTATTTCAAACTATTTCAATGTATTTTAAAGTACTCTAATGTATTTCAAAGTATTTTAAACAAAATTTGTAAACCTATTTCAGGAGTGTCCCACTCCTCAATTATTACAAATAAATTGCATTTTGGTTTTGTAAAAATCAGGTCTATAAAAACAGAACATTTTAAAATGTATTAAAACTATAAAATTTATTAAAAGTTGAATTAAAGAAAGAATATTTATTTTTATATACAGTGTGTCCAACAAATTTTAGATTTAGATTCTGATTTTTTGGGAATTGCTCCTGCTTGGTCTCAAACTAAGATATTAAGAAAATGAGCCAAATTAAATAATATACAGGGTGGTTTAGTAGGCTGATTTAATAATGTAAGGTATAAATGACAAAAAAATTTTGATTTAGATTCTGATTTTCTAGGAATTGCTCCTGCTTGGTTGCAAACTAAGATGTTCAAAAAATGAGTCAAATCAATTGATATATAGGGTAGTTTGGTAGGCAGATTTAATAAAAAGTGTTAAGTGTAAAGTCTGTAAAGTACCTAAGTTTTAAAAGATATCGGAAAAGGTTATTAAAGAGTTGTTTAGAACCAAAAGTTACAGCAGATTCTCAATTTTCAGAAAAATCAGCCAACTTTGATTTTGTAAGTTGGTTATGAAAATTTTTCTTTAGATAATTTTTACCTGATTGTTCTGAAAATTGAGAATTAGCTGTAACTTTTAATTCTAAACAACTTTTCTTAATAACCTTTTCTGTTATTTCTTAAAACAAAGGTACTTCACTTTTCACACATTTTATCGAATCAACCTACTAAACCACCCTATATATTGACTGATTTGGCCTATTTTCTTAACATGTTAGTTTAAGACTGAGCAGGAGCGATGCCCAGAAAATATCAATCTAAATCAATAATTTGTTGTCATTTATACCTTACCCCCACTCAATCTGTGGACACACTGTATTTACTGAAAAAAACATTCTTCCAAGGTATAAGCTTTTTGTGGCTAAGAATTATTTTATCATCCTTCTGAATTTCTTATTACAACAATCAATGTTTAGGTAGCCAACAAAGCCAAGAAAGGGGCACAAGTACACACAGCTTGAGGTCACAAACCTAGAAATATAAATTTTCAAAACTTTTGCACCAGAACAGCTTTTTTATGTTTGTTTTATGGTTTGTTTAGTTGACCTTACACTTTTGTTTAACAATGCCAAGGGGCCTACTCCTGCTTACAAAATGTCAAAATGTAAACCCTGAAGTGTACAAATTTCAAGGGGTGATCAGCTGCCCACAGTATATGTACAAATTTTGTCTACAAGACCCTACAGGACTCCACAGGAGACTATACAGGACCCTAAAATACACTACAGGACCAAGATTTTATTTTTAAGTCCTGTAGGATGGTGTACAAATTTGGTTCAGGTCATCACCCCTCAAAAAATTTTATTTTCAGCATTGTGTATTGTTTTCCAGTACCTTGCAGTGTCACATTTTTTTAAAGAATGTATTGCTATTTTTTAAATACTGAGCAGTTTTTGTAAAAAAAATGAGTTCTAGTTTGATGTGGGTGACAGAGTAAAAAAAGTAATTTTTTCTTTTACTCAAGAAGTTTACATGGGGATTTTTTTTAGTTGTCTTATGACTAAAAATCTAAATTCACTGAGGGAGAAACAACAACAAACTTTTGATTAGATATATTAAGCTTGTTATAAAATATTTTCATTATACTTTTTTCAGTGATTTTAGTTATTTTTATTTTATTTTTATTATTTATTTATTAAAGAAAAACCCAAAAAGGAAAAATTATTTCCATATAGGGTAAAAAACTAAAATATAAGGTACAACATTACATAACAGTTTAGGTACTTGAATTGATATTTAGGAAAAGAGCTAACTTATCACTTCTTAAAAATTTTTGCACATAAGAACTAAAAAACTAAAATAAACTATATATATATTTTTTATATTATATATGTAAAAACTTCGTAAAGAGGTTGAAGCCTTGACTTGAAAGGGCAGTTTATTAAACTCGGTAGCAGCCATATAAGAAATCCTTTTTTTTCCTGAGTTTCGCATATTGCTATTTAGATGAAGGTTGTTCTTGCTTCTTGTATTATGCTGGTGATACTCATCATTTTGTTTTAGGTCAATAGTTGTCTTGATTAATTTGTTTTGAATTTTGTAGATTAATTTGACATTTTCATAATTTATTATTTCCTTGATGTTTAAAAATTTTGTTTTTTCATATCTTTAGTTGGGGTATAATAATCCATATTCATCAATATCTTCACTATTTTATTTTGTGCTCTCTGTAGACGGTCTATCTGAGTTTGCAATCCATGTCCATATATTGGTGCCACATATGTTAAGATGGAGTTAATATATGCATAGTAAATAAGAGTTTTAGATTTTTTGCTTAGATATTTGGAGGTTTTGCTGAGTGTTCCAGATAGGCTTGAAAGTTTTTTAATTAGATTTTCGATGTGTGCAGACCAGTTTAGTTTGTTATCAATTAATACTCCAAGGTATTTTACATTCTCACATTTATTGATTTTAGTTTTATTTATAATTATTTCACCATTATGATTTAAAACTTCTTGATTTTTGCTTATTATTATATGATTGCATTTTTTTTCATTAAGTATAAGTAGATTTTTCTCTGTCCAGGTTTCAATAAGCTTTAGGTCATCTTGTATTTCCCTAAGAGTATTCTCAATATTTCCAAAATAGAACAGTGCTGCATCATCAGCATACAGAATTAAATAGCCTTTAAGTTTTAAGTCTGTGATGTCGTTAATGTAAATCAGAAATAGTAGAGGTCCTAGGAGGCTTCCCTGAGGGACTCCACTTTTAATTAATTGGTATTCACTTTTCTCTTCATTTAAAAATACAAATTGTTTTCTGTTTTTTAAGAAACATTCAAACATACTTAAAGCTTTTCCTTTGACTCCATATGCCTTGAGTTTTTTAATTAATAGTTTGTGATTTATGACATCAAATGCCTTGCAAAAGTCTAAGAAAATGGCTCTAATTGACTGGGATTTGTCCAAGGCTTCATAAAGTTTTTCACAGAGCGAGACTAGTGCTGACAGTGTGCTTTTCTTTGGCTGAAACCCATGCTGCTGATGATTTAAGATTGAGTTCTCTTCTAAAAATTTGTACAACCTCTTATGCAAGACTTTCTCAAATAATTTTGACATCACACAAAGGATTGAAATTGGTCTATAGTTGGAAACTATTGTCTTTTGTCCAGATTTAAAGATTGGTTTAATGCGGGCTACTTTTAGTGAGTCTGGAAATGTTCCTTCTCTAAGGCGTTTGTTTATGAATTTTAAAAGTACAGGGCTTATAGTTTTTTTGATTGTTTTGAGTGTTTTTGTTGATATATTGTCATACCCTGGTGATGTATTTGGCTTTAATGCATTAATAATTTCCTCTACTTCTTGTGGTGTTGTTGGGTACAAATGCATGGAGGATACAGAATTATTAACAACAGTAACTTCTTCAGGTTCTTGTAGATGATCCGTAATCTTTGCTGCAACATTGGTAAAAAAATCATTGAAACTATTGGCAACTTCTTGTTTGTCAGTAACTAATCTTCCATCTATGTTTAGTTTCTTGCATTCTTCTTTGTCTTTTGTTTTAATTTTTAGTAATCCATTTAACACTTTCCAGATTTTTTTAGGGTTTCCTTGGGCTTGGCATATTTTATGTTCATGTAAGGCTTTTTTGTTTTTGTAAATATCACCTTTAATTTTATTCTGTAGCTTTGAAAGTTCTGCTTTAATCATTGTTGAGTCTGGTAATATTTTTGATAGCTTATACAGTGAATCTCTTTTTGATATTTGTTTTTTTAGTGAAGCTGTAAACCAACCTACTTTTTGATTATTGGTATATTTTCTTCTGGTTTGTTTTGTATTGCATTTAATTATTTCATTGAGAAAAACACTAAGTTCTTCAAAATTATCAATATTTTTCTGACGAAGTTGTGTTTTTATGTCCAATTTTAACATTTTGTAATTTATTTCTTTTGTTTCATATACTTGTTTTTTTGGTCTTTCTAGTTTTGGTATATTAATAAGTATGTCCATTTGTTTGTGGTCAGACAATACAAAATCATTTAATTTTATGTCAAAAATGTAGTCTGTGTTGGTTAGACAGTGATCTATAATTGTTTTTGTACTGTTATTAGCAACTCTAGTAGGTTGTTTTATAGAATTTTTGATTTTAAATCCATTAGCTTGTATTGCATATCTGTAATCTTGAAGAGCATTTAGCGTTTAATAATGGTACATATCTGTGTGCCCTGGTAACTGAGTACTGTACTACTCACACCTCACACAGTAAGGTACTAGGGGTACCAGCAAGGGGCTGATCAATAGCAAACATTTTGTACAGTGCATTAAATATTCCACATTATAGTTGGTCCTGTCAGTCCTGCATAGGTATGAACTGATGACCAAAAGGAGAAAAACAACTATGAACAAAACCTAACCAAACATTTAAATATCCTGCCAGGACCTAATTTTTACTGATTCTTGAGTCCTGAATGGCCCTGTCGAGATTTTGTACAGGTCCTTAGGGATTAAATCAGCCACTTCCTTAACATGCTACTTACCAAACATACTGAAGGATCTATGTATGTTTTTACATTATTCCAAGCTAACAGCTACCCCAATTTTATTTAAAAACTTCACGTTCTGGTTATTTTTAAATTTACAGTATGTTTTGTAATTATATTTGATTAAAATTGTAAAAAACCAAAAATTTCGATAAAAATTTAGGAAAAAGATGCAAACGTGTCATTTTTTACAGAAAAATGTAAACATGTACACACTCGAGAAGTTAGGCGCATTAGTGTGTTCAGGAGGTTTTCATAAGGCCTCTGCAATCCAAAAACCGTGGAACCTACAGCTATTTGCACTAATGAAATTAAAGGGACTTCTGTTTCTATGATTTGCAGCAATTTCTTTTAAGTAATTAAGTAATTTTTCATTGAAACTTTAGTTCCTTTTTTGAAACTAGGGACTATAAGGTTCTATATCTTGGTTCTATGTCAAAATTCCATAGATTTGAAAAATATAGGGGCGTTCCAACTTAGGTCCAAGCAATTTTAATAAATAATAGTAAAATAATAAATAAATTTTAATAACAAATGTAAAATGAACATTTTATAAAAACTTTGTACCGAGAGTGAATGTTTGGAGAGGGGTCATCAGCTCACAGTACGGTACAAATTTGACGACAGCGCCGACAGGACTCAACTGGACGCGCAGTATTGCCACTCTCGACCCTGAGGTCTTCGGTAGATGGCTTCGAGAAAAATCGGTAGATTTTTTAATCATCTCAGCAAGCAGTGCTGGAGAAATATCGATAGTTTGGATTAATTTAGTAGGTAAATTGTATTTCTACGACTTTTTTACTGACAAAATACCAAAATTAAGAATTAAATAAAATTAGGTACATACTAGGGACCTATTGCAATAAAGCCAGGCACAAATTGTGGCGGGCCCTATATTGACACTTTCGCATTAAAAACTGACAGTTGATCTTTCAAAATTGACATACAAAAGTCGAATTTAGAAATCCAGTCGTTTATTTTCCATTAATTGTGGCGTCACTATTAATTCCAGCTCTAATAATACACAATGGCCTTATTTTGAAAGAAGACAGCTGTTCTTATAATGTGAAACTGTCAATATAGTGCCCGGCACAATTTGTGCCTGGCTTTATTGCAATAGGTCCCTATTAGGTAGATAATATTATAAAAAAAACCTCAGGGTTTATAATAGCGTGATCTTTAATGCCGCTTGCGGCTGCCGGCTAAGTATATCGCAAAATCCAAGAGATGGCGCCATAAATACACTTTTAAAAACAATGGCTTGAAATTAAATTTTTATTCTACAAAGGATCTTACATAAAAAGAATAATTTATTTATGGTGTTTTTTTTAATCGCGATTACGAGGCGTAAAAAAAAAACAAATTTATATCGAAAAAAAAATCGGTAGAAAACTATGGTAATTCGGTATATCGTAAAGTAAAAGGCTAAATCGGTAGATCTACCGAAAAATCGGTAGAGGTGGCAACACTGTGGACGCGACAGTACCCGACAAGACTTCGATAAGACTCAACCACAGAAGACCACGGTTCGGTCCGCTTTGCAGAATATGTTATGGACTCAACAGGACACGACACGACCCAAGAGGACAGGACCCCAGGGCTCAGGGGTGGGGCCAAGAGGCCAGTTTTATATTTTCTGTTTGGTCCTCGACTTTTTTTCGAGGTGATGAAAAAACTGAGTGCTTTATGATGGACAATAGAAAATTTTCAGTTAATGACCTTTTTTCTATTTATCAATTTATTTTGGAGGTGACAAAAAAAAAATTGTGGGGAAAAGTTTTCATGATTGATATTTTGACACAGAGATGAGCCCATCAACGTACCAAATTACAATAGCACTGGACAAATTTTGCAACAGAACACGTATTGAGAGGACCCAACCACAGATTAGGTTAAATAAGAATAACCCAACCAGAGATACGAATGTTCTATAATCCGTAGACCCAACGCAGGACTTCGACAGGACCCAAGTACTCTCTCTTGAACCCCTAGGCTCTAGATGTTATACCCTGTTTCCACCAATGCATGCACACCCCGATTCAAAAAACGCATCAGGTGACACTGCATTTAAAACCGGTGCAAATTCATGGACCATCACGTGATACGTTTTTTGAATCGGGGTGGGCATGCATTGGTGGAAACATGGTATTAGTTATATTATCACATTTCTGTAATTAAGCCCCCCTAACATATATAGTACAGCAGTGGCGTATGTAGAAAAAAGTTTCGGGGTGGGCCCGAGACAGTTTGGGGGGGGGGGGCCGAGACATCATGAGGCTGTATTTTATGCTATTTTATGTTTCTATTCATGAAACATGTGGAAAATATCCAAAAAATTCTTACCTTCGGGGGGGCCCGGGCCCCCCCAATATATACGCCACTGTAGTACAGTCTGTACTTCAATTTTAAACTGAAGTTTTTCTATAAAAGAAATGCACTTACGATGGGAAGCTTGGATGTAAATGTGCCCATAGGGTTACTGCATCCTGGAAGCCTAGCGACGCCAGGCTGCCAGGATACAGTGACCCCTAAGGTCCTTGGCGTGATCTATTTGAAAGTTCAGAACCGAACGTTTTCAGGACACCACTTTGTTTAGGTTTTTGTTTGCGAATAGATGGCGCCACAGTAATTTCAACCTAACCCTAATTTGTAATCAGCTGCTTTTGTTTATTTTTATTTATATAAATTATCTTTTTTCTTTTAATTTAAGGATGAAACTTGGGTGGACGCCTCAGGAGAGACACGATCTCATTGAACTACAGAAGCATTGAAGCATTTTAATTTACGATCAGATCTTATTTAACCTGTGTTTAAAGTTAAATTTTAAGTAGCAAAAACTGTAAACAAATTTTGAATTAAAACTAGGGGGACATTCGTCCTCCTAA
The DNA here is from genome assembly GCA_963576565.1 of Aspidapion aeneum. Lineage (NCBI taxonomy): Eukaryota > Metazoa > Arthropoda > Insecta > Coleoptera > Brentidae > Aspidapion > Aspidapion aeneum. Next base: position 33,048,721 of record OY755045.1, read on the forward strand.
AAATGAATGGCGTTTTGGCTTTGGGTCATTTTTGTGAAACCCATGGGCCTTGTGTGATATCCTGCACACAAAGATCCAAACAAGAGCCTCAACAGGTGAGTGGTGTAATTGGAGATTCTAGGGTGACAACTGACCTCATTGAGAGACCAGACTGCCATATTGCAGTCACAGAACATTCAAAAACTTAAGTAAGACTTTGTTTCTTATAAAGAATGAGTTAAAAATATCTGTACATCAGAGAATCATATGCCATCAGAACATTAAGTTTGTCAATTCCCAAGACTATGCTAACAATCATTAATTTATGAAGGTAGGAAAATTTTTGATAATCACAAAACTCAATAAACTATTTAGAAAACATCAGAAAAAGGCATTATTGGTTAATGCTTACTCTATGACTGGGTGAGTTTTATACAAGCCCTTTAGTTTAAAGTGTTTTAGATTTTTAGTCTGTTGTATTTTTCAATTGTTTTATTTATTTTATTTTGTTTTTATTTATTTTTTTGTTTTATTTATTTTGCTTTTTGGTATTCTTTACATTTAAGCTATTGTGGAGGTTTTTAAGATTTTTAGTTTATTTAAAGCTTTTAATATTTTATCACTATTTTACTTCTTTTTTTTTAAACACTTATAGTTAATTGTTATTTTAACCAAGTTATTCTATTTTTAAGACCTGTGATTTGTTTAGCATTATGCTATTTACCTACTTGTTCAAATATATTATTTTCAAAAACATATAGGTAATTAATAAGTTATAAAGACTTGTTTCATTGTTACATCCACATAAAACTTATAAAGGTTTAAAAATGGAAGCCATATTTAAACCACCAAATGTCACTAGCAGATGTCCAAAAAAAAACGGTGTAAGTCAGTGGTCCACTATATTTTACATGTTAACTAAATTTAGACAAGTTATTGATGATTAAACTGATGTTCAATTGTTTTGGTGGATGTGTAATTGAACAGATTCTAATATTATCTTGTGCTTTTTACAGTATTGATACATATTTACTTAAAACTATATCTGTAGATATATTATAATATATCTACAGATATGGTTTTAAGTGACTTATGTATTATTTAGCTTTGAAAATTGTTGTATATTAATTTTTTTTATCGATCATGGATTATTTCTTTTGTTTTCCTACAACTCCACAGACTAAGTTGCCAAAAAATGACATTTGGTTACACATTTTTAATGTGGTTTTTCTTTATTTATTAAGTTAATTTGAATTTTTGTAAGTTAAAACTCACTAAGAATGCCTGTTGTGCTATTGCATGTCATCGTAAACCAAATCTTTGCTGTAATTTGTCCTGTAAGTATTGAAAAAATACACTTAAACCAGTCAGTATCAGGTTCATAGACTGTAGTACTAGACCTTGGTCTAAGCACAAAGTAATATACTTTGTGGTCTAAGTACTAAGTTTAAAGATCTTAGTAAATACTGGTGATAGATTCTAGAGGATAATGGTTTTCACTAGAAGATAATTTATTTGTATTTTAAGGTGATAAATGGCGTTACTGTACCTGTATGTGAAGCCTGTCAATCCTTGGATCCTGAACAGGCCATTGTGAGCAGAGAAGGAGGAATTTTTTTTGTTACTACTAGAATTGCTTTAAATCAAGATCTAGCTTCTTTGCTAAAGCAAGCAGTTGTGAGAAGCCTTAGCTGCGAGGTAAGTAATTTGACAATCAATTAGAACACAAATACAATTACTGTTTACCAGGGGCTTGCAGTCCATGTCAGCAAGGGAAGCATTGCTTCCCTTAAGAAATCAGACATAATAAAAATAAATTGTTAATCGTTCACTATTAAAACTTGACATAATTAGCGCCAGTTCTGTACGAGTGGTAAGACAGTATCAGAAGCAATATATTTTGTACCTATGTACTAGAAACCAGTTGTTTTTGTCATATACGTAGAAAACGAATAAGAATTCATTAACTATCAGTCTTGATTTGACCCGAGAGCAAGGTCGCTTTCGCGACAAGCGCTGGCTCGTCGCGCTCTACACGGCAGATACAATAGCTTCTCTTGGTACGTAAGTGGAGGTCAATGCATGCAAACCCAATGCGAGAATTAAGTTTGCGCCCTTTAGCTTTGAAATAAGCAGTATGTTTGATTACGCACATATGCATTTCACAATGGCGTACCAGCAAAAGGCTTCAGTTTCGGCGGTAAAGAATGTTGCAGCGGCCGTTAAAACTATACAGTTGTGGGATTGTATAGTGTGTTTTTTGTTTAACAAAAAGTTTTCTACCCAAAGTTTTATTGAAAAGACAAATCGAAAATTAAAACTTGAACACAACATTTTAGTGCCGATATGTATGAGCAGTACGAGTGGCTAACCGGTTGTGAGAAAAAAACATTTTTGTTTGCCTTGTTTACTTTACTAATGAAATTGGTGTCTGGAAGTAAAATCCTAATAAAATATGTGAACATTCAGCAGTCCTCTATTATACTTTAATTTCGACAATGGTGGGTATGGTGATTGCAAAGTCAATTGAAGAAAGATAAAAAGCGACCATCGGCATATCCTTTATAGAAAGTGACATGGGCGGCGGAAGATACACTCATTAAAATTATTTCTTTTCTTTATGGCGTAAACTAAAGAAATAAAAATAGATAATTAAACCTACTATTCCTACAACTACAGGAACGACACTAATTTATTTTCTAACTCTGCATACTGCCGACCAAAGAGGTCCCACCCGAAAGCAATTAAAAGCGCATCTCAAAAAATCTGCCAATCCGGTACCGTCCATCCACCTGGGCTCGGCCCGTCGAAAAACAAATACTTTGTGGTCGGACCGAGAAGAGCCACGGCTCTGCTTTGTCGGTAGGGTTGAAATTATACCAGGATCATTTTATATAAATTTTGATAACTTTTGAAGGGCAGAATCAAGAAAAATTCCATGAAATGGATAGAACCCCGTATTAGGAGGTATTTCAATTGACTTTGCAAAGACTCAACGGCTGATGATTTTTTGATAAACGATACTTTCGAGAGGCCTTTAAAACAATAGTTATATAGTCACAAAGTGTCTTTTTATGTATTTTTCTAGAAAAAAATATTTTTCCCAAAGTTTTAAAGAAAAGATAAATAGGTATCATAAATAACGGTAGGCTAAAGCAAGAAATTTAAGTATACCGAAAACCAAAAAGTATAGGAAAATACAAATAAGCAAATTTTAAAAAAAAGCTTTTTTTGTTTCAAATTTTACCGCACGTGCTTCTGATATTCAGTGATTACAGTTGTTTATTAAAGGATGTGTAATACTGATCGTTACTAAACAAAATCTACTGAATAAGCACAAAATTCCATCAGGGTAAAATAGTTGTTTTGCAAATTAACTGTTAAAAACCTTTATATTTTATGAAAATGTTCATATTTTTTTCAAACTTCATAAAACTTCATATTTTTAGAAAAATCTTCATATTTTTCATATTTTCCCCAATAAAAAAACTTCAGTCATAGAATAAGTGTGGAAATTTTCAATATTTTTCCTAGTCTTAAATTTTGAGTTCCTTTTAGTTTATTATTAGATGGTTGCAAGTTTGTTGCCTCTGAGAAAGTTTGAATAAAGTAAGGCTTTTTTGCCTTTTGTTTTATTATTCTTATGTTTGTTGTATTTTTTATAGGCTTTTTCATGAATTTTAGTCTTTTACTCTGTAATGTTGAGTTTGCATAAATTTAAAACCGCTAGAAATTGTAGATGCTAATATTTTAATAGCGGCTTTACTAAATCTCAGTTTATCATATATTTTTGAGTTTAGAAAGAAAAAATATATATTTTTTTAAAAGTTTAATCATTAACATAATAATTTATATTATGTTCCGTAAGAGATTTACAATTTTTATGTTTTTTTTATAACTAGCGACATTGATTTGTTTTGTTTGATACCTTTTTTGATGGTAGGATAAAGCCTACAACTTTTGCATTTATAAATTTTTTTCTATTTCTAATTGCAGTAGACCTTGGTTTAAAAATATGGAAACACCTTGTACCTTGTAAAATATACCTTTTTGTAAAATATGCTTTAAAAAATGCGCCTGGCCTAATTCAACTTGAAAACGTTTGTTAATACTTTTCTTAATAAATAAAATTTAAAAAATATATTTTTGCTTAGTAAATGTGTTTTCTTTAAAAAAAAAAATTGGGTTTGGCTTAACCAACCATTATAGAGGACCAAAAAAAAACTTAATTTTTTATTCATATTTCCTTCATATTGTTACGGGTTCTTCACAACAATTATTCTTTTTATCCTCGGAAGTTGGCTCTTCACATCTTGTTACTTTCTGTACTGGTTCAAATAATGCTACCACCTCCCCCTTATTAATTTTGACACTATTTGGGAAAATATTGGCGACTCTAATCGGGATGTCTTTATCGGTTTTAACTAGTGACTGCAACGAGGTAGGTGGTGGGTAATTTCTGTTGACTTATGAGTCCGACGCAGCTTGATGTTTTACTTTCTAGCCTCCCAAAAATTATCGTCTCACTGTTACCGACCAGTCTTGTTGTGCATACTGCCACCACCTTTATTGGTTCTTTATTGAAGTGACTGTTTGACAAAATTAACTCTTCATTCCCGAATCTTAGGGTATTAAGTTTATTATCAAACGCAAATCCATGTTTACTTATCAAGTCCATTCCCAAAATAAATTCGTCTTCTATTTCGGCAACCAATACAGTGTGGCGAATCTTCAATCTTCACAGCTGTAGGTCTATGTCTGTCTGCCCCAACACGTCGGCGGATTCTCCAGTCACAGTTTTAAGTGTTATTTTCTTTTCTGTTGGTCGAATTTTATATCTCGTTGCAATTTTGAACTTAAGCAATGATATGGCAGCACCAGTGTCTACTGTTATGTTAACTTGTCTTCCGTTTATAAGTCCGTCGATGTTAAGACTGTCAGCAGTATGTTTTAAGCTCTTAATTGAGTAAATTTTGGGGGCTACATTCCCTTTAGCCAACACCCGCCCCTCTGCGTTGACTAATTTTAGTTTTCCTGATTTCTTCTTCGGTACTCTGTCCCGCTAGATGGTGAGCGAGACCTCATTTGGACACGACAATCGCGTTGAATATGCCCTGTACGTCCGCATCTAAAACGCCTTCCATTTGGAGAGGGACGTCTGTTTTCTTTTAAAGAGTCAATCTTCTCTATCAGTGATTGAAGAATTTGGCTTAGCGTCTTTGAGGGAACTTCTTGTTCATTGCTCATTTCTTCACCCTCCTGAATTGAGACAGCCCTTACTTTTGGCCTGGACATATTATATTTCGAGGTCTCGAATCAACACTTCGCTGCTGTTATGGAAGCGTTCTCGGCGAAGTAACTTTGCTAAATCCTCGTCTCGCAAGCCATTAATAAAGCGGTCTACCGTGAAGGGATCTCTATAATTTTCTGGCATTTCTGGGTAAGCCAAATTCATCAGCCTCCTGATATCTGCTTCATACTCTTGTAATGACTCTCCTGCTCTTTGCTGACGAATATTTAATTCTGACCAATGTAAATTTCGTAAATGTTCATCTCCATATCTTCTTTCTAAGGCTGCCACTAAAGCATTGTAGTTTTGTTTTTGTTCGGCTGGAATAGACCGTAGAAGTCCCAGAGCAGGTTCTCGTAGAGCTACTAACAAAGCTCTAGCTTTCTCGTCACCGTCCCAGCCATTTGCAGCAGCGGCAGCTTCAAACTGTTGTTTGTAGGTGGATCAGGAAGACGTACCATCGTAATTTGGTCCTAGCCGGTGGTACTATGTAAGGATAGTCTTTGCACTATTTATTTATTTTAGTCTCACTTCTGACACCAATTGTTACGGGTTCTCCACAACAATTAAAACTCGCAAATGTCAAAAACGATTTATCAATTTATTTCGACAAATTATGTACAAAAACGCGCACTTAAACTTACTAATAACTTGCTAATAATTCACTACTTTAATCCGCCTATTAACTTCGCGTTAACATCTAGCGATCACTACCGTTGGTTATCTTTGACTGACTCCATACGCGGCGTCCGGCCCTATATATAGGGCCTGCCTACTATTCGAGAACCATCCATCCTACTTCGATTCACGAGCATTCTCGTTTCTTCCAGAAGGTACGCGGCCGTGCATGAGTTTGTCATAGATAACGCAACTAAAACCTAGACTAAGAATACAACCTTAAGATAAATCAACCTAATACTACACTAAACCTAAATAAATTCTAACTATAAAATTTAAATAACTTAAATTTGTAACAATATTTTTGTTTTCTTAATTTCATATTTTTTATATTTTTATTAAAACTCGTATTTATTTTAGGAAACAAGCAAAGGTGGTAGTACTTTGTATTTTGGCGACGAAGAAAGAGGACATGTTATAAGTCATACTTTTACCGTACACGACTCCTTAGCTAGAGGTTTTCTCAGAAAATACTGCATTTTGATGTTAACGAAAGATAAAGTGAGTAAAAAATCACATTATAGTAAAATATTTTTAACAGAATAGCAAAATCTCTGAAATGACAATGTAATTAGGAAATATGTCGTTTTATGATCTTTCAAAGCTTCGGGTTTCACAGTATATCAGAAAACGAAAACATTTAATAAATTTTACAGGTGACAAAATATATTGAAAACAGTTTTATTGATGGTTGTCTAAAAATTTATTTAAAAAAGATATCGAAATAATGTTTTTAATTCAAAAATGTTTTCATAGATTAAAAAAAATAAAACCTAAACTCTGCATTGTGTGCTTAATCTTTGAATAAATTCCATTTTCAAGCAATGTATTTTAGTTGGAAATGTACTCGATCCTTGAAGTGTAGTTGTAGTTGGAAAGAGATATAAAACACATTTTGTTTTGAACGATTGTTCATCCAAAACATCAAGTTTTTTACACCCTTACACTCCCGAACTATTAAATTGGTTGAGAAAATAGTTTTCATAGTCTCTTCTTTCAAAAAAATATATAAATTTGTGTTTTATTTTCACATATCACGGAAAATACAATAAATCCACTAAAAATATCAAAACTAGGGAACAACATCGCAGCACGCTTGATTGGACCTATGACGCCAAATTCTCCAAAATTTCACTACCGCCTGTTTAGCTTATCGGGTGCATCTGACCCTGTATCTTTTCTTTTCATACTGAGATTTTCCATCTATCTATCTATCTATATATTTGGCCTTCTTCGATTCATCTTTGGACATAGGCTTCCCCCAATATCTTCCACTCTTCTTTGTCTGTCGCCCTGTTCATCCATCTAGTCTCCGCATGTTTCTTCAAATCGTCCGCACATCTCATTTGGGGTCTGCCCCTACTTCTTTTTTTTCCATCTAATAAGGATCAATCGCCCAGTTTCTCAAAGCTACAGTAGTGTTAAAGCATTCGAACTCGGACCGCCCCGTCCGGGTGTGTGTATCCCTGTTGCGTTCAAGAAGGAAGGGTTTGAGAGAGATCAAGCTGTCCGCGACATTAAATTTAATTCTCAATATCTTTTTGTAAAAATTACTAATTTAACAGCACAAAAAAAATATAAGACACTTTAAAATACATACATTTTAGACAGATAGTAAGTCATGCGTCGATATTAGGGTAAAAAAACAGCACTAGACTTTTCCACACTTATCATTATCATTTTCCGTAACAAATTCTTGTACTAAAACTGCATGCAAACGATTTTGCACATGCACAGTTTGATACTGATACCGATACGGGCCAAAAAAAAGCTGCGTTTTTACTCTATTTTTATAGTTGCATAAATTTAAATCCAGAATTTACAGAATTAAGGTTTTTGTTTTCTTGATTGCTGACGGGTAAAAATCTGTATTAAAATTTTAATTATTATTATTAGCTTGACGTAGTTGGGACAAATAATATTTACTACGCGTTCTATTCAGTCCATGGAAAGGTTCTTGTCGCATTTAATCTTTTTCCCTCAGAGCGGTAGGGTTTGACAGAGATGCAAGTTGTTGGGACGTCTTAAGATAAGTTATAAAAGAGGTATAATTTGCTGTATATTACCATAGAGATAGGCTATATTCCTCTATGATATTACCTATTTGTGATATCGTTCTCTATCGGGAGTGCAATGGGTGGTACTTGCATCTTCGTTGCTGCTTTAAAGACATACCGGGTGGGCCAAAAAAAACCGGAAATTTTTTTCATTATAACTTTTGAACTGTACTATCGATTTTAATGGGACAAATTGCACTTGGCAGATAATTAATCAGAGTTTTGACTGAATATATTTTTTTGTCCGCCATCTCAAAATCCAAGATGGCGGACGAAATTAAATTGTACCCTTTAAAGATGCTCGTTTATTCTTATGTTGCGAACACGTTTTAATAAAAAAAATTTATCAGTAAAAAAGCTGCATGCTTGCCACGCACAACCAGGTACGAATTAGCAAAATCGGTTTGGTGGTTCTCAAAATTTTTTGTTTCAACCATTGTTTTGAATAATATATGATTGCCTTGACAAACATGTCTGCATTTATTTCCTTATAAATTCCTTACTACTGAACCGATTTTGATGAAATAAAAAACATCCTGGTGAGAATTGATTGCTTTTTAAAGATCATGACCAAAATTTATCGCCGTTTTAAAATTTAAGATGGCAGACAGAATCATACCTAATTCTTCAAAATGGCGTGTTTCGTCTTATTTTCTGAAAATATTTTAGTTTTTATTTTAATTTATAAAAAAGCACCACTTTTCCCCCGCAGAACGAGGTACAAATTTATACGTACATCTTAAATTCTAAGATGGCGGAAAATTTTGATCACAATCTTTAAAGAGCAATCAATTCTCACCATGATTTATTTTATTTTACTAAAATCGGTTTAGCAAAAGCGAATTTATAAGGAAATGAATCCAGACAGGATTGGCAATGCAATCGTATAATCTCTAAAACAATGGTTAAAACAAAAATAAATTGTTTGAGAACCATCACACCGATTTTACTAATTTGTACCTCGTTGTGTGTGGAAAAAGTAGCGCATTTCTATAAGTTAAAAAAAAACTAAAACATTTAAGGAAAATAAGAACAAACACGCCATTATGAAAAATCAAGTAAGATTCTGTCCACCATCTTAAATTTTAAGATGGCGATAAACTTTGACCATGATATTTAAAGAAAAATCAATTCTAGCCAGGATGTTTTTCATTTCATCAAAAGTGGTTCAGTAATAATAAATATATAAGGAAATAAATGCAGACATGATTGGCAAGGCAATCGTATAATATGCAAAACAATGGTTAAAACAAAAATACTTTTTTTAAACCACTGAACGGATTTTGCTGATTTTTACCTTGTTGTACTAAACAAGAATGCAGCTTTTTTTCTAATTTAAAAAAATTATTAAAACATGTTCGTAACACAAGAATAAACGAGCATCATTGAAGGGTACAATTTAATTTCGTCCGCCATCTTGGATTTTAAGATGGCGGACAAAAAGATATCGTTAACCAAAACTCTGATTAATTATCTGCCAAGTGCAGTTTGACCTGTTAAAATCGATTGTATAGTTCAAACATTATAATGAAAAAAAATTGTCCGGTTTTTTTTGGCCCACCCGGTACATCATATAACACGGAAGATTAGATCTTGCCTCTGCTTCTTCTCTCTTATTCCCTCCCTAGTATACACGTTAATGTATTAGCTCCATAAGGCTCCATTTAAAATTAATAAAAGCAAAACTAACCAAAGGCTTTCAAGTAAATAAAGATCTTAAACAAGGTTGCTGTATCTCGCCTACGCTCTTCAAGATATATTTGGAACAGAGTAGTATACTTATGAGAGTGCTGGACCAAGAAGTAGGTAATTTTTAAAATGTAAATATAGGCAAACGATATGTTTTAAAAATATTGTTATAATAAGAAGCAGCCGAGAAAGGGGGATGACAAGAAAGCGAGAAAGGGGGATGAAGGGTTGGTGTCATTGGGGCCTTAGAATATAGGTATTAGTTGTAAATTTAAATATAGGTAAACGGTATGTTTTAAAAATATTGTTATAATAAGAAGCAGTAGACTTGTTTGTGATGTATTAACCGGAAGAGATAAAACCACAGGTTGTTTATCTATCTACCTTTCTATTTATAATTTCGTTGAAGTAAAAACTGTTAGGTGTGATGATTTTAATAAAAATATTATATACAGAGTGATTTATTTTCAGCAGACTCCAATATGGTCGTATACAGGGTGAGCCCAGTTAATTGTTTATCTGTCTGAGAAGTGATAGGTATTGTTATTTTTATTAAAAAATAATTCATACAGAGTGTTTAATTTTTCGCAGGCTTTGATATGACAGTATACAGGGTAGTAGTAGAGATATAGGAATCCTGGACCAAAGTAGGTAAAAAAGATGGTGTATTATGCTATCAGGTTGTTTTCGAGGGGGGTTCAAGCAAAGAGCCGAACTGTAGGATGTGTTTTTTGTGGTTTAATAGAAAAATTTGGTGTTTCAGATAAAAAAAGTGAACAAAATGGGTGTTTTAGAGTGCAAGAGGCGGCGCCGAGGAAATAAAGATGGCGGGTTGTTTGAAAAGAAAAATGGGGTTTTTGATGATAAGTAATAAAAATTGCGGGTGGGAGGCGGGGTTTGTTAATAAAAAGAGGGGTTTGAAAAGAAAAAATGGGGTTTTTGATAAGTAATAAAAATGGCGGGTGCGAGGCGGGGTTTGGTAATAAAAATGGAGGTTTTCTTGTATCAGGGGGTGGGTGAAGCGGTAGTAGGTAATAAAAATGGAGGTTTTCTGATGTCAGGGGGGCGGGTGCGGCGGAGTTTGAAAGGAACCCTAGAGGCGAATATCAGTGTAAGATGATCATCGGTGGGGTGATCTACTATCTTATATAGGCAATTGCATTTTCTTAAAAAAGGTTTGCAATATAATTTATTTGTTAAAATATTTTTATAAGGTAAAGCAGACTTGTTTGTGATAAAAACCGCAAAAGACAAAACCGCACCTGTGAATTTTTATTTTTAGCAGATTAAAAATTGATACAGTTATTTGGTTAAAAAAATTCCCACGGCAGCGGCGTGGTTGGTGTACTGAGAAGTTGGGGGGGGGGGTGAGGGAACGAGTGGTTGGGAGAGGAGGGATGTAGAGCATATGCCTCTTGTGCATATCACCTATGCGTTAGTGTTATAATCATGCTTGAGGAGTACAGACGAAGGCTTGAAGAATATACAAAAAATATTCGGGAGCTTAATCGAGAAATAGAATTTTATGAAACTAAGAAAGAAGTTACAACAAAGATGTCAAATTTAAGTTTGGTCAATAAGATATTTACAGAACGACCTCTCCCGAAGGCCCATTATCCTTTACGTAGAATAAGGCCAATGTTGATAATTAGTTTTAATAAAAAGTCTTAAAATATACAGAGTGTTTTTATTTGCATAACAATGTGTACGCCTCTGGATCCAAGTCCGCAAAAAATATGAAACCACAGGTAGATATCAATGTGATAATCCTGTAAGAACTGATTACGCATTATACCACTTGCGATCTTATATTTTACACATTCCAAATTTGTACATCAAACTAATTAAAACCTGTTTTATCTTTTGGAGCCATCAAAATCATCAAAAAAAGTAAGTACTTAAATTGCCTATTTTTGCTATTGTAGTGTAATAATACCGATTTAAGTTTGAACACCCTGTATATTCATATATTTTACCAAAAAATTACTTAACCGATATGAAATTTAAAATTATTTCACCTGGTTGTTTAGAATACAGGGTGTTCAAACTTAAATTGACACTTTATGCTATACTTTTGCTACTGTAACCATTGGAAATAATACTGCAATTTTGCATATACTACCAACCTAATAATTTCAATAATATTAATTTAACTTTGAACACCCTGTACTGAATTTACACATTCTACTTAAAAATTACTCACCCGATTAAAATGAAATTTAAAGTTCTTCCACCACCAGGTTATTTATCTATCTTGCATTTATCAACTTTGGTGTCTTAAAATTTTTTAATTATTTATTTTTCTCAATCAAATGTTTTTATCAAAAAAGGATTGATTGTACTTTTGTTTTATATGTATGTCTGTCGGTGTGTTTGTCTGTCTGTGTCAAGTTAGCTCCGAAACGTTTGATTTCAATAAAAGTTTATTAATTTGTACTTAACTTTTTTTGGATGGATTTAACTAGAATTAACAAAAAGTCTTTTTTAAAGCTGAAGCGAAACCAGTGCAAAAAATTAAGGAGCTGGAAAAGGATGTTAAACACCGAATACTAGATGCTAAGTTGGTAAAAACGGCGTATGGAGAAACAGTTCTACTTGAATTGGACCGCTGGATGTGCTTCCTTCCGAAAAGAGTAACAGAAGATTACAAACCATTCATTCAACATTTTAGCAGCGGAAAATACGCATTAATATTTAGAGGGCTGCTTGATGTGGGACACCTAAACCCGGCAGCTTCCTTTGAAATTGTTGAAATTTAGTTTTAAGTAAGTAGATTAGTAAATATTGTAATTTATCAAAGAAAAAATGAACTCAGAGGAAATCACCATCCTTAGTGATGAAATAATCAAAAAAATTAATAGAGTTGAAAAAATACTGTTTTCTAAAAAGAAATGTTCAGTTCTAGAAGTAGAAAACTGGTTGAAACAAACTAAACAACACATAATATTATGCAATCTAGCCATTAAGGATGGTGATTTAAAAATAGGGACATTGCGAAAGCTTCAAACCAACGTGGGCATATTAAAAATATTCCAGTTTATGCTTCAAAATCATGCAGTGGGTTGGGGCTTAAATAGTAACAATAAAAATGAACGTTTTCCTGGTGGTGGTAGTGGCGTCGGCGCTGGTAGTAGAAGGGTAGTGTGGAGAAATTTAGATTCAATTTTTGATTCTCGGGTGCAAACAGGTATAATAATTAACAGGTCACACAAGGATATTTTACAATTTTTTACTGATTCGTTTCAACTTTTCCAAAAGAAAATTCTTAAATGTCTCAAAAGTTTGTCTATGTTAAAAGTAAATACTGTATTTTGCGCTGAATTTTTGAAAAAAAAGTGAAGAAAATGAAATTTTTGAAAGAAAATATTTTTAAACTAAAAATCAACTTATTGATGTAAGTACACAATTGAAAAAATGGTTTGAAGCTTACGTTATGGATCCTATTTTAAACCAACTATCAGAGTTTGAAGAATCGCAGAGTGGGTGGGCAATCGATAACATAATTTCTTTAGAAGTTAATATTAATAAATTTGAATTTTCCAAAGGCGCGTCAACCTACATTAAATTACCTCAAAAAATTTCTCAAACAAAAGCCGGCATTAACGTAAAAAATTGGGATCAGGCCTGCTTTGCTTGGGCCATTGTATCCGCGCTGTATCCAGTTAAAGAGCATGTAGATAGAACTTGTTCATATCCAGATTACAAGAAAGTCTTAAATTTAAAAAATCTTACATTTCCGGTGACATTAAACCAAATTTCTTGTTTTGAAAAAAATAACATGGAAATTTCAGTAAATGTTTTTGAGCTAAGCATGAAGAACAATTTTTCTGAATTTTCCGTGCTACCTGTTTGGTTAACTAAACAGAAAAAAGAAAAGCATGTTAATTTGTTAATTGTTCAAAGTAGGTATTTTCCTGAGGACAGGGTAGACCGATTTGAACCATGGGGAGAAACAAATGATGATGATGAAGAAAAAATATATTTTCACTATGTTTGGATAAAAGATTTAAGTAAACTTGTTGGCGCACAACTATTAAAGCATAATGGTAAAAAGTTTATATGTGATAGATGTCTTAACTATTTTTATACACAGGAAAAACTTGACTCTCACAGCGGTTACTGTGAAAAGCTAGATGAATGCAAAATAAGCTTTCCCTCAGATCGATATGTAAAATTTAAAAATCACGTTCACAAAGAAAAGGTGTCTTTTATTATTTATGCAGATTTTGAATCATTGCTTGTTCCTCTACCTGATTCAGATCGGTTGACAACTCCTCATCATCCATTGACCTCAACACATCCATATCAAAAACATACAGCATATAGTGCTGGTTTTTATTTCAAGTGTACCTATGATGACAACTTATCATTCTATAAAAGTCATTGTGGTATGGACTGCATGAATTGGTTCACGCAAGAAATTGATACCCTAGCCCAATTAATTTATTCTAAATTGAAACAGATTGAGCCAATGAATACTGATGTGAGTTTAAATGATGCCACCGATGAATGTAATATTTGCACTGAAAAATTTGTCATGGGCGATCGCATAGTACGCGATCATTGTCATTTAACTGGGGACTTTCGGGGTTTTGCACATCAAAAATGCAACTTGAACTATAAAAAATCTTTTGTGGTTCCAATAGCGTTCCACAACTTGAGTGGATACGACTCCCATTTTATAATTAAGGACCTAGCAAAAAAATACTTTATTTCTATTTTGTAAAGACAAAGAAAAGTACAAGTTTTACAATTTATCATCCCGAAATCAATATTCGTTTTCGTTTTATCGATACATTTAAATTCCTGGGCAGTTCATTGGACAGTCTGGTTTCAACATTAAACATAGACGATTTTAAAGTATTAAGAAGGGAATTTCAGGGATTAACTGAAGAGCAGTACAAATTGTTAACAAAGAAGGGGGTTTGGTTTTCTTTTATGATTATCTAGACAAAATTGAACATCTTGAGGAACAACAATTGCCCGATAAGGAAAAGTTCTATAATAAGCTTAATGATAAGCACATATCAGAAGCTGACTATTGTCATGCCAAATCAATATGGAAAGCTTTTAATATGAAAACTCTTTGGGAGTATAGTTTTTTGTACTTGAAAACTGACATTATCTTGATTATGATCGTTTTTGAGATTTTTAGGCGTACTTGCTTTGAAACCTATGGTCTAGACCCAGCCCATTATTATACAGTTCCGGGATATACCTGGGACTGTATGTTAAAATATACAGGTTGTCGTTTAGAAATACTACAAGATATTGACATGCTTTTATTTTTTGAGAGGGGCATACGCGGAGGTATATCACAGTGTTGTAATCGTCTTGGTGAGGCAAATAACAAATACATGAGTAACTTTGATTCATCTAAACCCTCAAAATTCCTCATATATTTGGATGTAAACAATCTTTATGGTTGGGCAATGAGTCAAGCACTTCCATATGGTGGTTTTGAGTGGGTTGACACAAATGTTGATATCATGTCAATACCAGACGATTCAACTGTGGGATATATCTTTGAAGTTGACCTTTCCTATCCCGAAAACTTGCACGATTGTCATAAAGATCTTCCTTTTTGTGCAGAACATCGCACTCCTCATGGGTCAAAACATTCCAAGCTGTTGACCACCTTGTATAAAAAAACAAATTACATCATTCATTACAGAAACTTAAAACAAGCATTAGATCATGGTTTAGTTCTTAATAAAATTCACAGAACATTAAAGTTTAAGCAATCCAGTTGGTTAAAAGGCTATATTGATCTGAATACACAAATGAGAACAAAGGCTAAAACTACTTTTGAGAAAAACCTGTACAAACTAATGAATAATGCTGTCTTTGGCAAGACAATGGAGAACCTCTGTAAACACAGAGTAGTAAAACTTATAAGCAAATGGGAGGGGCGGGTTGGTGCTCGCAATTTGATTGCCAGTCCAAAGTTTCACAGCAGTCTCATCTTCGATGAGTCGCTTATGGCTGTGGAACTAAAAAAATCGGAAATTGTTTTCAATAAACCACTGTACATTGGAATGGCAATCCTTGAAATCTCTAAAACTTGTGTTTATGAGTTTCACTATGATTATATGTTGAGAAAATTTGCCATTGATAAATGTAAATTACTTTATACAGACACAGATAGTTTGACCTATGAATTGGAGTGTGATGATGTGTATTTGGATATGATTAAGGTTGACATCCATAGATTTGACACAAGCGATTATCCCCCAGCTAATCCCTGGGGTATACCATTGGTAAACAAAAAAGTTCCCGGTTTAATGAAGGATGAGAATAATTCTAAACTCATCACCCATTTTGTTGGTCTGCGATCAAAGCAATACACTTTTAAAGTAGATTCAGAAAAAGAGGTAAAAAAGTCAAAGGGGGTTAAGACAAACGTGGTTAAAATAAAAATAAATTTTGAAAATTATTTGGAGTGTTTGAGAAATTTTGTTGAGGATACCGAAAAAACATCTAATTTTTATGTAACTGAACGCTGTATAAAGTCGAAATTGCATGATGTATTCAGTATTGAGCAGACTAAAATAGCTTTGAATCCACATGATGATAAGCGGTACTTAGTACCAAACTCGTTTGCCACCTTACCCTGGGGTCACTACAGCTTAAAGGAAATCTAAGTTAATTTTTTCTTTTAGAGATAATTGTAAAAATGGCAGCGCTTGCTGAAATAACTATGGATCACATATTGACAAATATTGATGAAATTGTTAAATTTATCCAAATTACGACATTACCCTGGAGATTGACGGAACAAATAACGAGGAGTTATAGCCAACACAAATGGCAACAACTTCAAAATGAATTGCTTATTTACGATCCACTCGATATCATTGGGTTCGAATATATAGAGGATAATGAGATTTCACCGAATTTAAGACAGGCACTGTTAAAATCAACACACTACACGGATTTTGCAAAACATGATGACTACTGTGCCTGGTTTAGATACTACGAAATACCTAAATATAACCTACTCCTCTGTTGTGGATGTTATGGGGCACTGAAATATATCTTTAAATTTAAAAATCAACCTTTACATGGAATATCTCATAACTCTTATGAAAAGTGCCATGCATCTGAGTTATCATCGTTATTCAAACGTCAATCTTCATGGTGTCAAAATGATTTTTGTCAATTATTGTTTTGTTTACATTGAAAGATAGGTATACTTGCGACAGAGATTTACATGCTACAAACAGAGTCTTTTTTGAATAAAAGATTATATTATATATTAAATATTTTAAAATTTATGTAATTTTAAATATAGTATATATATATATATATATATATATATATATATATATATATATATAGATATATGTAGCTTTTAAATGTCCAACAGCATCACACCACCCTTTAGTATGTAAACATTTTTTTTTGTCATTTCTTGTTTTGACATTTTTAAAAATAACTTAAAAAATATTAGTGTTAATTAATACTTATAGGACCGTGTAATGTAATGTATACACTTATTAATAAATAAATAAATAAAAGAAAAACTTGTTGGTTTTTTATTTTTATTTATTAAAAAATAATAACGTATTTCAAACATGGGAGGAGCTTACGTATAGCAGGTTAAGACCTATCATATCTAGGGCAGGAAATGAGACATGTCGAAATATAACGCAAACAAGTTAGAACTTGTCTGAACTTGTTTGCAGGTTAAGACTTGTCAACTTGTTGTTATTGTTGCTTTTGTAGTGATTGTAGGAAATGAGTCATAACAAAAATGATTTTAATTTTAATGAATTTTTAAATAATGTGTGTTATCTTAATAGAGATTCAAAAAAAGATAACACGTTGCATGTGGATACTCTTTCTTCGTGATATTTAATTTCCAGTTTAAGGTCGCATTTTTAGTTTCTGGTTAGAATTCAAACAGAAAAGATGTTTGAGCCATTAATTTTCTCAACTTTTATAAATTGCACAAGTTTCATTTTGTTTCAACCAAATAATGTGCAAGATGCTTACATAACATTTAATACCAATACAATTTGGCCTTCATACGACTGGAACAGATTAAGTATTCCGAACAAAACATATGATGCACAGTTTTATCAATACACACTCACTACAGCTGAGTGCAGTTTTATCACAATTTTTAAACTAAGACTAAATTTTTTTAACATGTCTGGTTATGATGAATTTGGATGGTTTATTCCGGGACAAGAGTACGATTTGGTGCCAGAATTATTATTATCGCCTACCACCTCAATTGTCTTCAACACCACTTTAAGGCCTCAAGATAATGGTGATAGCAAAGACGGCAACATCAAAAATTCTGACGACACCTGTTTCAAATCCTATAAAAATCCTTTTTTCATAATCGAATTAATTTATCTAATACTGTCAAGTGTATTTTATACTGTTACTGTTTATTACTTAAGAAAATCTAAATGTCAAAAATGTTTTGGTATAAAAATAGATGCTTAAAATTTACAGAATACAGTTTTAGTTTTGCTATATCTATATTTAAAAAGTCGATAGTTGTCGCTAACGTGACATTAACGTGACGCTAGCGTGACGTTAACGTGACGCTAGCGTGACGTTAACGTGACGCTAACGTGACGCCAACGTGACGCTAAAGCGACGCAAATTACTCGTAAAATATTTAGAAAAATACAATTTTTCTGTACATATTATTTTATTTTATAAAACTTCTTAATTTAATAAAGTACTTTCTAATACAATTCAAAAATGTTTCTTGCGTTCTAAATCATTTACAACTTTTATTTTGTAAAAATAAATATACTCTCTAAGAGCCCTACCCCTCACAAAATGTATACAACGTTTCTAATGGACCATAAAGACATTCAGTGTTATTACTGCAGTGAGACGAAATCATATCTAGAACGTTGTGGTAGAAGGAGCAAAAATTTAAATTCTCCAACATTGCTACTTGATGTGATACGAGTCTTTTATTTAGGTCCAGGATCTGCATTATATCTTCTTCACATAACATAAATTTAACTCCATGTTTGCTGATGAAAATTTCTGATCGTCATACACTAGTTGAGTAATTTTACAAAACAACCCAATTGGAAACACCACTGGTGGTGGTGGTGAATTGCATTCATCTGGGTAAGCAATAGTGGATTTTTCAAAAAAATCAGTAATTCTCTGCTCTAAAATTTCAATAAAGTCTGTCCATTCAAAGGTACTTAGGGCAATTTTGCTTGATTTTAACGACCGAGACAAAATGATGGCGGGGCTAAACGATCTTGCTGGTGATATTCCAACTTTTACTTCGTAAGCACCAATTGAGTATATTGATTCCAGTAGATAATAATGTTCTAACCTAGCTTCAGCCTCGTACAATTCCAAAATTCTGTCAACTTCCAAATCATAATCAGGTGGTTCAGAAGCACTGTCTTGACTCATTGATGATTGGTAATCACTGTCAACGTTGTCGGCGACACTTTCTGGGCTTATTATCATTTTAAGACACAAACTTTAAAACTGAAACTAAAGTGACATTATAGTGGCAATTTTTTTAAATATTTATACCCATTCCCCCACTCCTCCTTGGTTTCCCACAATACTAAACAACGTCAGTAGCATCGATCCAGCTGTTATGGGTGCGGTCCAAACCAAGCCATTGGACGTACATCTTTTTTCCTTTTCTTCGTAACACTTTCTCAACGAGATAAACATCCGGATTGGCTGCTTTTTGTATTTCCTCGTCATAGAAAGCTCCCTTGATTGGAGCGCCCGTCATGTCTTCAAGCATGTAAGTAGCAGGATTGGTAATATTCACTTTGGTAATTTTAAATAATTCCGTTGTCCAATTAGGTGTATAACCTTTTTCAAATATATGTTTAGCCTTCGATATGCGTACCACGTCATTTTTATGAAATTTTCGAGGTCCCGCAATTTTTAGATGTGTATAGCATCTACGCAGAATTGCTTTCTCGTTGGATCTGTTCACTGCCGATGGTTTACATTTTGTTTTACTGTGTTTTGTATTGTTGTAAGATTCAACAATTTGTGGTAAGACATCAATCCACTTGTAGGTACCATAAAGACTAAAATATTTGTAAAGCCTGCTTTTTAAAGTCCTTATGACTCGTTCACATATAGCAGCCTTTTTTATGGTAAATGTGCTATAGTGGTTGATATTATGTTTTTTCATTAAAGCTTGAAATTTAGAATTATAAAACTCTGTACCCTGGGCGGTTTGTAAATTTTTCGGACAACGTTTCGAATGTTTTAAAATTACGTCAAATGCTTTAGTTATCTCAACTCCAGTCTTTGTCTTAAGCGAACTGACCCACACAAACTTTGAGAAACAATCAATGGTTACCATAATCATTTTAAAGTTCTTATTATATTTAGCATACTGTTGCACATCGGCCAAGTCAATTTGCCATAAGTCATCTAAACCTTTGATAATGGTGCGGCATCTCGGGTAGTTTTTCGACACTGCTTATGCAGCTCATTAACAAGTTGTACCTTCTCTTTGGATTGCATGACTTTAAATGACTTCTTCAACGCATTTAGAAAAACTTTATTTCACATTTTCGAGGTGAGAAAGTAGATCACTTATTTGTTCTTGAAGCTTAGCATCTGCTTGCGCAAACTCTTTCCGTAAAAAAGCTTTGCAACGTACGATGCTTTCGTCTACATATAATTTATTAGTTAGATGTTTGCCTGCAACTGGAGGATCCTTACTAATGATCTTTGATATTTCTTCTAATTTTTCATTGGCTTGCTTAAATTGATTTTCAAGAGTTTGCAACGATGTAACCAAGGGTGCTATTTGTAATTCAACAATCGTTTTCGCGGTTGTTTCCACGTTTTCAAGGTCCTGTTCAAACTGTTCTTGAACTCCTTCTATCAACGAAATTGTGTGTGACACTTGCATGTCTGCATATTTCTTAGTCACAGCATCAGTGTCTAAAATTGGATCTTTTAAATTGCATATTTTTAAATTACTTGCGTCCACATCACCATCAGATGTATGAGGAAAGGTTGGCCTTGGAATAGAAAACGTACGTTTTCGGCTTCCAGAGTAGCGTCCGAATTTGTCAACACTCATAATGACACTGATAAAAAATAAGCTTTCCTAAAGTATAATATTGGCTTCTTTAAGTTAGTTTATTATTGAAATAACTTCATTATCGTGTGCCGAATTGCCAGCATCTTTTAAAGGAATTAGTAGCTTAAGTCGATCAACAAGTTCATTGGGATCGTCCCAATAAACATATTCCACTGGGTCTTCGTTGTATCTTATTTGATTACCGAGTCCCTTTCCTAAAGGCTTCGATGTTGACGAAGTTAAACGCATTTTATTTGATCTGCTTGGTAAAAAGGATTTAGACTTAAACAGTGGTCTTATTATCTCTTGGTACTTAAACTTTTGGCTGCCCTTTAACCGATTCAGGATATCTTTGTGAGCACCTGTTTCCGTCAGAATGGCCTTATAGTTAGCTTCATCTTCAGTGGTGTATTCGTCAGGCATATCATAAAATAATAAGTTATAAAGTCCTGGCGTTCCATGAAAATGTCTGCTTTTCGTTTTTATTGCACCAGTCTTTCTGTCAAAGTCAATAAATTGACTCCCCAATTTTCATTTTGAGATTTGAGCATCATATTCAGGTCCATACATTTTATCAATTTTTTCGTTGTTATCTTTATATTCCAAAACATATTTTTGAGCTATTAAAGGATATTGCTCCAAGTATTCCTTGCTTAATTCTTCATTTAAATCATCATTGCTTGTAGTAAATACTTCATCATCATCCTCTTCTTTAAAATTATCATAATCAGTGAGTTTTGTTCCGGCAACTTGTTGCAGATCTTGGAACTTTGGGAAAACTTCTACATCATTTTTTTCCTGTTTTCTTTCCCCTCTTACTTTTAATTTACTTTCAGAAATATTTTTTGGAGAATGTACCGCAGCAGCTACCAGTTCTTTTAATGGTTGACTTATAGGTTGAAATAACCTATTAAGACATTCATCTTGTTCCGTTCTCCCCAGTTTTATGGCTAAGTATTTTTTTTAAATAGATCTGGCTAGTTCAGCGATTTTTCTTTTGCAAGTAGCGACAACATAATGTTTGTCTTCCCACATCCACTGGGCCCACAAATACAAGCTCTAAACGAGTTTGGTAACAATTTTCCGTGTTTACTATTCTCACTGTTGGTGTGAACATCAAAATCTAGATTAATAATTGGGAGCGCTTGCTCCTGCTGAAAGACTTTCATATTATGAACTGGACACCGTAAGTTATCTTAACTAAATACGTCTCAGTATATATTACACCTTCAGTTGGAATGTATGTTCACGAGGGTAAGGGTCTCTTAAACAATTTAATAAACAATCTCCCATTTGAGGCCCACTTATTGGGTTCGGTTCGGTTCGGTTCGGTTCGGTTCGGTTATTACCAGTATTGCGGACGTAAGTTAGTTTAGGTTTTTTGATTTATAACGTAGAATTTGAAATTTTTTATTTTTAAATCCTTATTAATCACTTCATTATTTTAGCGGGAACCAAATTAGAAAAGCGTCTAGCCCGCGGAGATCCTGGCATTAACCCACTGGACGCGGCCTGTAAACAACACGACATCGCGTACTCTCAGCACCCATCACAGGAAAAACGTCATCAGGCTGATAAAATTTTAGCAGAAAAAGCTTGGCAACGGGTACGAAGCAGAGACGCTAGTATTGGTGAACGTGCGAACGCTCTACTGGTCACGGGAGCCATGAAGACCAAAAGAAACCTTGGTATGGGCATTAGGAAGAAGCAAAAGAATACTCGCAAAGTGTCTTTTAAGCGCGCGATTGTTAACAAAATTGCTATGGCTTTGAAAAAGTCACCTCAACATCGCTGAAAAAGACAATCCTACTTGCTTTAAAGGCAGCCAAAATGGCTGTCAAGAAAGTTGGTGGAAAGAAAAATGTCAGAGTCCCCCGAATCATCCCCTTTGAATCGAAGAAGAGGGGGATTTTACCAGCCCTTGTGCCTATATTTGCCGGCCTTTCAGCCCTCGCATCGATTGCAGGGGGCAGTTCAGCTATTGCTAAAACTATTATTGACTCAAAGAATGCTAAAATAAAACTTGAAGAACAAAAGCGTCATAACAAGGCCATGGAGTCTATTGGTAAAGGGTTGTATATGAGAAAAAATGCTAAAGGCGGATTCGGACTTTTTTTTTAAAAGACAAAAAACTTCTAGTAAGGCTACCCAATAGAGCTCTGTACGACACTGAACTAATGCACTACGCTAAAAGATTAAAAATTCCACATTTTCGAGGTGTTTTTATGCGCGACACTCTACCGCGCAATGGACCTCGACAGCGAGAATGTGCTATTGTCAACTTAGATGTGTCGCAAAACCAAGGAACCCCTTGGGTAGCTTTTTCAAAGAAAAACAACATCGTGTAGTACTTTGACTCATTTGGTAACTTAAAGCCTATAAAAGAACTTGTTAGATACTTCGGTAAGAACGTTAAAATTTTCTATAACAACGATCCATATCAGACACATAATCAGTATACTTGCGGACATCTCTGTCTGAAATTCTTGTATTATGGAGCAGCTAAAATGTGTTATTCCGCTTTTAATGCGAAATATAACACCCGAGGTTTGGTATGAAATACCTAAGGAGGTTCGCCAAGTACTTGAACAATACCTACCTTGCAAAGATGACTACAATCAGCATGAGTGGTGTGACATATGTGGTTGCTTTATGGTGCCAAAATGTGTATTTTGTAATATTAGGTTTTATACATCAAATGAATAATTTGAGTTTTATTTAAATAAAATCATTTGTTGTTATGACTCATTTCCTCACCAACAACAACAACAAGTTGACGCAAACAAGTACAGACAAGTTCTAACTTGTTTGCCTTTATTTCGATAGGTCTCATTTCCTGCCCTAGATATGATCTGTTAATAAGTCTTAACCTGCTATACTTAAGCTCCTCCCATGCTTGAAAAACATCAGTCATTATCATCATGTCGTCGTTGCTGTTAAGAGTAAACAGTACAAATAATGTGTTTACTTTTCGCCCTCAGACGTCTATCGTTTTGGACCCCAACAAAGACTATGAGCTAGCGCTAAGATCGTTTAATTCATATTATTCTATACCTAATATCGAAGACGGTGAAAAATTTTATTATTATGATGGAGCAAACAGGCTAAATGTAATAGATTTTCCTGCAGAATGCTATGAAATCTCCGCTATTGAGGCATTTATTAAGCAGAAAATGGAGTTGGATAATTCGGTGGTACCCGAATCAGCGTTCTCTTTAACAGCCAATAACAACACCCTTAAATGCGAAATATTTAGTCAGTATTACAAGATTTCTTTTATTGAACCAAGAAATATTGGCAAAATTTTGGGTTTTTCGGAAAAAACTCTTAACCCAGGGCAAACTTATTCATCCGATTTGCCTGTAAACATTATAAAAGTATCTTCAATCCACTTTGACTGCAACATTACCTCAGGATCCTTCAACGGAGACAGACCTGCTCACACTATCTACGAGTTTGCTATTAAAGTAGATCCAGGGTACGCTATCGATGAAGTACCTTCGAACTTGCTGTATCTGCCAGTCGTACCACAACGTGAAATTACTAACATCACGGTAGTTGCCCTCGATCAGGACGGAAAACCAGTTAACTTTCGTGGAGAAACAAGCACTCTAGTGCTGGAGCTCAGATCGAGAAACCGATGGGATTAGTAATTGATAAAAAAGTTTACACGCCACCAACATCTTCAGTATCAGAAAGACCTTCCAGGAATTGGGAGCTTACTTCAGATAATAAAGCATTTCTTGTTTCTCTTGGTTACAAACTTGTTGGTAGTAGCGATGCCACAATACAAAAGACGCACATTAACCACCCCGTCTGGTTTACTTCCAGCCAAAAGAGACAGAAGTGACGTTTCCGACGTTATTGCACCACTATTCGATGTTTATCGTTCACCTGTACGCGATGAGTCTATTCGCAAAGCTGAATACAGAACCTACACACCCTTTGTAAAGGCGTTCAACTGCAGTGACATTGTGGAGTTTAATATTAATCAAGTGGACTGCTTCTTTGCCATGAACGCTTCGCTGCTTGCCATTAGAGGAAAATTGGAAATAACTGGAGGAGGTGATGTTTCTTTGGCACCCAACTATGGAGCTTTTTTGTTTGATTCTTGCAGTTATAGTGAAAGTGCGAGAGAAATCGAAACAGTACACGATCCTGGAATAGTGAGCACCATCCGAGCTCTTACCTGCTACGATCAACATGATTCTCGACATTTAGCAATTGCTGGATGGAATTATCCTAAATCACCTGCTTTAAATGACGCTGATAAGTCTTTTAGTTTACTGATACCCTTAAAACACATTTTTAACATATTTAATGATTACTCGTTGATTACGTGTGGGCGTCAAACCATTCGTCTGGTTCGAGCACGAAACGATCATGACTGTGTGATTATAGCGGAAAAAGCAAAAAGTCCTACCGACGCATCTCTTACATCCACAACTGTAAAGATTGTTATTCAAAGTATAGAATTGAAAATTAAACACATCTATCCTAACGATGCAGTAAAGGAGCAGTTGTTGAAATCCATCCAGATGGATAGACCCATACTAATTCCGTTTAGAAAATGGGAATTGAGCGAACTACCGGCTATCACTTCTGGCGCCAAAAGAGAAATTTGGTCGGTCAAGACAAGTACTGCTGTGGAACGACCTCGTTATGTTATTGTAGCATTTCAAACTCAAAAACGTGATGTTCCTTCAGCTGATCCTACCTTGTTTGACCATGCATCCATTGAAAGTATAAGACTATCGCTGAACGGCGAATACTGGCCCAACGAACGAATGCAATTAGATTTTTCACAAGACCATTACACCGAAGCTCATTTCAACTACTTCGAATTCTACTCGAGCTACATGAATTGCACTCAAAAGAGCGCTTTATTGGATTATGAGACTTTTAAAACCCATGCTCTGTATGTAATTGACTGCTTCAAACAGGAAGAAACGATGAAATTGTCAACTGTGGACGTAAGGTTGGATATCGAAGCTAGCTTGGGTTTTCCTGCCAACACCAGGGTTTACTGTATCATTGTACACGATTGTTTAATGGAATATTTCCCTCTTACCGAAGTTATAAAAAGCCTTTCCTAGACTGACTCTATAGATCAGTCTTCTTCAATATGCGGATCGCACTAGTTGACATACAGGGATTCACCATTGAGGGTATTTTCTACCCTAAGGAAATTTCCATACAAATCGGAGGTCTTGTCTCTAACTTTCTATTTAAGCCTCCATTGCCATACTCTCATTTAAGTGAACGAGACAAAAAAAACTGTAAGGTACCTGGAAAGAAATATTCACGGAATAAATTACACTTGTGGTGAAATTGAATATTCCGAACTCAATAGCATATTGGAAAAACATTTACTTTACTCTGCCGACTATGTCTACGTAAGAGGAAATCAAACAGCAGATTTTTTAAAAGATAAGTGTGTTGAACTTAAAGCGACAACACCTTGTATTTATGATGTTGTAAACTACGATGGATGTTTTAATTCCACATCAAATTTGGAACCAACCATAACACAGTGTCCCAACCACACATATGGAAAACGTGCAATTTCTACACCAGTGGCTGAAAAATG
Source organism: Aspidapion aeneum (assembly GCA_963576565.1). Classification (NCBI taxonomy): domain Eukaryota; kingdom Metazoa; phylum Arthropoda; class Insecta; order Coleoptera; family Brentidae; genus Aspidapion; species Aspidapion aeneum. The sequence continues at coordinate 33,075,069 of OY755045.1, forward strand.
TGATATTACCTAACTAAAGTATTAATATATCATCCTTTTGTTTACCTATATATTGCTTGCCTTAATAAATAAAAAATTTTTTTTAAGCAGTAGTTTTTTATTTTGATACATATCTACAGGTACTATTACTATAAGTAGGTTTTGGTACTATTCTAAGGCGGATATTGAGCTGTTGGAAGACGTCGTTCGGTAAAGATTCTATCAACTAAACTTAAATTTGACATATTTTCCATAATGTGAGTGATAAATCTTAACAAACAACATTTTATTTTAAATAATTATTAAATAATTTTTTAAAAATTATACTGCAAACCTCTTTTAAGAAAATGCAATTGCCTATATAAGATAGTAGATCACCCCACCTATGATCATCTTACACTGATATTCGCCTCTAGGGTTCCTTTCAAACTCCGCCGCACCCGCCCCCCTGACATCAGAAAACCTCAATTTTTATTACCTACTACCGCTTCACCCACCCCCTGATACAAGAAAACCCCGCTTTTTATTAACAAACCCCGCCTCCCACCCGCCATTTTTATTACTTATCATCAAAAACCCCATTTTTCTTTTCAAACAACCCGCCATCTTTATTTCCTCGGCGCCGCCTCTTGCACTCTAAAACACCCATTTTGTTCACTTTTTTTATCTGAAACACCAAATTTTTCTATCTAACCACAAAAAACACATCCTACAGTTCGGCTCTTTGCTTGAACCCCCCTCGAAAACAACCTGATAGCATAATACATCATCTTTTTTTACCTACTTTGGTCCAGGATTCCTATATCTCTACTACTACCCTGTATACTGTCATGTCAAAGCCTGCGAAAAATTAAACACTCTGTATGAATTATTTTTTAATAAAAATATCAATACCTATCACTTCTCAGACAGATAAACAATTAACTGGGCTCACCCTGTATACGACCATGTTGGAGTCTGCTGAAAATAAATCACTCTGTATATAATATTTTTATTAAAATCATCACACCTAACAGTTTTTACTTCAACGAAATTATAAATAGAAAGGTAGATAGATAAACAACCTGTGGTTTTATCTCTTCCGGTTAATACATCACAAACAAGTCTACTGCTTCTTATTATAACAATATTTTTAAAACATACCGTTTACCTATATTTAAATTTACAACTAATACCTATATTCTAAGGCCCCAATGACACCAACCCTTCATCCCCCTTTCTCGCTTTCTTGTCATCCCCCTTTCTCGGCTGCTTCTTACTATAACAATATTTTTAAAACATATCGTTTGCCTATATTTACATTTTAAAAATTACCTACTTCTTGGTCCAGCACTCTCATAAGTATACTACTGAACAGGTCCTTAAAGTCTGGAAGAGAAAATGCCAAAACATGGGAATTCCGTTGGATGAAACCACCTTGTATACTTTATGTTTGGCCAATGATCAGATAGTGGTGGCTTAGGATTATGACGACCTCGAATATATGACACGAAAACTAATAGAAGAGTACAATAAGTGGGGACTAGAGGTTAATATCAATAAGACAGAGTATATGTGTATTGGTGGAACGAAACAGGATCTAATCTTAAATACTGGGCAGCGAATTCAGTCCTGTTATGAGTATAAATACTTAGGTCTAAAAATTACAGCTGACGGAACACTAGACAAAGCTATAAAAGATAGAAACGTACAAGGAAGAAAAGCAATAACTTTATTAAATGGAATAATTTGGGACCAAAGTATATCAAAACATAACAAAAAGCTTATACAGGGTGAGGAAAAAGTACCGGGACCCCTAAATATCTCGATAACTAAGAGTTATTTGCAAAAATGGTCTAAATAAAAGTTTTATGATTGAATTTGTTCTATTTGGTCGTGACATTGACATTGACGTATCTGTCAGCATTAGGAGTTTTTCGGAGGATCAACTTTAAAAATTTAAATGAAAACCATATTTTTTTCTTTTACCATTCGATGGAGAATAAAAATCTACGTTTTAAGTGACATTGTAATTTTGTGCCAGAATGACATTTCGAAGAATATAAATTAAATAATTGTTCTTAAAGTGGCCTTAACACTTTAAGAAACTCGTAGATTATTTAATTACCCCTGTATTTTATTATGCCTGTAGCTGTGACAATGACATTATATCTTAATATTGTGTCAAAACAAATCGCAAATTGTTTCTTGTTTGAAGGATATTTGTTTAAAAGTTTTCTTTTTTCCAAAATGTTTCATCTTACACAACAGGAAAGAATTTCTCTGCTGATGATGAGAGGATGGGGAGAGAGGCTAAGATCATACAGCGATGTAAAATTACTTTTTAACGCCAGTTTTCGAAATCATAACAACGCAACTTTAATATCAAAATCCACTGTAGAAAGGACGATCAGGAGGTTTTCGGAAACGGGAGCCGTTTAATCCAGGCCCAAATCAGGAAGACCAAAAACTGCAACCAATCCTGAAACATCCTTTAACGTGGTGATGTGATTTGTAGAAGATCCTCACACTTCAACAAGAAAAGTGGCTTTAGAACACGAAATAGATCAAAAATCAAAAAGAATTAAATGAGGATGATTTTGCCAGACGCTTAGAATTTTGTGAGTTGACGATGGAAAAAATAAATGATGACAACAATTTTATATCAAAAATCCTTTTTACGGATGAAGCAATATTTTGCTTAAATGGGCATGTTAATAGACATAGTTGTCGCTATTGGAATAACGAAAATCCTCACTGGATTTATGAGGCTCATACACAGCATCCCCAAAAATTAAATGTTTGGATAGGGATTATTGATAATAGGATAATTGGTCCATTCTTTATCGAAGGAAATTTGAATTCAGAAAAGTATGAAACAATGTTAAGACATCAGATTATTCCAGCTGCACGTAATACTGTAGGGGACAATTTTGAAAACATATGGTTTCAGCAAGATGGGGCTCCCCCTCACTATGCTCGGGACGTTCGCCAGTACCTAAATTTAGTGTTCCCTCATCGGTGGATTGGTAGAAGAGGTTCTGTAGAGTGGCCTCCTAGATCCCCGGATCTTACACCAATGGACTACTTCTTATGGGGATATTTAAAAGATAAAGTATACAAAACTAATCCACAGGATCTCAATGAATTAAGAAACAGTATAATTCAGGTAGCAGCATTCATTCGTTTAGATTTCATCAGAAATGCCGTTCAAAGTTTTTATTTGACAAACAGTGAACGGAGGACAATTTGAGCAGTTGATTTAATTTTAATTTTTTACACTTAAATTTGAATTTTGAAAATCTTGTTAATTTTTTTAATTAAATTTATTAATTATTAATAACAAAACTTTTAATTATTACTGTTATGATTTTAAAACAGTAGGTACATGTTTTTAAATGAAATGTCTGGCCGTATTTAAAGACCGAGATGAAAAAAAAAGGTCACTAAAACTTAAAACTAATTATTTTATTTAATTATCCATTTATTTTTCAACGTCAGAAAATGACAATGTCATTTTAAACGTAGATTTTTATTCTCCATCGAATGGTAAAAGAAAAAAATATGGTTTTCATTAAAATTTTTAAAGTTGACCTCCGAAAAACTCCTAATGCTGACAGATACGTCAATGTCAATGTCACGACCAAATAGAACAAATTCAATCCTAAAACTTTTATTTAGAGCATTTTTGCAAATAACTCTTAGTTATCGAGATATTTAGGGGTCCCGGTACTTTTTCCTCACCCTGTGTATAACACCATTGTAAAAAGTATTATTACATACGGCTCAGAAGTATGGCCAATCAAGGATAGAACAGAAAAATGCTTTCCGCTACGGAGACTATTGGGAGCAGGAAAATCAAAAAGAGAAATAGTTACAAATCAAAGAATAAGAGAAATTATGACAGTGGGTGAACGTACTTTAGTGGATGATATAAGAACAAAACAACTGGTGTGGTACGGACATGTACAAAGAATGGATGATGGAAGACTACCTAAACAAATATTACAATGGAAACCAACTGGCCGAAGAAAACGAGGAAGGCCGAGGAGAAGCTGGAGAGAAGGAATAGACAGTGAAATAAGAATAAGAGGCCTAGATAATGAATTATGGGCAAACAGAAACGAGTGGAGATTGGGTATCGGAAGACGTAGAACGTTGTGAAACCGATAAATATATATATAGGCTCCATTTATTTCAGATTCATCTCCTAAATTCATGGCCTTTTCTAACAAAACATATTATGCAAGTAGCCGTAGATCTTCAGCAGAAATCAGTAAAAGTCAATAATCTCGAACAATTGCACAAATCTCAGAGAGCCGTGCGTCAAGCGCAAGGGTCTCCTAATTACGTAGCAAGGTCTCTTTCCCAACTGACAGGTAAGTTTTTATTGTATTCTAAAGGTTTTACATACAAATATTCTTTTTAAACTTTCTATAGTTGAGGATGTATAAGTGGCACCGCGTCATAGCTATGGTAAACCAAATTTTGCGGCAAAATCTAAGTAAAGAAGCCTAAAAAAATTAGTGTTTTACTTTGTACATGCAGTGTGCCGCTTTATATGTGTATGATAAAACACTGAGACCTAAAGGAGAGATAAAATAGGTAATTACCTAATAAATAAAGATCGGAAAAGTAAAAGAAAATCCAAAATTATATTAATATGTGGGCAAATATTGATTTAGTTGCAAAAACGGTAATTTATTTTGTAAAAAGCTCGGTCGTAATTTGTTTGATATAAAACAGTCAAAACAACAACGAATAGAAAACGCCAAAGCCCGGCTAAATCAATATGTTCGTAACAACCAGATAAGAGTATACGAGGTGTAACAATAAAATTATAAGACTGGTGTAAAAAATCTACTTTATTTAAATACTAATACAACTTAATGATGTTCCCCATCAATGTAGTCCCCTTCTCTATCGACTCAGCGTTGCATGCGTTTTTTTCCAATGTTGGAAGCAATTTTGGAAATCATCAGAAGAGAGACTGTTAAGAAGTCTTGTCGTTTTTTCATTGACATGTTCTTATATTTTAAAACGGGTCCTTTTAACGATTTCTTCACTTTCGGAAACAGGTACAAGTCGCAAGGGGCCAAGTCTGGTGAATATGGTGAGTGGTTAACGACGGGGATCTTCTTATTAGCTAAAAACTGCTTAATGGATGGGCATTGTGGGCCGGTGCATTGTCCTAGTAGAGCAGCCACACGTTGTTCACAAATCTGGACGTTTTTATATTAAATGTAAATTAGATGTTAACTGTTTTACCCTCACGCGCCCATTCAATAAGAATAACACCCCTAATATCGAAAAGAAAAACATTGCGCATCTCTGTTTTGGATGTGTTGAAGCGCCCTTCTCGTTCCTCATCTTTAACTTCTTCACGACCCTCGAAAAAGTTTTTATGCCACATAAAAATCATTGCACGAGACGTACACTGCTCACCGTAGACTTCCTTTAGCATTCCAAAGCATTCAGTAGCCGTTTTTTGAGTTTTACTTTAAATTAATACGTTGCTCAATTTTTTCGTTTGTCGTAATTCCGCCAAATGAGCTATGCACGATCCGCTTCAAACCACTGGGTAATCCAAACTAGCAGAGGAAAGACGACAAGATTGCGCACGGTAGTAGGACGCACATCAAGGTGAATAACTCCAACCGCCCGAGGCGTGGAGATTTAAAACCTGTTAGTACGGGGGTCTTAAAATTTAATTTTCACACCTCGTATATGTTCCTTTCTAATGAAATCGTTTAGAAGAAGACATCAAAAAAAAGTAAGTAAAATAGTAAACTAATGACTAGTTAGTGCAGTGCCTCGTTTTGGGAATCAATATCAATTAAAAATGTATGTACCCCTCTACTCCCTTCCCGCCCATCAATGTTTTGATGACGCGGTGCCACTTTAATACAATATCAACTCGTATACCCTGTTTCCACCAACGCATGCCCACCCCGATTCAAAAAACGCATCACGTGATGGACCATGGATTTGCACTGGTTTTAAATGCAGCGTCACCTGGACTGGTATTCTCAAAAATTGGCTTAAAAACGTTACCTTTTGAAAACGCTACCGCTGACCAATCGAATTTGTATTGGTAAACGCGCCCTTGAGATGGAACTCGCTAAGCATCCTTCAAATTCTCGCGTTTTGTTCATGTTTTTTGACATTTGTGGCATACATTAGAGATTATTATGCAGAGGGGAGAGAAATACAGTAAATCTTTATTCGGGAACTCCTTAAAATTCTCTATTTCTACCATAAAGAATTAAAAAGGTAGCAATTTTGATCGTATTGTACTTAAAGTATAGGCTGAAGGCCTCCGTTAACCACTATAAATACAAAATTGGCCAAAAAAATTAATACCTGTGTGCATAATACTTTTTAATAGGTTTGAATTTTTTAAAAACGCCATGCGATTTCCAAAAACAGATGCCAATTGGTAGGTGTTTTTAAATACGGTTACCGTTTTAAAAAAATGCTCAGCGCAATCGTACGTGAATACAATTTTTGCACTTTTTGGTCAGGTGCTCAGCGAACTTGACGTCATAAAACGGCGAGCGTCTTAAAAACGCTATGCGTTTTTCATCACGAGAATACCTGTCCTGATGCGTTTTTTGAATCGGAGTGGGCATGCATAGGTGGAAACCGGGTGTAAGATATCAACTATAGTGGCGGAAGGGGCGATAGAGCTACCACCCCCCATTAGAGGGTGTCCCAAATTCGATGTTTTTGGGGGGATTTAGGTGTTTCTGGGGGAGATAAAAAAACATCGGCCTTCCACTTGCGAGTCTCGATTTTCAAGCGAAGCTTAAAGGTAGAAACCGCATCTTGATAGCAAGCCGTTTTTAAGCTTGAAAAGTCTACATATTGGGAGGGGGCCAATAACTTTTTATTTATCGAAATTTAATTTAGGTGTAAATTGCTTTGTTATTCTTTTTTTAATAAGGAATCCAACTTTCAAATTCAATTTTATCAAATCAAATCCAATCCGTTTAAATTCTATAATCCGGCGCGCAGAGAGCTAAAAGAGTTAATCTAGCTACGCGCTAGATGGCGCTGCTTAAATGTCAAAACAAAATCTTTCTATACCCGCTTAGCCACGAAAAAATGTTTGTTTTTATTCCTGGGTACTAAACTTTACGTTTGTAGTATTTTTGGCTTATACTTCGCTGACTCGACATAAAACATCGCGAAGGCGGTAAAAATGCAATATGCATTGACCCGAACTAATGGACAATTTATGTCACGGTCATGGGTACTGTTTTTCGTTTCATCTGCCTGCCTTTTGTTTTTACTCTGTATTTCTTTTGTATTCGGTAGATGTCGCCACTTCTTTGGAAAGCATACGGTATCGCAGGCAATATTTATCATTTCTCTTATCAATGTCGTAAGATGAGAGGTATATACCGTCTCTCTAGCTTTACAAAGGTCTCACATTGACCATGCAGTGTTCTGAAGAGTCCCTTAAGGACGAAACAGTTACCTGTCAACACTTAATAGGTGTCCATTAGATCTTGGACCCCCGCGGGTGTATAGGTTTCGAGCTGCCCACAGAAAAATGCAAGAGAAACAAAATCTTTCTATACCCGCTTAGCCACTAGAAAATATTTGTCATAAATTGTTTTGAGAGCTTAGCTTGTACGTTTTCCATCTATTTGTCTGGTCAGTAACATGTTTTGGTTTTGTGGTCAAAATTTGAAATATTATCTAACCTATAATATAAAAATAGAAAGACTGCACCAAATGTACAGTCGGGGATTTTTTAAATTGCCGTTTTATTTTTTTTCTGTCAAAATTAATCAGTTAAAGAAATAAAAATAAAAAAATTATTAAATATGTATGTATACAGACCTTACCTCTATCTGTTCACAATTTTTTTGTTTTGGTTCAAATAACTTTTCCGAATTTCAAATAGGAATTTTTTTTATTTTCCAGGGCGGCAATTGAAAAAGTCCCCGACTGTACCAGGGCCTCTAGTCAAGAGTAGGATTTAGGACATCCAAAATGGCCGCCGTGGTGGGCAAACGTTTTTGCTTGACATTTCGTTCTCTGGTTTATAAATGTCAACTGCTTGTCAACGGCTGTTTTTGTTTTTTTGTGTTTTTGCCAGTTTTTTAAATTAAGTTTGGTATAAAATCTAACCGTTAAAAACTGCTTAGGGTCTAACAACAATATTTTTTTTCATTAGAGTAGGAAAAGTCCAAGAAATTCTTTATTTTTCAACAAAAATAACAACAACTGACAATCTCCGCCGTTTTGAAAAGGCCGCGATAAAATCAAAGTATAGTAAGATTGTTTCGGCTGCCTAACGGGTTAACTACGAGTGCCTTTCTATTTCAACCAAATTTTCAGCTTTTTCGTTGGTAATGTCCACGGTGGGTAGAATAGACTGGTGTTCGGATCTTTTATATATATGTCGAATTTTCCACGTCACTGGTGGTCCAGCTGATTTTTGTAAACAAAAGTAAGATATGATCTGAACAACGGAACTACTAATATTTTTTGAATTTTTTGAAAACTAAGGCAATTTTCCCACTGTTTTCTAGTACATCCTTATAAAATATAATTTTCTAGACTTATTGTCGTTATTTTTTTTAGCCCGCTTTATTTTTTATTACACAAAACTTAAACTACAAATCAAACTGAATGTGATCGGTTAGTATCAAAGGTGAACCGAGGACTTGGGAAGTAAACAAAGATGTAGGTCAGCGGATTATTTTTGAAGCTGAAATGAACACATTATTTTCTTCGAATTTTAATTTTTGTGTAAAGAGAAATAAAGCGGGCTGAAAAAAATGACGACTGGTATGTCTGAAAAATATTATTTTATAAGAATATACTAGAAAATAGTAAGAAAATTGCCTTAGTTTTCAAAAAATTCAAAAAATATTAGTTGTTCATATCATATCTAACTTTTGTTTATAAAAATCAGCTGGACCACCAGTGACGTGAAAATTCGACATATATTTATAAGATCCGAACACCGGTCAATTCTATCCACCGTGGGTAATGTCAAACTCATGGTGTACTCACTTTTTTACTTTGGTTGGTTGTGTAATCCAATCTTAAGCTGTTTTATAATCTCTGGATTTTAGTGACATTATTTTAGGAGAACCCGCGGTTTTCGCACACATTCATCTTTCCTTTGCGTGGATTTTAAATGCCGAAACTATAGTGGAAAAACCACACATGCCACAAGTGGTTCCCGTCGAATGCAACGCTTTAAAGTTGAGGGAGTTGTCCACAAAATTGCCCGGGGTAAGTTCTTTTCACTAAGGCGCCATCTATGAACGCCTTAACCTACAGAAATATAAGGGTCTAGAATTATAACATATTGACAAGCGGACCGAACCAAAGTCTTTTGTGGCTAGAACTCTGTTCTGTCCGCTCACGCCGCCATCTTAAAAAAATTGCCCCTAATTTATTTTTCTAAAATAACTTAGTTTCTGTCGGATGTAGGAAAAAAAAAATTCAAATTATCGCTAACAAAATTTCTTACAAAAACACTCTTAAGTGTTTATTTCTCAGAATAATACTTTTCGAGTTATGATATCAACTATTTTGCCGCCATTTCGGAGTTTGCCCAATTTTTTGTGTTTAGTGGCATTTAGCTTAAAAACTACTTAGTTTTGCGAATAATTGTAATGCCGGGTCCACATCAAATCAACAAAATAGCAACACAACTAAACTGCAAGTTTTCGAAAACACGAACAAATTGTCAACTGCTCTCCACATATAGGAAAACAATTAGTGAACCTTTTATGATCCCCCATAGAAATTTGTTATTCTGTCCACTTCCTCTGAAGAAGTATCACACAATATTCCTATTTTCTTTAAGGCATCTTTTTATAACGCTTTTTATAATCAAGGTGTCTGGCGTCGCCCATAACAATCAAGCTTCTCGATAAAGCTTAATTAATTTACATGCATTTTCAACACCCCATTCAATTTTTTCTCAGGACATGGTAATTTTGCAGACAGAAACTACACAAACTGAACCACGATATTTGTTTCTTATTTTATTGGCGTACAGACTAGACCAACAAAGTTGCCCAAAACGAAAACAAAACATCAACACTTTGATCTATACCGACAGGCGACGGGAAAATAAAAAGTTGCTGAAAACGCCAACAAAACAAAAAACTTGCCAAAAATTTCTCATTTTGTGCCAAAAAGGTTGGAAAATTTTCTACAACAAGGTTCTTTACACATTTCTTGTAAAAGCTTACTTTTTAAGAAAATCAAATAAAACAATAATTTCGATTTATTATAAAAAATATTCTTAATACTCAGACGCCCCTGTAGTATCAACCATCAATATGTTTTCTCTAAAATGTTTAGTTTTAAATAAAATTAGATAAAACTTATTTATTTCAATTTCTTTTACTTATATTGTGGAAATTCATAGGAAATAGGTGTTTTTGTTAACGGTTTAGGGTTAATATCTTAGCAAGAGCACTACCGAGGCAACCCAGTGATATTTCGGTTTAAGGTAATTCAGTCTTTATTTTATGTTTATACACATTTTTTCCTCTGAAGAAGTATCACACAATATTCCTATTTTCTTTAAGGCGTCTGCCTTTTTATAACGCTTTTTATAATCAAGGTGTCTGGCGTCGCCCATAACAATCAAGCTTCTCGATAAAGCTTAATTAATTTACATGCATTTTCAACACCCCATTCAATTTTTTCTCAGGACATGGTAATTTTGCAGACAGAAACTACACAAACTGAACCACGATATTTGTTTCTTATTTTATTGGCGTACAGACTAGACCAACAAAGTTGCCCAAAACGAAAACAAAACATCAACACTTTGATCTATACCGACAGGCGACGGGAAAATAAAAAGTTGCTGCAAACGCCAACAAAACAAAAAACTTGCCAAAAATTTCTCATTTTGTGCCAAAAAGGTTGGAAAATTTTCTACAACAAGGTTCTTTACACATTTCTTGTAAAAGCTTACTTTTTAAGAAAATCAAATAAAACAATAATTTCGATTTATTATAAAAAATATTCTTAATACTCAGACGCCCCTGTAGTATCAACCATCAATATGTTTTCTCTAAAATGTTTAGTTTTAAATAAAATTAGATAAAACTTATTTATTTCAATTTCTTTTACTTATATTGTGGAAATTCATAGGAAATAGGTGTTTTTGTTAACGGTTTAGGGTTAATATCTTAGCAAGAGCACTACCGAGGCAACCCAGTGATATTTCGGTTTAAGGTAATTCAGTCTTTATTTTATGTTTATACACATTTTCTCAAAAATGAAGGAAAAGGCCCGTCAAGAAAAAAATCGGACGAAATATAAAATGGCGGCCAAATGTTTGGCATGGTACCTAACTCGTAAACTATAAGTCTGAGAAAAACCCACGTTAAGCATTTTTATATTAAATTTATTTTAAACATTTTTTTCTACAATGTACAGAAACCAAGTTATTTTAATACAACTGAATTTGGGCGCCATTTTTCCAAGGTGGCACAGCGAATGTTCAAGATCGTAAATATAACTAGAATATTAGGGACTATCAACCGTATAATGCTACCAAATTTCAAAACTTTCGGACCTTTTGCACTAAAGCGATTTTTTCCATTGATTGAACTAAGTGTGGGGTTTGACTTAATAAATAAATTATTTGTAGGATGTTTTTCGGACCTTAAGTTATTGTTACCTAACTGGAATCCGAGTGTTGATTGATGACGATCATGTTTCCAGTATCTTCCACAAAATTCTTCCAAAAGACTTCGTTTTGCCAAAAACTGGAGAATATTGTAGACTTGAAAAGACTGATAACGCCTACTCGATAAACTGGCACGGGTGTTTACCACAAAGAATGCCAACACTACTGACTTCCATAGAGAATGCCTTATTTGACGTAAATTTGCCAGACCCCGCACTGGAACCATTTATCACAAGTCTTGTTATGCGATGGTACAATATTGCTTGTACCGTTAGTAGATCTCCAAGTAACAATCTTGAGCTACTTAAAACTTTGGGAGTTCAAAATTGTGACATGCCGTTATTGTCGTATTGGATAACTCAATGTAAAGGAACATAAGACCTTAGAAGCTATTTTATTATGTTGTTATTATTTGTTAGTCAAGCAATATGGCTAGAAGTTTAAATATTTGTGTGTATATAGTATTTACTATTTAAAATTAATATATTTTTTTCATCGTTAATATGCTTAAAAACTGATTTAAATAGGTCCACTCGACAAGATAGAGTAAAAATCATGAAAAAAGCACGATAGCAAGATATTTTTTCGATGCTACTGAAACAAAACCAAACTCCCATTGCAAAAGTTTTTGGACACAAGTTATTTTTGATCTAGCTAAATATTTTGAAACTTTATTAAAAATAAAATGGTTTAATGAAAATTTTAAAGACAATATATACCAAAAAAAGAACGCAGACACAGATATGATTTTTTTTTATATTATTATTTATAAGATTCTGTATGCTGGGGTTTTTTAAGAAAATAATTTATAGTGTACTTCAAAGCTTGTAGAATATCTTGTTGGTATGTTTGGTCTGTTCAGTCCAAGTCTACTTTCGTAAGTTTGAAAATACTTTCCTGATTGGTACGTGTGGAAGTTTGAAATAGATTTCTTTGTTTCGGGTGCTTCTCATCTTTTGCGGTTCATTAAGGACCTATTAGCACAGTTTTGACAGCATCTTGGACCTGGAGTCGCTGCTAAATGCGATTCTTAGATCTCGGGCTTTTTTAAGGAAGAAGTACTCTCCCCGCTTGAACATCATATTCAAAACCGTATACTAGTGCTGCTACTACCGTTTTATATACTTTATTCTTGATATCAACTGATTGCGTTAGTAGAGTTTTGTTACTCAACCTTTCTGTTACCGGAACGGACGCATTACCGATCGATATCAAACTTCTAAAACACACTAAAATCTGCAGCAAACAGCATGAGGTTATATGGGTTGTATGAAGTAGTTTTTACTTCTCAATATTTTTTTAAGTTAAGCAAGACAGTCGCAAAAAAAACTATAGTAAGATATTTTTGCGACGCTACTTAAACAAAAGAAAAAATTAATTTCGAAGTTTTTGGAAAAATGTAATTTCTAATCTACCTGATGATTTTTAAAGTTAAAATATTTTTTAAATGATTTATTAAAAATAAAATGGTTTAATACATTTTTTATTAAGACACTGTATGCCAAAAAAGAACGCAGATACATAAACATAAATTTCTTTTTATATTATTCTTTATAAGATTCTGTATGCTGGGGTTTTCTAAGAAAATAATTTGAAGTGTACTTCGGGCTTGTAAAATATCTTGTTGGTACACTTGGTCTGTGCAGTCCAAGTCTATCCTCGTAAGGTTTGCAAACATTTCCCTGATTTGTGGGGCGTGTGGAAGTTCCAGCCACTTGTGTCTCTCTGATTTATTAAAAGTAAAATGGTTTAATGAAGTTTTTATTAAGACACTGTATACCAAAAAAGAACGCAGACACATAAATATGAATTTCTTTTCATATTATTCTTTATAAGATTCTGTATGCTGGGGTTTTCTAAGAAAATAATTTGAAGTGTACTTCGGGCTTGTAGAATATTTTGTTGATATGTTTGGTCTGTTCAGTTCAAGTCTATCTTCGTAAGGTTTGCAAATACTTCCCTGATGTGTGGTACGTGTAAAAGTTCCAGATGTTCCAAACTTTGAAATAGATTTCTTAGGGTACGATGTAGGTGTTTCGAGTGGTTCTGATCTTTTTCGGTTCAATAAGGACCTATTAGCACAGTTTTGACAGCATCTTGGACCTGGAGTAGATGCTCTAAATGCGATTCTTGGGTCTCGTGCTTTTTTAAGGAAGAAGTACTCTCCCCGCTTCTCTAGAACATCATTTTCAAAACCGTATTCAAGTGCTGTTACTACCGTTTTATATACTTTATTCTTGATGTCAACTGATTGCATTTGAGGAGTTTTGTTACTCGAGCTTTCTGTTACAGGAACGGACGTATTTGGACCACGATATTGATTTGAATTACTTCTTAGATTGTAATTGTTATGCTGTTGGTCAAATCTTTCAGCAGCGTTGCTTTTAGCAGGAGTTGCCGAAGAAAATAATTTTTTTAGTTTTGTCAGATAAAAAAGAAGCAAATTTTCGTAGTTCTCCGGTATTTTTTTGATGACTGCATTATTAATATTATTATTGCAATATCGGCTATTTTCCTTACGCACTGGATGGGTCGAAGTGGTTGAATCTTGCGTCGGAGGCACCATCTCACGGCTCCCTGTAGTAATGGGCCAAGTGCTAGGCTTGCGCCGATTTTTTGAACTTTTTGCTTTTGGAGTCATCATTGATTTTGTAAAATTATAACAACGAATTTTGAATTTTTGATTTAAAAATAAAACAAATTGACACATGTATGTGTCAGGAGAGTGTCACTTTTTGAAAAGGTGGCAATCAATCATGTGGCAATTATTAAGCTATAAGGGTGCTTACACAGGTGTCCATTAAGAGTAGATATACAGTGTGTCCGTAAAGTTCCGGGACCCCTAAATATTTTGAAAACTAGGACCCCTAAATATTTTGAAAACTAGCGCTTTGAGAGAAAAGTGTTTAATACATAATTTTTAGGGCATAAATTCCTCTACCTAACTGTAATCTTGGTTATGACCTTGAAACATAATTTATAGGTTATTTCAAGATCAAGGATCAAGTTTAATTCAAATTGAAATGACCCCTTTTGATTTCATCATTTGGTCGAGTATTAAAATCTAAGTTCAAACTGACATTGATATCATACGTCAATATGACACTTTGTATCTTATTAAAAGACGAAAAACAGCAAGATGGTATTTAATTTTAGCTAATTTAGATGAAATAGTTGAAGAATCAATCTTGAATCTTGTTGTCGCCCTATCAAAATTCTTCTTTTTAACTCTATTGGTTTTTGTTACACTATCATCAACACCTAGTGAATGTTTACTTACTATTTTCTTTTTTTGGGCTTCATTTCAGGTTTATTTATTTTCTTGTCTTCATCACCTCATTTGCATTTCAATTATAACTTTACTGGTTTGTGAGATGGTCTTTTTGGTGAAAACTTCAGATATAGATTTTTCATACGCAATAACGCAACGTTGCCAAAACAGAATAAAACATGTTTTTTATCACTTTTCAAGGTTTAACTTACTTAAACTTGTTTTAGTTAGTTCAGTTTGCGTAATTTTGTAATATGCTAAAAGGTACAGATTGACATTAAAAAAATCATATAAAAAGTAGTAGTCTCAAACTTTTGTTTATAACGGTTATGCAATTTACGGTACCTTTTTAATTTCAGCACCACAAGTCCATGATACTTAACTTACTTAAACTTGTTTGCTGGGATTTAGTAGTTATGTTTCTACGAAAACAAAGAATTTACACAACAAAAATTACTAATATTTTTTATTTCTTAATTTACACCTGTTTTCGTTTCTTTTTCTTCTTCTTTTCGTCCTTATAAATTACGGGTTCACTTGTCCTATCAAAATTCTTATTTTTAACCTTCTTTGTTATTGTAACACTATCATCAACACCTAGTGAATTTTTACTTACTTTTTCCTTTTTTTGGGCTTCATTTGTCTCTAGTTTATTTTTACTTTTTCTTTTTTTTGTCACGATTTCTGGCGAGTGATGATCTTGGCTGTCACTATCATCCATTTCGATTACAACCCTACTTGTTTGTGAGACGGTCTTTTTGGTAGAAACTTCAGACATAGTTTCTTCGTCGTCTGTTTTTTTAATGTCACAAATTAATGGTGCCACACACATACAGGTTATCCTACAACCAGTATCAACCTTAGCTACTTCTTTCAGTTTTCTGGTCCAAACTTTGAGTTCCCCACTACTTGATGCGGTAGTTATGTAGCTATAAAAATATTAAATGGTAAATTTTCAGACATAAAAAAATACGAAAGAATTTTATTATCGACTAAGTAGGCATACGAAGTGGGCCAAAAAAGCATGCTTAAAAATTATTTTTTAATAACTTTCTTAATATTACTCTTTATTTGATAAAACAAATGCCGTTAGATAGCCCGCTGTTTTTAAGATGAAAAATTTCAAATGATGTTTATTTTGTTTTGTTTTTTTACCTTCATAGCCCGCGCAGCAATAGCTAGAGTAGGTATTGTTTTCAATTAAAATAATTTTTACAGATAATGCCGAAAATGTATTATTTGGGTGTGTTTGGACTGTCTTAGCAATCTCGTCGTGACGTATGTCCGTGTGTGTGTATGTCTGTCCGTAACGCGATAGCTCCTAAACCGCTGAACCGATTTTCATGAAATTTTCAGATAAAATAGTGTCGACACTGTAATGAGCTGATTAGATTGTGGTCAAAATCCTTTAATAGTTAAAAATTTTAAATATATATACCCAAAAACTTCATAGATAGAACCTTTCTTTTCTGAGATATTAAAAAAAACTGTTTTCAAGGCTGATATAGCTTGGAGTTCACTTGGAGTGTGCTAATGGGCTAGAAAGGTATTATTAGATCCGTCATGGATCCATTTATTTTTAATTAAGTCGAAAAAATAAACATAAATTGTTAATACACTGTAACAAAGCCGGTTCTTTGTCTAATTAAATAATTATTATAACTCATTTTTGCTGAGTTTTGTAATAAAGTTGTATTATCGCATTAGTGATGTTATGAGATCGTTAGAGTGATTTACTAAGCTCATTACATAACTCAACTTATTAAAAAAAAATAATAATTTGTCAGCATAGCAACCAAAACGACATGCTTACTTCAGTCAGTCAGTGTCATATTTTGTATCACCCTACTGTACGAGGTATGATAATTACATTTTAAGACTGGTCCTCGTACTAACAGGTTTTAAATCTCCACGCCTCGGGTGGTCGGAGTTATTCACCTTGGTGTGCGTTCTACTACCGTGCGCAATCTTGTCGCCTTTCCTCTACTAGTTTGGCTTACATAGTGATTTGAAGCGGATCGTGCATAGTTCATTTGCCGGAATTATGACAAACGAAAAAATTAAGCAACGCATTAACTTAAAGTAAAACTCAACAAAACGGCTACTGAATGCTTTCAAATGCTAAAAGATGTCTACGAAGAACAGTGGATTACCCACACTGTTCTCCGTGCAATGATTTTTATATGACATAAAAGCTTTTTCGAGGGTCGTGAAGAAGTTAAAGATGATGAACGAGAAGGGTGCTCCAAAACAGCGATAATCATTGTTTTTTTTTTCGATATTAGGGGTATTATGCTTATTGAATGGGCGCGTCAGGGTCAAACAGTCAACCAACATTTATATTTGGAATTATTGGTGTAGCTAAGGGAATGTGTAAAGAAAAAACGTCCAGATTGTGTTCCATTAAGCAGTTTTTAGCTAATAAGATCCCCGTCGTTAACCACCCACCATATTCACCAGACTTGGCCGCTTGCGACTACTACCTGTCTCCGAAAGTGACGAAATCGTTAAAAGGAACCCGTTTTGAAATATTAGAACACGTCAAGGAAAAAACGGAAAGACTTCTTAACAGCCTTTCTTCTGATGATTTCCAACATTGGAAAAAAATGCATGCAACGCTGCGTCGATAGAGAAGGGGACTACATTGATGGGGAACATCATTAACTTGTATTAGTATTTAACTAAAGTAGATTTTTTTTACAACAGTAACAGTCTTATAATTTTATTGTCATACCTCGTATATGTTGTGAAAAAAATGAAAACCATTTTGAATAAGAATACAGCAAACCAAAAATCTGTTGTCATCTCATCACTTGTTACTGTAATGAGGCCCATACCGTACTAGTAATATAAATAACTATTAATATTTCTTACCCTTCAAAATACTGAGCTGCTTTCACCCTTGCTGTGTGCGCTTTTTTAACTTTTCTCGTGTCATTGTCTATTTCTATAGTGGCGATATTTCCATCCTCGTAACCAACAAGAATATTTTCATTATCCATCCAAACACAGCTAGTGACTTTTTGTTCGTGTTCAATAACTTTTAATACACCTGAAATGACAGTTTTAATAGACAAAACTTGGTAGAAAAACAATGTGTAAAAAGTATATTTGCTAGAAATGTTGTAATTTTCAAGACTAAAAAAATACAAATAGTTCTGGATGTTATGACGTTATACGCGAATATTCCACTTTTGCATTGTTTATCAGTATTAAATTAAATTTAACCCCTTACTGCATACTGTTCCAAATATGAAACAAGCAAAATAAACTATTATTTAAACAGGTATAGTCGTTTTTCTCTTTATTTGAGAGCAAATTGTGCCATTTTTGGAACATGTCAACATTTTCACACTTTAGGTCTTACAAATTAAGTTCGATTATTTAAAATTTTTATAGACTAATACGTACCTAAACTATTGCATACATAAAAATTAGACAAATTAAAAAAATCATGCAGTAAAGGGTTAAAAATTACAGTGGGTATTCCACATTTTCATAACATTATAAGTTTATAAACCAATTTGGGAATATGACAGAATAAGAAATTAACCCGATGTATTCAAGCTTTATGTCTAATTATTAACAACGTTTCACAAAAATTATCGGTCATTTTTAAATCCTCGAAATTTTACCCCCGAAAATTAATAAAAATACATTATGGTCCTCAAAATTGTAACAAACTACATATAATTTTGAATTTAGTAAAACCTCTATCAAGAGAATGAAGGGGACCATAAAAGCTTACTATGGCTCTGCTTCTGCATATTTTTGGATTTAAGTAAAGATAGAAATAAAATTGCACAAAACAAATAGTTCGGATTGTTTTGAATAGAACGTAAAAATTTGTAAAAAACCACAATTTGGGCAAAATTGTTTGTTATGTATCTTGACAAGAGTAGTGAGCTAGTTGGTTCAAAGAGGGGGTTTAGCCTTGCGTTACACTTACACCAGTATTTACTAAAGGGTCTACAGTGCTAAGTGCTACAATCCTGGGTTTAAAAGTCTACATTTTGGTTCAAGGTTTAACTTGTTTTTCCCGTCAATGCAATAGTTTTTAATATTTATATAAATTGTTCATAAATACCTTGGGATATGGGTCATCTTTTTTCGTTGTAACAGACATTATTTCCACACAAAGGTTATAAACAAATAAAAATAATAAAATATTTTGGTTTAACAATGGTAGCCATATTTAAACCTCCAAACGTCACTAGGAAATGTCGAATAAAAACGGTCTAAGTCAGTGTCAGCTGTATTTTACATGTTAATTTTTTAGACAAGTTAGCGACGATTAAACCGATGGTCGATTGTTTTAGTGAATGTGTAATTGAAAAGGGATTCTAATGTATCTTGTGCTTTTTACAGTATTTAAATATTGATACGTATTTAATACAGTAATGCATCTACAGATATATATTTATTTATGTATTATTTAGCTTTGAATATTTTTGTATGCAAGTTTTTTTGTCAATCATGGATTATTTCTATTGTTTTTCGAACTTTAAACCACCCCTCAGGGGTGGTACTACAATTTGAGACTATTTTTTAGCGGGAATCCTACGACTGCACGGACTGTTTCCAAAAAATTACATTGGCTTACAAAATTTTTAGGTGGTTTTTCTTTATTTCTAAAGTTAATTTGAATTTATATGAGATGAAGCTTACTGAGAAATGCTTACTATCATATTGCACATTAGGGTGAATCAAGTCTTTGCAGTTATTTGACCTGTAAGTATTAAAAAAATACACTTAAACCGGTCGGTATTAAGTCTATAGACTTAATACTTAAAGCCGGTCTACAATGCTAAGTCTTAAGGTCTTAGTAAATACTGGTGTTAATGTTTTTACCTTCCTCGCCTGCAATGGCTAGAAAAGGTATAGCTTTCGATGAAAAAAAAAAAGAAAATGTGTCAATAACCCTAAATTTTTGCGTTACATAAATTATTAATGTTTCCAAAATGAGCATTTCGGGGGTAATACCATGGGTATCTAAATATTACCGATAATTATTATAAAAGCTTGTTGTTAATAATTTCACGAGTTGAAAAAACAAGGAAATACCTAAATAATTTTAAAAAATGAGAGGTATTTATTTTGAATATTGCTCAAATAAAAAAATCTGTATTCGGATTCTTTTTTGTTTACTTTTACGTGTTTTGTGTATACTTCTAATTATATTTACGTTAATTTCTTATTCTTTCATACTATCAAATTAATGAGATTTGCTAAGTTTGAAATTTCTGCTGTGTGAAATATCCGCTGTAATCATTGAGTTGTATAACGCCCTACAGTTATTAGTTCGATATCCGTTCACTGGTAAATAATGCTTAATAATAAAAATGAGTGAAATATTCATGTAGTCCAGTCATTATAGAATTTTAGCTTGCAGAGGTGGTGTAGTCGCGATTTTGACATATGTTGTTGATATTGGAGTCCTAAAAAGAAATTTGAGTTTTCAACCTTGGGTGGGCCGGCTCCTCGCGCCATTTTTGATTTAGTGTGCACGAAAATGTTTTTTTTTTAATTACTTGGTTACTGTACGTTTTAGAAAAAAAAGTCTTAAACAAAGACAATAAAATTTCGTACAAAAACGCGTTTAACCGTTTTGTGTAACACGAAGGGTTTTTAAGTTATGACGCTAAATATTTCGCCGCCATTTTGGATTTTGACCAAATTTTATTTATAGTGACGAAACTGCTTACTTTTGAGAAAATCTGTGATAACATAAAATAAAGACCAACTAATATCCTATAAAAAGAGACATCACTGTGTTCTCTGGGTAGTACCCTTGCTGAGATACGAACCCTGAAGTTAGCAGTATACCCGTTTACTATGTATTTCCATAGTATCTGCAAAATAAACCGACATTATTCGGTTTTATGTCATTTTCTCAAAAGGTGAGCCTTTTACAGAAAGTGTGTAATAAACTTTATTGTAGAAAATTAAATCTTTAAAACTCTTTTAAACGATGTATCACCTAAGTGCGCCAAGTCCACGACAGAGAACATATAACTTCGATGTCCACGGTTAGCACTTAATAAGCATCCATAAATTGGGGTTATTTTTTAGGATCACGAAAAAAATCATGGTTTAGGTTTTATTCAGTTTATTTTAGGGAAATTTGTTAAAATGCCTTTTTTAGAGAAAATAAAATGTTCTTTTAGACGACGTATCACAAAATTGTGTTAAAGCTATTATTGACACTTCAGGGAGTACGCATATTGAGGTATTTTTTTCTAATTTTTATTTGTTTTAATTAATTTTCTTAAAAACTCAGTTTTTGAAAAATCTGGTTTTACTCTATTTTGTTAAAAATAAAACTATCCTTAAAACGATATGTATGTAGTGGGTTTTTGTCAACGGGGAACACTCAAAGAATTTACGCAAGTTAAGTCAATTTTTTTTCAATTCAGTTTTTGGACGCCCCTGGTTCATTAACGGTTAAGGTACATCGTTCGAAAGAAAATTTAATTGTCTATAACACAGAGTAAAACGTTTTCCCAGGTAGGGCTTGGTTTAAAAAAAAAATTGGTTCATGATAATAATACTTTTTTTGTAATTAAAGAAAAATTCACTAAACATGCGTATATTCTTTGAGTGTTCCCCGTTAACAAACCCACTAGATATATATCGTTTGA
Source organism: Aspidapion aeneum (assembly GCA_963576565.1). Lineage (NCBI taxonomy): Eukaryota > Metazoa > Arthropoda > Insecta > Coleoptera > Brentidae > Aspidapion > Aspidapion aeneum. Next base: position 33,096,625 of record OY755045.1, read on the forward strand.
AAGATAATTTTATTTTCAACAATATAGTGTTAAACAATATTCTTTAAAAAGCTTAGTTTTTAGGAAAATTGAAAAAAACTAATAAAAAATTTTAAAAAAATTATTTAAAAAATAACCGTAATATGCGGACGCCCCTGGAGTGTCAATAACAGCATTAACACAACTTTGTGATACGCCGTTTAAAAGAACATTTTATTTTCTCTAAAAAAGGTATTTTAACATTTTTCCCTAAAATGATTAGAATTTTTGAAAACTGAATAAACCCTAAAAAACATTATTTTTCTATAATAAAGGTGATTACACACTTTCTGGAAAATGCTTACTTTTTAAGAAACTTACATTAAACTGAATAATTTTGGTTTATTTTGAATATAACTATGGAAATACATAGAAAACGGGTGTACTGCTAACACTTCAGGGTTCGTATCTCAGCAAGGGTACTACCCCGAGAACTCGGTGATGTCTTATTTTATAGTCTATTACTTGGTCTTTATTTTATGTTGTTACAGATTTTCTCAAAAATACGCAGTTTCGAAGTTAAAGGCCACTAAATAAAAAAATTGGTCAAAATCCAAAATGGCGGTGAAATATTTAGCGTCATAACTCGAAAACCATTCGTCTGACAAAAAACGTACAATAGCCTTTTTATAGAAAATTTCATTGTCTTTAACTTTTGTCTGAAACTTTTGTTTCTAAAATGAACAGGGGCAAAAAATTTTAAAAAAAAACCTTTCATGCACACTAATACCAAGATGGCGGGGGGAGCCCCCCCCCCTAGGTCGAAAACTCAATTTTTTTTAGGACTCCAATGTGAACAATATATGTCAAAATCGCGACTACACCACTTTTTGCAAGCTGGGGCTCTTTTTTTGCTTTAATGACTGGACTAATGATAATTAAGGCGACAAATTCAATTTAGGCAAATTTTTAAGCAAACGACAACAAGGCAAAATATATAGGGACACCCATTCGGTTCCAAAATTGTGGGCCTTACAAGAGTCCCTGTATGTTGACATATTTAAATCCAAATATGTCAACATACAGGGACTCTAGGCCTTACTAAAATTTTAAGGATGGCATTGGATGAAAGTCATAATTATTCAAATTCATAATTATTCATTTTGAGTTTGGCACTGACGTTAATTTTTGCCAAAAAACGCAAGTGGGCTAGTTTTCCAATAGCAACAGGAAAATAAAAGAATAGAGCAATAGAGTAAATAACAAAGCCAATTTTTTTTCATCAAAAACCAGGGGATGACGTTTTGTCTTATTATAAATAAAAATATAAAAAAAAATTCGTTGCTGTGATAGAAAATACAAAATACCGATAATCCCGAAGCAGATTTAGCCACAATAAAGGATGGAGCACATCATGGGCGTAGTCAGGGTAGGGCACTTGCCCCACCCTGGCTTGTCACCTGCCCCATCCTGGCTTTAGCTCTTTTAGTAATACGAGAATTAAAGGGGAAATAAATATTTGATTGTACATTTTTTTGCTTTTTTGCCCCACCCTGAGCGAGACCCTGACTACGCCCATGGAGCACATAATGCTACTATGAGCCTTACACCAAATACATCCAGAACAAAGATATTAAGGAACTTCCCATATCTATGATCCAGAATAGGAAAAACGAACTTCTCCTGATCCGAAAATAATGCTCTTAGGATAAAAAGTAAAGTTTGCGGCAATAATTGTAAATTAAATATAATAAATCAGTTATTTGTATTGTTGTGCTTTATTTTTTATACTTACTTATAAGCCTTGGTGTCCTTCAGCAAATATATAATTGACCACGCTTTTATATAATATCCTAATAGATCTCGTCTATAAAAAACTACTTGAAATAATTTATCTGTTCATATAAAAGTTTTTTTTAAATTGTCAAATGTATCTTGTTAGATTTTTGATTTTCTTCTGTATATTTCCAAAAAATACAAAAAACGAAAGAATTTCACTACAGTTTTCTATATCACAACTGGGCTACTGAAATGCCAAACATTGTTTCGAAATATTTGTTGTGTTTTAGCCATAACTTTTATTTTATTTTTTAAATAAAATGAATTAGCGAAAAACTGCTAAGATGCGTTTGTTAAAAATGCTTTAAAAAAACACCCAGCAAAATTTCGTCGCATTCTGCTTTCTCGTTTTCTATTTCTACTGGGACAAAGATTCGGCCAAAAAATGGGATATCAGCAGTGGCGGCGCGTAATAAAATGCTTTGGGGGTGCACACCAAAAAATAAAAAATGCGGCGCAGGCGAAAATCTTTTTTCAGTGCCACGCTAATTTAGAGCAAATAATTAAAAAATGAGATATTTAGTTAGATATTAGTTACCTACCTATTATTATTGTTTTTATAAATAAATAATAAATTATCACACCTACTTTACTAGTTTATTTTCTCCTCTAATGGCAAAGATGAAAATTTATTTAAATATTGCACGCTAATGCTATCAGAAATAGAAACTTCCGCCATTGTCAAAATTCCCCAGATTAATATATCTACATTTTCGTAATAAAAAAAAGTTGTGTGTGCTTAAGACCACACGGCAGAAGTGTAAACTTCAACAAGGCGAAATTAATAATACTGGCCCATAACATATTCTGCAAAGCGAACCGAACCGAACTCTTCTGTGTACTGGCCTTCATCTGCATCATCATATCGCTCGCTGAATGTTTCTCACAGTTAGTCGACTCGAGCCGGTTTCACCCGAATGAGCGTTACATAGCCGAGCCTGACGGCTCAGTTGAATTTACTACCCACAAAAACTGCTAAACGCGCCTAAAGAAGTTTACACTTCAAAAACTACAAACATATAAAACATCAATATTTTTAATTTTTTCATATTTAGTACTTAAAATTTCAACTCTACTCAGTATTTATTGGATTTACCGATAATATAATGATTACTTAGTACCGAATACAAAATATCTGATACTCGAATAGGAAGTATCAGTATCTACTCGATACTTGGAAAAGTAATCGTTGCACACACAACTACTAAGCGCACGAATTAAAAGTGGCGGTAATCTGCTCTAACATGCAAAGCGAACCGATGACGCAGGGGTCATCACGGGGGTGCGGGCGGCATTGAGGCTGGTCTTTGAATACGCGCCGTGCAGAAGGAAGGTTCAGATTCTATGTACTGTGAAATTCTATTGGGACATGTCGTCCCCTCTTTCTATATTTCGTAATAAGCATGCGACATAACATCTAGGGTGCATAGAATTTGGTTCCAGTAAATGAAAGCGTTGTTTGCATATACGTAGTATTCCGTATATGGTTCTTTGATGGAAAGTTTGAACATGAATACAAATAAATACATCAGGTATTAATTTCTAAAATATATTCCAGTCTTTAGTGAATTTCTTTTGGGATAATTATGAATTAAATTAAGGAATGATCAAAGTTTAATATTTTTTTGAGTAAAATTTGGGAGTGCACGTGCACTTATGGAGAAACCGCTACTGGATATCAGTGTTGTGTGGTGGTTCATAGTTTTCGGGCAAAGTTTACCCCCTTAAGTTCAAAGAACTAGTCTACTAACCGCCTAAGTCTATGCTCCATATTTCCGTATATCTGCCGCCGACGATCAAAAATCGAACAGCATCAGGCGCAAACAAAATCCGTTCCAAGCTCCTCGGATCTCTCACTTTGTTGCCCAAATTCAAAATATATGCCGTTCGACCTTTGAGTAGATTCCAAGTATGAAGGGTGTAATCTGGGGCTAAGGTAAGGGCTAATTTTCCGCTGGGATGGACGGCGATGTCTAAAATTGGTGCTCCTTTGTGCGCTTTTTCCCAGAGTTTCTCCACCTTAAATTTCAAAAAATATATCCATCATAACAAAAAAGCGAAGTACGCGAAAATGGTATTACAAAAAAAAGAATTGAGATAAAAGTAAAGCCAAGTTATCCAATACAAACTTCAAAATTAAAGGTCCTTACTAGTTTGGAAATGTTTTTTTAAACTTTGCTATTACAGCCAAACTTCTTTATGTTCAATTTAGCACTGTGCCAAAGAGTCATTTGCAGCCTTAACAACTAATAAGAACCTTTTATTTTGAAATTTGTATTGGAGAATTTGGCTTTACTTTTATCTCAATTCTTTTTACGTAATACCGTTTTCGCGTACTTGGCTTTTATTTACATGAAATGTTTTTGTTATGATTTCACTGCTATTAGAATTTGGGGGTTTTTTGATTTTTTCCTAGAGTTTGGTCATAATTTTTATCAGTCTGCCAAGTACAGTAGAATTTTGATGATCTATACATCAGTGAGTGGCAATTTCAACGTTTCTTGAAATTTCGTAACTACTTTACTACTTAATGGAAGTCCATGAAACTTGGAGGGGTGCAAAGTTTCGTAGCTCACTCCGAAGTTGAGTTTTAGATAGGTCAAATATGTGCTGAAATGTTTCAAAGAAAAGATGCTACAGCAGTTACGCGAACTCGGCCGGCACTGCCGTGCCTTCAGATTTATACAGGGTGTACTTTAAGGTATTTATTTCAAGGGGCGACAAAGTAAGGTCACTATATAACGAAGTTCCTTCAACTTCGTTATACAGTGACCTTACGACAAAGCAGTGACGTTTTTCACACGAGTGTAAGAACGTCACTTTCTAACGTGTTATGTACGAAATTCCCACATTTCCTTGTTATTTTTGTTAAAATCAACTTTTTTATTTTTGCCCCCAGACGAAATATTTTAGAGAGGAAAATATGTCCGTCAAAACATTTGACAGAAAAATCTATGCCATGACTCTTTTTCCCCTCTAGAAAAGAACATATTTTCGCCTCTGACAAAACTAAAAATCAATGGGGAAATAGAATATCTGGGGACACGCCAACACTACTTCGGAATGAACGAAACTTTGCACAATCGTAGATCTTCATAGAGTTAGCAACCCCTCCAAGTTTCATGGACTTCCATAAATTAGTAAAGTAGTTACGAAATTTCAAAAAACGTTGAAATTGCCACTCTCACTCACTGTATAGATCATCAAAATTCTACTGTACTTCCGGACATGCTGAAATTTGGCAAACTGATAAAAATTGTGACCAAACCCTTGGAAAAATTCCAAAACCCCCGAAATTCTAATTTACTATTATGTAAAAGTATCATTGCCCAGTACCAGAAACGCTAGAGCGCTGAGGTTTGGCAGACTGACAGGAACTACGATAAAATTATAGAAAACAATTTAAAAACCCCAAAACTTTTATTTACTTCCCTCCCCTATAAATGTAAAGTTATGTAAAATTAACATTGCCCACTTTCAGAAACGCTGAACGCTGAGCTTTGGAAGACTGACAAGAAATATGATAAAACTATAGGAAAAAATTTAAAAACACCAAAATTTTAATTTACTTCCCTTTCCTATAAATGTAAAGTTATGTAAAAGTACTCTTGCTGACTTCCAGAAACGCTTGAGAGCTGAGCTTTGGAAGGCTGATAGGAACTATGATAAAACCATTGGAAAAAAACTTCAAAATTTTCAATAAGACATTGCAAAAGTTTTGAACAATATTTCGCATATTTTACTACTTTAAAACTTAAATATTATCCAAATCCTTTAAAAAAGGAGTGAAATCATAACAAAAACACTTCATGTAAAAAAGCCAAGTACGTGAAAATGGTATTCCGTAAAAAGAATTGAGATAAAATTAAAGCCAAGTTCTCCAATACAAATTTCAAATTAGGTTCTTACTAGTTTCGAAATGTTTTTCCAAACTTGGCTATTACAGCCAAACTTCTCTCCAGACGAGACAAGAGAAAGGCTCTCTCAAGCAATAGAAGCCCTTCTCTCGTGTCTTCTCGCAGCAACGCTACTTTTATCCCCTCCCCCCAATTTTTTTTATCGATACGACCCTGTTCACTTAGACCTTTTTCTTAGCTGACCTATCCTTTGTATATACGAGGTGTGACAATTAAATTTTAAGACTGGCCCCCGTACTAACAGGTTTTAAATCTTCACGCCTCGGGCGGTTGGAGTTATTCACGTTGATGTGCGTTCTACTACCGCGCGCAATCTTGTCGTCTTTCCTCTGCTAGTTTGGCTTACCCAGTGGTTTGAACTGGATCGTGCATAGCTCATTTGGCGGAATTACGACAAATTAAAAAATTGAGCAACATATTCATTTAAAGTAAAACTCAAAAAAACGGCTACTGAATGCTTTCGAATGCTAAAGGATGTCTTTTTTAAGCAGTGTATGTCTCGTGCAATGATTTTTATGTGGCATAAAAGCTTTTTAGAGGGTCGCGAAGAAGTTAAAGAACGAGAAGGGCGCTCCAACACATCCAAAACAGCGATGCTCATCGTTTTTCTTTTCAATATTAGGGGTGTTATTCTTAATGAATGGGCGCGTGAGGGTCAAACAGTTAACCAACGTTTATGTTTGGAAGTATTGATGTAGCTAAGGGAACGTCCAAGGAAAAAACGTCCAGATTTGTGGAAGAACAACACGTGGCTGCTCTACCAGGACAATGCACGGGTCCACAATGCCCTATCCATTAAGCAGTTTTTAGCTAATAAGATCCCCGTCGTTAACCACCCACCATATTCACCAGACTTGGACCGTTGCGACTTCTACCTGTATCCGAAAGTGAAGAAATCGTTAAAAGGAACCCGTTTTAAAATATTAGAACATGTCAAGGAAAAAACGGCAAGACTTCTTAACAGCCTCTCTTCTGATGATTTCAAAAATTGCTTCCAACATTGGAAAAAAACGCATACAAGGCTGCGTCGATAGAGAAGGGGACTACATTGATGGGGAACATCATTAAGTTGTATTACTATTTAAATAAATTAGATTTCTTACACCAGTCTTATAATTTTATTGTCACGCCTCATATTTTGTTACCTGCCAATTTCCACACCTTACGATGGCCAAAGCACCATCTTGACTAGCTGAAATGACATGAGAGTGATTGTTCGTAAACGCCAGCGCTGTTATGGTGGATTCATGGTGGGTTAACATGCAATGTTCTTTTCTAGTTTTTAAATCGTAGATTATAATACGATCATCGGAGGCGCCAGATGCCAAATAGTGGCCGGATGTTGCCAGACTTCGTATGCTGCTGCTGTGATCATGAGACGCGAAACTTTGTGTCAGACTTTTCGCCTGCAATGCAAAATAAATTAGGGATTTTTAATTACTTATTCAACAACAGTGTCTTGTTCAATTCCGTGGCTTTCAGACTCAACAAACCAAATACAGTGAAACCTCTCCTTGCGGACACCTGTATTAAGCGGACACTCCCTTTAGGCGGACAAATTTGTTGGAACCAAGCTTATGCCTATGTCTTTACATGTAAAATTCCCTCCTATAACCGGACACTCTAATAACCGGACGCGGACAATTTTTTTTGGTTAAAAAATTTTGAAACCTCCCTTAACCCGACGCTAACCTCTGAAAACGGGACTGCACGACATGGGCATAAATATTATGTAGAATGTTGGCAACAAGGCACTCTGCAGCCGAGGAATTACCTCTTTCCGTTTTAATGCGGAGACGAAATACATCTATCGTATTTACAACATTATTTGATTCAGCGGGACTGCTGTGTTTATTGTTCAGTTGGGTAATAATAGATCTCTTTGAAATGGCGCCTAGTAAAAAACTTCTTATTTTATGTGGAAAAATGGAAAATGTTAACGTTTCATGAAAGGAACATCTACCAACACGAAAGATCGCCGAAAATTTTAATGTCGGAAAATCTCAGGTAGCGGAAATTGTTAATAAATATATATCAAAATTTCGCAGTTACCTCTCTTAAGCGGACACCTCCAATAAGCAGACAAAATCGACGGAACCGTGAGTGTCCGCTTATGGGAGGTTTCACTGTATCGTGAAAATTATTGTTTGAAAAAATAAAGTATGTTTGTCAGTTGCCACAATAAGGTATTTTGGGTCATTTTATTTCTTACTTAAATTTAAGCAAATACATGTTTAAAAAATCGAAAAGTAAAGCACTCCTAGCCAGTAGCGTGTCAAATTTTTTGGGGGCTCCCCCACGAACTTTTTTTTGAGGCACTATTATATTTTCCAAAAATAACGTAAATAGTAAATATTTATACACAATATCATTATCTAATAGTTAGAAAACACAGCGAATAGGTAAGTATTGCTTTTTCTTAGAGAATATTGGGGACCCGGGGCCCCCCAGCGTGGCGGGGTCTGCGGGGCCGTTTGACACGCGCATGCTCCTAGCTTGCTTTGAAAACAATAGCAAATTTAAATTCGCAGACGCGAATTTTCAAGGACGCATGCGTGTGTTTTGTCGCGTAGACACACAGCTGCTCTGCGGTAGACGCCATATTTGTTGTTTACATTTTGCAGTGTTTTGTGTTTTATTTTATATTTTTTTCTGTGAAAAATGGGAAATAATTCACTTAAAACATGTGCGGGTCGTTGAAAAATGTCCGGGTGAAGTACGGGAGTGCTATTCCATAGGTTAATAGTAGAAAAACTACAATTTTAATCCACAATTTGATAAATTTTCACCCAATTAACTTTTTAGAAAAAAAAAAATAATAAAACCCTAAATTTTTGACAACTGTCAAATGATGTAGTGACATAACAGAGTTCCAAAACCACCAAAACTGACACATGTGCAGTAATCAAAATCCTGTCTACCCGAAAACGGAACATTAAGAATTATTGGGGTTCTGGCTTCAAGCATCGCGTGTGAGAATGCATGGGTATGCCCCATATTTATGCTCTAACATATTTGAATTTAAGTAACAATGTAATTTTTAACACATTGTATTTTCTTGTAAAAAACTTATTTCTAAACTAACCAAAATCGAAAATAAAAGAAGTTAAAAACATGCAGCTTATGTCAATAAAAAAAGAACTCTTTATAACACTATATTTGTAAAAAAAAAATTGTAACTATTTCTAAAAATAGCAAACAATAGCTTATAGCTAAATAAAGGATAATACTACTACTTCTAGGGGAGATAGACGAAAACCAACTACCTTTTTGGTACTCAAATTTCAAGACAAGAATTTGTTTTTGTTGTAAATGACTTATTTGTAGATTTTTAAAATTTTTGCTTATGGAAAGCTTTTTTTATTTGAGTTTTAAAACTATGGAATTTTGTGTAAAAATGATGCCCATACTTTATATTTTATTTGTGTTTATTTGTTATGTTATTATTTTTGAATATTCTTAGTACTTTTTAATAAATGTACTTTTTAATAAAAACTGAGGTAGAAAAGTAAAAGATTATAAAATAAAGAAAATACATATATAACTACCTAAATAATTTAAAAAAAAATAATGCAAAAAATATATAAAGTGTACATCATTTTAAAAAACTTTCACACTGATTTTGAAAATCAAGTAGAGAAAGGGCCTTGCATAAAAAAATTATAACTTTGAGTCATACCTCAGAAACTAAAAGGAAAGGGGTTTAATATTCCTCTGCCCTAGAAGTAACCAAAGCCCCCTAAAAGTGCCTATTTACCCTTTACATGGTTTTGAGGAGTGGGACATAAATATGATAATTATGCAAAATAAAAATGAGGGTGCAAAGAGTTTGAAGTTTAACTTTGCAAAGTGCAAAGTAATTACTTTAATTACGAACTATTGTTTATCTCTTATATAAAAAGATACTAGAAATACCTTTTTATTTTGAAACCATTTCTACAATTTTATAACTTTTTGAATAAACAAGCAAATTAAGTTCTGTACAAGACTCAAAATTTAACAATGGCTCATTTCCCCCTGTCCAATGTCCAACTATTCCTTGGTAGAATTTTTCTTTGGCTACACTACATAAGCTTAAAAATGTCTAAACTAGTCTTTTCAAGGGAAATCATCACAGAAGAATGTTTCTCTTCTTGTGTCCAGAAATGGCAACTGGAAACCTATCTTACTCTAATAATTTGCAGTAAGAAGCTGATATTATAATTACAGTAACCTATCATGATAACTCAGTTTTTTCTTTTAAAGAACATGTTGTCACCTTAATGCAGAACTATTCTACGTCCAGTTTTCCCATTTTTCATGGAAACATATAGCTCCAAGCACGCTTTATTGAATGCAGAAATCTTTAATGTCTAAGGGATGAAACGTGCGCACCATTTGCCCGACCAATTTAGTCCAACTAAAAAAGTGTTCTCCTGTAAAAACTTATTTTGTGACTTACAATAGTTCTGCATTAAGGCGATGATATTCTTTGTCACAGTCTCAGGATGACATGAAAACATTGTAAAAGTTAGCTCCTAATTTATCCATTACGCAAACGAGCTCAAAATCGCCTAATAAATAAATAAAAGTGTCAAATAAACAAATCATCCAAAATAAGCGTAGATAAAATTAACTGTAATTTTAACTACAACTGTACCTGGCTAGAAAAAATATAACCGATTAAATATTCTTCGTAGGAGCCGCAGATAATTTCAAAACTAATTTTCGGCATTTTCTAAATTATTTTCAAAACATGTTCCAAAAACAAAAAAGTTGGGTTACTGCACCACTACACGTTATTTGGTTTGTTTCACAGAACATCAAGGTAGGTTTGGCACAATGACATGAGTCCTATCCAAGCGGTTTAACGGTTAACTAAGGACACTCATCCGAGGGTAAAATACCCCGGTTTTTTTAGGGTGACGGCCGAGGTCTATTCGACTGACGCACACAGGAAAATTTTAGAAAATATCCGGTCAAGGGTATTTTTGAGTCTTCTAGAAGCTATAGTTATATATTCTTATATCTTCATCCCTATTACTATTAGAAATAAACCTTGTTTGATTTAAATTCACCAAAAATTGTTAAAATTTTAAATTTTTTCCATTTATTTTCAGGTTTGACTTCTTCGCCACTTGTCATTTGCTGCATATATCACGAGTCGTTAAATACCGAGATGAATTCCATCAAAGGAGCATGCGCCAAAATTAACGTCAAAATGTCTAATTTAAATTATTGGCGCGAATACCGGGATTGGCGCGAGATCAAAGAGCTTAACGTATAATAAAAAATTCAAGGTATAAAATAATGGTCAATTCTAATTTTTAGGTATGATTTTATGTAGGTATCGGGTGGTTTTTTATAACCTGAGCACTCAGCAACTTTATCATTGAAAATAAAGGGCTATAATAAATTGTAGATTTTTTTGGTTAATTATGACAACTTTAAAAACCAACATAATTTTTTTCTATCCGTCACCATGTACAGGGTGTCCCAAATTCGATGTTTTTGGGAGGTTTCGGGTATTTCTAGAGGGGCTAAAAAAACCTGATCCCCCTTTGCGACACTCAAATTTCAAAAGAAGCTTAAAGGTGAAAATTGCATTTTGATATAGCAAGCCGTTTTTAAACTACGGGGTGTTTCTAAAAAGTCTGCATTTTGAGAAGGGGTCTATAACTTGTTTATTTATTAATATTTTTTATTTCTGTGAAAACATTCCTAAGACACTTTTTTTAGAGGAATTAAACTGTTAAATTAAATTTCATTTGACACGTTTAGTTTTTGAGATATCACATAAAATTAATTTTTTTTATTTTTACCACATATTTTAGTTTGCTTAATGGGTTTTAAATATTTTAATATTATAAAATTATAAAAATAAAAAAATAATAAAGAGGTGATTAAAAAATAAAAATAAAGAAAACAATAAAAAAAATTAAAAATTAAAATATTGAGTGTGATACATCATTTTAAAGGAAATTTTAAGCTGATTTTAAAAATCGAATAAAAAGAGATAGAGTTATTATGTAAGAAAAATAACAACTTTATGCATTATAAAAACCAAAACAGATAAATAAAAACCGTTTACATCTGTCAATTCTTCAAGAAAAGATCTATAAGAAAGCTATTTACACAAAAGCAAAATGCAGACAAAAACACTCCGTAGCTTAGGCTTTAGGCTTCTCTTAAAATTTAAGCGTCGCAAAGAGGGCTCAGTTTTTTTCTATTTCCCCTAGAAATACCCGAAACCACAAAAAAACAACGAATTTGGGACACCCTGTACAGGGTGTGACAATGAAGTCGATTTTTTGAGAGGAAACACCCTGTATATTTTTGCATTTTAAGATTCGTCTTTTCTTTTTGATTTCAAAAATTTACAATATCTATGTGCTGCGATTAATATTTTTTGAGGTATATGCAGTATTTCTTCTATATTGCATTTCACGTTTATTTTGTTTTGCCATGGGAGTATTGACAAATTTAAATGCGCTAAATCTTAAAAAATGTTTATCGTAGCATAGACATACAGTAGAACCCCGATGACAGTGTTTATTCAAATTAAATTGGGCACTAAATAATTTGTCACACAACTTGCACGTCACCGGCATTTTCACAGCATAAAAACGACGAATTTTCATCAAAAAGAACTGGGAATTATTAAAGTTTTGCTGTATAAAACCATACTGAAATATCTCTCAGTTGATTGGTTGGCAGAAGTGACAAATCAACGCTTGCGCACGTCTTGGAATTCATCTCGGTATTTAACGACTCGTCATATATCCAGCCCCCTGGGATAGAGAGGTGCGAGGACCACCCCGAGAGAAGTGGTAGAAGTAAAAAAACTAATTATTAAAACAGAATTGCCAACTTAACCGATTTTCCGTCAGATCTAACAGATTTTTGTAAAGGGTTGCAAAAAAAATCGTTTTTAACGAGGGACGAAAGTTTATGGGAAACTTCGACTAATTAAGTTCAATAAGTTAACACTTACACCCGCGCTTTCCACCTATGCATGCCCACCCTGATTAGAAAAACGCATTAGGTGACGCTGTATTTAAAACCGGTGCAAATCCATGGCCCATCACGTGATGCGTTTTTAAATCGGGGTGGGCATGCATTGGTGGAAACAGCAGGGTATTATGGTTATAAAGGCTGTCTAGAATTTCAGTGGTTTTCATTCTCAAAACTACGCACTGCCGGAGATTACCCACGCGCGTTCCAAAATCCTCTCCAAAATAAACACTGGTAGCAACACTTATAAAAGATTACTTTAGGTCATGCGCGGATCTACGGGGGATGGGTATTTCACCCTCAACAAATATATTTAGTTTTGACGCACAGAATATACCTACTGGTCAGTCTGTAGGACAATTCGCCGCCATCGACTCGCCGAGGCTAACTCGCAGCGTACTCGATTAGCCGCCGAAACAACTCGCCGCAATTTTTGTTTGCAATTTTCTTTATCAAACGGTTTATTTATACTTTTGTTTAAAATCTTGCGACAGAGCTTTTTTTTCAACTACTAACAATATAATTTAATATTTTTTAACACAAACAATTTAAAATTGGCGCAGTTTTTCATTTATAAACCCATTTTTCTCAAATTTGAAATACAATACGGTCAGCGGCGTAGCGTGCCCGAAAGGGCGGGGGGGGGGCGACAGCTAAAAAGGGCGCCTCTGAAAACTGATGCTTGTGGCAAAAAAACATAAAAAGGTCAAAAAGGCGCCTCTCAAAAATCTTGCGAAAAAAAAAAGGTCATCATGTGTGAGGGGGCGGCCGATAAGTCACAAGGGCGCCCCTCACGAATCTTGCGACCAAAAAAAAAGTAAAAAGTCTTCATGTCGTTAGTTTCCTTTGGCACCCACTCAATTGGCCATTACCGGCCCGACTGAGGGCGCTTCGGCCACCTATGGGGCGCCACTACCCTCGGGGCGGGGGGGAACCCCCCCCCCCCCCCGCCCCCCCCCCCCCCCCCCCACGCTACGCCGCTGAATACGGTCCTCCCGACGAGACACCTGTGACTCAGGGAGGATGCTTACAGCATTAAGATCATGTAATGTATACAAGAGAAATAATAAATAAACTTGAAACTTAAGGCTACCTAATACAAAAGATTAAAATATAGCTGATTCAAAATGAAGACTTTCCGTTTATTAACGGATGCGTACTACAGTTGGAACATTTGTGGTGTTTAATTGCTGATTATATTAAAAAATCAAAATACCGGATCGAAAATGGCGACTTTTCCATTTATGAACCGATATGTATTATTTTTGAAATTTGCGATATTTATTTTTTCTATTATGAACCGATATGTATTAAATTGAGAACTTTGAAGTATAAAAGGTCGCTGATTATGATTTTTAAATTAAACGTTAGAAAAATCAATATGTATATGTATTAAATCATAATTTTTACCCTCAAATTTCAAAATTCAGTCAGTCAACATATGTCGGCTCATTAATGGAAATTTCCGTCTTTTTAATTTTTTCAAATTTAATTTTCAAATTCAAGCTGCCTTACACACCTCAAATTAACAAATTTAATACATATCGGCTCACAATTGGAAAAATCCGCCATTTTGACTTTTTGCAAGCAACTCCATTTTAATTAATTTAGAAAGAAAGTCCGCCATTTTGAATTTTTTGTCATAAAAAAATATTAATTTGCATTGTTACCGGACAAAATTGCAAACTAAAACCACGGTGGCCGGCGGTGGCGAGTTGGATGGCGGCAAATCGGGTCGACAGCGAGTTGGGCCGGCGACAAATTGGGTCCGGGGCTGCACGAGTTCGCCTGGAGCAAATAAGCCGCGGTAAGTTGGCGGCGGCGAATTGTCGCATTCCCCCTGGTCACTATGCAAAACGCGAAACCCCCCTCCCCCCCCCCAATAAAATTGCTAGATCCGCCCCTGCTTTCGGTACATGAATATTAATGTTTAAAAATGCTCGCTATGAGCGATTCATCCCATAGAATGTCCCAGTAGATAAATAAATTTAAAAAAAAAACACATTTTGACACTAAATCTATATCTATTAATCGGTGCGCTTTGTTAAAAACAATATTATATACCTAGTTCAATTACCTTTCTGAAATGACGTCACGCTGGTGGTAAATAACGTATTTCTTATCCTGTTTATACTTATACTTTAAAAGGTTCTTATAGGTATAAAAATATATTATATACAGCGATCAGTATCTCAACTGCGCTGTACCAAAAGAAAAGAGTGCTTATTAAATTGAAAACTAGAAAAATTACAATATATATATTTTTAGATTATTCGGAATTACGGATAAAATAAAAGTTACAAAATATAAATAACTATTACTTAATGTAAGTTGTACCTACAAATATTGTGAAAGTGAATACACTTTAGATACAAAAAAGAACAAAAATACCAAATCTTGCCAAAACGCTATGAAAAATCCTTGGACGCGTTTCTAAGCTCTTAATGCGGGCCTCTCCAACTTTCCTTGCAACTTCTCATTGGTCTGAGAATATCCAGTGCCACCCTAAAACAGGTATTTATTAGACTGAAAAAGTGGACTACAGGTCGTTGCAGGACTAAAAACAATTTTCGGTCGTGTATTATAGAGACCCTGTATGTATGACATAAAATATGTCATACATACAGGGTCTCTAGTGTATCAAACCTATTTTTACCTTCCTAGCCCGCGAAGCAATGGCTAGAGAAGCCAAGTACGCGAAAGTGGTATTCCGTAAAAAGAATTGAGATAAAAGTAAAGCCAAGTTATCAAAGTTTTAAAAAAACATTTCCAAACTAGTAAGAACCATTCATTTTCAAATTTGTATTGGAGAACTTGGCTTTACTTTTACCTCAATTCTTTTTACGGAATACCACTTTCGCGTACTTGGCTTTTTTTACATGAAATGTTTTTGTTATGATTATCTTAGGAGCATAAATAGGCCTTTTCAGTTGTGTGAAGACGCTCGGTAAATTAGTATTATTGGTTGGTCGTAGGTAAAAATTATTTCTTATTCTTACCCTTTGCATAACAATGATATCCTTTTCCATCAACTTCTTATTCGTCAGAGGATGAAGCATGTCTTTTTTGATAAGTTTTTCCACGCACTCCAAAGTAACCACATCACCGCTAAATTAAAAAAAAAACTAGGATGATTCTACAAGAAGTGAGTATTTCTCACTCCACTCCCAAAAAAATGGAAATTTGAATGTTGAGTGTCTTTTTATTAACTAGTTGGGTTGTTCTTGAAAAATGGTAAAATTGTATGGAATTGCATGTAATTGGATTGTATATTTAAAACCACTTATTCGTTTGAAATCAAAATAAGTGTATAGTTAGTGTACCCAAAGGCTAACATTTTCCAGCAACAATGAACGCTCCACAAAATGTCTCCATGGAAGTAAAACTGTTTACATTATGTGACATGTCACGTGGTGTAATCTGTAATTTTCAACGTTAATAGATTTGAGTAGTGCAAAAAAAATATTTCGAGATAATAAAAATGATTTTGTGGATTATTATAGTGGACCAAAACTCAAAAATTTTAACTTCTAAAAAATGTTTGTTGATATCAGTTTTTAGTCTGCAAAAAAAACAAAAAATCCACCTGTAATTAATTTTACTGTCACTGGTGTGATCACATGCAGTCACAGGTTTCTTTTATTCTGCCATCACTGCTTACTTTACCCATCTGAAAACGGGGCAGCACCAAAGGTACAGTTTGAGGATGTAAAGTGAGATGGGTTATATATTTCAGTTTTTATGAAGTTTTAGTGATGTTAAAATAGATTTAACGTTTTGGCCGAGATAAGTGTCACACGTGTTTCTACAAATATAAAAAGTAAATAGTAAAATATTTATTTTCAGAACTGTTCCTTAAGTATGGCATTTACTAACAGTGAAATACAGTGATAGTGACAGTTTTGCTTTTTTTGTAATTTAGACATTTAGCTAAATGTCACTTGTGTGAACATCACTGGTGTGATCTTTTAAAATGTTTTATTGACTTGACTTTTAACATTATATCACATTAGTGACATCTTTTGCCCGTTTATGTACAGTCCACCTGCATTCCTAGACTGTCAGTTGTGTGTACTAGAAGCGATCGGACAGACTTGTTGACTAGCACACAGGACAGGGACTAGGACTGCAGGCAGACTCTGTGTAAATGGGTAGCTTAATTAAAAAAAATTAATAGTTTCTAGAAATAAAGCGCCGAAAATGTGTTATTTGGGTGTATTTTGACTTATGTTAGCAATATCGTGTGTGTCTGTGTGTGTGTGTGTGTGTGTGTTTGTGTGTGTGTGTGTGTGTGTGTCTATCCGTTACACGATACCTCCTGAAGCGCTGCACCGATTTTCATGAAATTTTCAGGTAAAATAGTGTTCGACATACTAACGAGCAGATTAGATTTTGGTCGGATTTGGCCAAAATCTAGTCAGCTCGTAATGGTAATGACAGTTTTTTGACAATTAAAATGTTTAAAAAATGCTAAAATTTTACCGGAGCATTGCATCAATATACGGTTTTCGGAATATAGTACATTTTGCTTAATAATTTGTGTTCTAACGAAAAACTTTGAAGGAGCGTTAGTTTCTAAGATATTTAAAAAAAAAACTGTTTTGAAGGTTGATGTATTATGGCTTCTCTTGAAGTGTGCTAATAGGCTAGCTAGGAAGGTATCAGATCCGTCAGGGATCCATTTATTTTTTTTATTTGGTTGTATCTTTATATTTAATAAATAATTTAACTCTTTAAAATAAAATATTTCGGATTTTTCATATTTTTGTTTCATCTATAGTTATAAAAGTCACTGATGTGATACTATTGTCACTCGTGTGAACACGAAAACAACAATAACTCAAAAACTAAAGATTTGTTACCTCGTTCACATATCACATTTTAAAAAGTGGTAAATCAATTTTTGTTTTTTTGAAAACTATTAAGTTACCATATTTTAAGAACAACCCAGTTACAAGTTACAACAAACCTTTATTTTTAAAAAAAAAAAATTATAATTTCCAAAAATAATAGTAATTTTTTTGAAACTGCTTAGGAATTTTTTTGTTAATTTGAAACGACATAGCTGTTCATAGTAACTATACCTGTTACTTTTGCCCACTATTGTCAATATTGCATAACTTAAAGAAAGTTCTTTGTTTTAGGTATTTTTTAGGTGAAAAAAGTGTAATTACTTACATATTGCTGGGTAGACTGTTTTCAAACATTAGGTTTTTTTTATTCAAAAATTTTGTTTTATTCACTCAGGTTTGCCAAAAGTGTTAAATGTCGTGTTTATTAAAGACTGGTTAACTCTAAGCCAAAAGTCTTATAGTAAATACTGTTTCCGTGGAATCATCCATTAAAAAAATAAATGAATAAATGAATTTTAATAAAATTTAAAAACAGTGAAAATAATGTCGACCCAATGAGCTTTTTTTGGAAAAATTTATTAATACTAAGGTGATTTTTTTAAGGTAGAAAATCTTTTACAAATGTTAACTTCTGAACGAAGCGTTGTATTAGTATGAAGTTTATGCGAAAAACTATAATTTTTCCAAACGAAAAAGTTTCACGGGCAAGTTCTCAGAGGTAAAGGTAGCTTGAGGACGCGTTTCGGCCTCATTAGGCCTTATTCAGCCCGAGTTTCTCTTCTTAAAATCTTGTTAGATTTTACCTTTACAAAGGAAGATGTTACGAAGGTTTATTTTTTTGCAAAACAAGTATTTCTACAATTATTATGTCTTTAGATTAAATCAGCATAAATATCTAAAGGATGTATTCATACAAAATTTTCATATAATTTTTTTTAACTACGCAAATTACCTTTTTAAAACTTAATGTGATATATTTTAGGTGCTAAAACTAAAATATGTTTCCTTAATAAATTGAATTTTTTCATATTTTTTAGTGAAAGAGCGTCATTTCAAGATATTAGGGACCTTTAGCTAACTTTATCCTTTACAAATGCGACATTAAATGACAGATGTCACGTGATATATAAGCCCAATTTTGACCTTTTGCAGACACACTTTTATAATCCTTTATTTATTTGTCAAAAGCCTGTTTTGTTTTCTGTAAGCAAAATTAATTAAAAAGATCCGAAAACAATTAGGGAAAAACTGAAAGAGCAATACCAGTGAAAACTGCCAGGAAAATAAAGGATTAGGTCTGTGTTTACTCTGTACTTCTTATTTTTTTACGCACTTCACAGAACATTGATGACTTTTGGTTAGTTGGTGAACACTGTAATTTTAAAAGTTATAACACCGCAATTGATAATCCCAAGTTAACAGTTTGCAAGTTTTTGAATAAAACAAAGAATTAATTTGGTATTTTGGAATTCTCCATCGCAAAAAGCTCAGGGGATGAAAAACTCCTTTAAAAATATGATCCTGTAGATTTTTTAAAGCAGTTGGCTTGGTTAATCACGTAAGCCTTATACCTTAATCTGTTTCTTAAACTTGAGCTAAATATCTCAAAAACTGTAGGATTTATTTTAAAGAAAATATAAAACTTCAAAACCGGACGGACGGACCTGTGTTGATATACACTTTTAGTCTTAAAATAAGCCAAGAAATCACCCATATAGTATGAATCGTCATGTATAAAATGTTTTGAAAGTTTTTGTTAAATAAGGTCAAGCGGGGTAAGTAAGTGCTAAAAATGTAAAAGGTTGACTTTAAGATCATGTAACTTTTACAAAAAAAAGATACAGACCTTATTCTTGGACAGGAAATACTTGGTTATGTTGTTAATATACTCTGGTATTGTAGCAACTATCAATTCAATATTAAAAAAGAAAAAATAAATGCGGTCTCTTAAACTCTTGGTAAACCACATATAAACAGCATCGCATTTTTCTGGGGCAAGTGAGTTGGTAATATGCGGTTTAAGCTACAACATAGTTTTTGCAGATCTAAAAAATTCTTAAAAATATGGAGGTTATGACCTATTTAAAAAAATTATAAATTTTACAAAGAAAAATCACTGGAGTTGAAAAGAAGTTGTGTATTATAACACATTGAAAATTAAATCAGAAAACTTCTTCAACCAAAACGTTAGATTTAATTTAGTCTAAAGGACAACTGCATGTGTAACAAAAAAAAGTTTTATTTAGGCAAGCTTGGAGTATATCCCACTTGTCGCTGAGGGGTAGTACCCACTTGCCCCATTTACCGAAAAAGCTGGGCAAGTGGATACTATGACTGATGAAGATATATTTTTTAAAATTTTAGACCAACCTTTCTATGTGAGATAAAATGAAGGGTGTTCGAATACACCTGTAAAAATAATTCAACTAAA
This sequence comes from Aspidapion aeneum, assembly GCA_963576565.1. Taxonomy (NCBI): domain Eukaryota; kingdom Metazoa; phylum Arthropoda; class Insecta; order Coleoptera; family Brentidae; genus Aspidapion; species Aspidapion aeneum. Next base: position 33,116,616 of record OY755045.1, read on the forward strand.
AAATAAAAAGTATTCGGTGGCTCACAGAAGGTCTGAAAAAACTTAATTTTTAAAATAAAAATAAAAAATACCCTCTTACCCCAGAAACCCACTTACCGCACCTAACCTTACACTTAAGGTAGGATCAAGTAAATTACTTACGTGGGTCTAAGAACTGCGCATGGCACTGAGTTACTAAGGATGTCATGTGTAACCGCACACATATATCGATTTTCCTGAACGTGTATCGATTGCTTGTTGTGAGGGTCATTCACACGCGTGAATTTTACTTCGATGAGATCCTTGACTTTTAGTGGCTTACCAGATATGGGACAGCATATTGTGGGATCCTGAAAATGGTGTGATCTTAGATCAATGCATTTTCATCAAAAAACATAAAAATACCAAAAAGGAGTAAGAGTTTAAGAAAAGGTTTGCGTTCTTCTACTAGCCGGGGGGGGATTCACATGCTAGTACTAGAGACCCTGTATGTGTGATATATTTTTACTATCTTCAAAATATGTCATACATATAGGGTCTCTAGCTAGTACAAGCTCGTACCTACTATCCGTTCTACGTTTATTCACCGAAATTAGAAGTAACGCCTGTCTTGGGCCGAGTTTGGGCATCAACGAAGTAGGCAAAGTTGATGATCAATACAAGGCTGTGGTTTGAATTGAAAAAGGACCCCTGTGGCCGGCTCGTTGGGTCTTCATGTAGTATAAATGAGAAATAAATATAAATGAGTTGTGATTGCCCCGGGCACCAAGTAACTTCGAGTCAAATTTTCTTGGTTTCCACCGAATTGAGCTGGCAAACTGTTTGCAATAAGCGGACAGAGCCAAAAAGTAGTACTTAGTATTAGTAGTAGTGGTGGGGATACCATTTTTGGTCTAGCGCCTAGGCACACGGCGCGACCTTTTCGCAAATCCGGATTTGTCCGTACACCATATACCACACTGATGCACGTGCCCCTTAGGATGCAAGTTTTCTTTCTCTAAGAGGACATAATTTTGCCTGTCTCCTCTTTGTCGAGAGCAGGGATCTTTATACTGCGGAGCAAATATATATGCATCTACCTAACATCGCTATCGTTCCAGCAGAACTTGGTTATAGACGATAGACAGTCGCAGTCGTCGTGAGTTTACTTTTTAAGAGATGTTTGCTGGCGCCGTCCTGGTTCCAACTGTAGCAGCCTCCTGGATTATTAATCCTTATTCTCGATGTACAAGGTCAACTTATATTGTTTACACCATTTCGATGTCGACTGTTGAACGCTGAAAAGAAGTGCGCGGCAAGGCTACATGACTTTTTTTTTAAATTTTGCTTTGTTGTTTGAGACGCCAACCTGGTATGTTCTGCCTGTGAAGCCGACAATACAACTGAACTACCCTGCCGCAGCCAAAAAGGTTTTAAAAAAAGTAAAAACGAAGTAGTTTATCATAACAAAAACATTTCATCTAAAAAAGGCCAAGTACGCGAAAATGGTTTTCCGTAAAAAGAATTGAGATCAAAGTATAGCTAAGTTTTTTAATACACATTTCAAAATTAAGGGTTCTCACTAATTTGGAAATGTTTATTAAAACTTTGCGATTACAGCCAAATTTGTTTACGTTCTTGTAGCACTGTGCCTAAGAGTCAATTATGCAACCGTAATACCCAAGTTTAAATAAATATTTCCAAATAATTTTTAATTTTGAAATGTGTAGTCAAAAACTTGGTTACTTTGATCTCAATTTTTTTTACGGAATACCATTTTCGCGTAATATGCCTTCTTTTACATGAAATGTTTTTGTTATGATTTCACAATTTTTTTTAAAGATTTGGAAAAGATGGAGATTTAAAGTAGTAAAATCTGTGCAATAATGTTCAACACTGATTTTCACAGTGCCTATTCCCGATGGCTTTTACCTTTTTAATTTTCCTTTTGAAATTAATAAATTTCTATTTTAATTTGTGCACTAGTAATAGATGTATAGGTAATTTTGTGTCCCATTGCAACTCTATCTCTGGCGTGTTTGTGAATTTTTTAATGTTTAATTTATTACAGTACAGGAAGTGTTTGGTTTTTTGTATGATTACCTACATCCATTTTTATATTAACGAATTGGATAACATTTTGCATACACACCTAGTTTTCTGCTTGTATCTATTTTGTACAAGTTAAATATGGAAAGTGGAAAAAAGAGGGTTACTTTTTACTTTTTTGCTTTTTATTTATAAAGAGGAGGGGACTTTTACTAGTTGTGAGAGGGGAGTAGGGCTAATTAAGTTGAACTCACTTTGTTATACCTATATATGGATGAAGATTATAGACCAAAGAACCAAGAACCATTTATAAAAAACAGAGTTTTGGTCTTTTTTTTAATTTGATAAATAATTTTAAAATAACTTTAAAAATAATAAAAATGCTACAGAGAGCTCTTAAGGAAAATAAAAAGCATTATTTTAGAGATTTTTTGGTTTTATTTTTTCAAAAATTATAGTTTTTTGGCGTCTGGTTCCTTTTTTTGGAATAAAAACAAATGTTATTAAATTCTGCCAAAACAACTCAAAGCACTTGATTCCCTATAAAAATCACTAATATGACAGAATGAGTTACAAAATGTATATGGTGTTTGTAAACCAGGTGCTTTGGTCTTTTTACAAAACATGTACACCAGTATTTACTAAAGGGTCTGCAGTGCCAAGTGCTACAATCCTAGGTCTACAAGTCTAGATTTTGGTTGAAGGTTTAACTTATTTTTGCCGTGAATGCAACAGTTTTTAATATTTATATAAATTGTTCATAAATACCTTGCAATATGGATCATCTTTTTTCTTTGTAACAAAGACATTATTCCTCACAATGGTTAGAAATAAAGAAAAATAATATAATATTTTGGTTTAAAAATGGTAGCCATATTTAGACCTCCGAACGTCACTAGGAAATGTCGAATAAAAACGGTGTAAGTCAGTGTCAGCTGTCCGCTATATTTTACATGTTAATTTTTTTAGACAAGTTAGCAATCATACCGATGTTCGATTGTTTTGGTGGATGTGTAATCGAAAACGGATTCTAATATATCATGTGTTTTTTACAGTATTTAAATATTGATACGTCTTAATACGGTAATGCATTTACAGATATAGTTTTAAGTTATTTATGTATTATTTAGCTTTGAAAATGTTGGTATATAAGTTTTTTATCAGTCATGGATTATTTCTACTGTTTTTCAAACTTTAAACCACCCCTCAGGGGTGGTACTAGAATTTGAGAGTATTTTTAACGAGAATCCTAGGACTGCACGGACTAAATTGCCAAAAAATGACATTTCGTTGCCAAAAAATGACATTCCGTTGCCAAAAAATGACATTTCGTAACAAATTTTTTATGTGGTTTTTCTTTATTTCTAAAGTCAATTTAAATTTATATGAGATGAAACTCACTGAGAAATACTTACTATCATATTGCACATTAGGATGAACCAAATCTTTGCAGTTATTTGACCTGTAAGTATTAAAAAAATACACTTAAACCGGTCGGTATTCAGGTCCATACACTTGATACTTAAACCTGGTCTACAATGCTAAGTTTTAAGATCTTAGTAAATACTGGTGGTAATGTTTAAAACAAAAATGGTATGGTTCCTTGTACAATTCCTAGGTAAAGGAACCACAACAATAAAATTATTAAAATTTAATTGTACGCCTGGGTCTTTGTTCAAAAACAACACATGAATTAGCACAGACAAATAATGTAACTAGATGGCGCTTGGCGTAGTTTGATCTTCTAAAAAGGTGCGTTCCTATAATAGGTGTATATTAGGGTGTGTTTCTCTAATAGATCACGAATTTTGAAATGTGGCGCTTGGTTCTTTGTTCTATATCTCCATCCAAATCTATGTGGTATAGGTACATAATTGCGTTAATACCTGATTTGCTAATAAATACATGCTTTTTTCGAGAATCGACATTTCCTACTGACTTTTACCAAAGTATTTAACTTTTTTCATGTATTTGTAAGTTTTGGTGGATCTAATATCATTTTAACAATAAAAAAGATGGTGTATATTGCAAGGTATTTATAAAAAATTATAAAAATATTAAAAACTATTGCATTCAGGCAAAAAATGAGTTAAACCTTCAATCAAAATGTAGACAGGTGGGGACTAAGTCTATAGCACCATTTGTTAAATACTGCTGCATCTTCATTTTTCAATGAAAGTTAAACAGAAAATCGATTTTTGGCAGAAACTTGGGATTTAGCGCGGTTTTAGCTCATGCCATTTTCATTGGCGGCAACAAATTAACGACGGATTTGGTAGGCAACAGGGAACAGATTGATTACCACAAGGATGTTGAATAATAATAAATTTTCCTACACCCACTTCCCCTGCAAAATTAAATCATTTTGCAGTATTGCTAAAACACTTACAGGTTTTTGTAGCTTGGATTTTTCTGCTTGAGGAGTCTGTGAGGGTAGCCAAAAACTTGGCAACACCTTGGCTCTTCCTTCTGCCATGTTTGATACTGATGATGATGTGCTTGGTTCTATATAAATATAAATTAATTAGCCAGAAGATTTTTGCAAAAAAATATTTTTTACTTTTTAATATAGGATTGCTTGAAGAACAGGCTGGATAGCTATATCTTTAGATGTTTAAAAGTATGACCCTTAAAACGTGCAATTTTTTAATATTTTATTTATGCATTAATTTTGTTTTTCTATCGTAAATTTGTTGTGAAAGTAAAAAATTTGTCGCTCTGTGTTTAAAAATTTATTTATTAGAGCCAAACTTCTTTGTTTAATTTAGCATTGTGCCTCATTTGCAGCCTTAACAGCCAAGTATAGAAAAACATTTCCAAACTAGTAAGAACCTTTCATTTTGAAATTTGTATTGGAGTATTTTTTTACATGGAATGTTTTTGTAATGATTTCACTCCTTTTTGAAAGGATTTGGATAATATTTAAGATTTAAAGTAGTAAAATATGAGGAATATTGTTCAAAACTTTTGCAATGCCTTATTAAAAATTTTAAGGTTTTTTAATTTTTTCCTATGATTTTATCATAGTTCCTATCAGCAGTCTAAGGCTCAGCTCTTTAGCGTTTCTGGGTTTTTTTAAATTTTTTGTATAGTTTTATCATAGTTCCCATCAGCCTTCCAAAGCTCAGCTCTCTAGAGTTTCTGAAAGTGGGCAATGCTACTTTTACATAACTTTACATTTATAGGAAAGGAAAACAAACAAAAATTTTGGGATTTTTAATTTTTTTATATAGTTTTATCATATTTTCTATCAGTCTGCCAAAGCTCAGCTCTCTAGTTTTTCTTGTACCTAAGTGGGCAATGTTACTTTTACATAACTTTACATATATAGGGGAGGGGAGTAAATTCGAATTTTGGGGTTTTTTGATTTTTTCCATGGATTTGGTCATAATTTCTTTCTTCAGTCTGCCAAATTTCAGCTTTGTAGCATGTCTGGAAGTACAGTACAATTTTGATGATCTATACATGAGTGAGTGAGTGGCAATGTCAATGTTTTTTAAAATTTCGTAACTACTTTATAGAAGTCCATGAAACTTGGAGGGGTTGTTGGTGGGTGGTATGAAGATTTACAACTGTGCAAAGTTTGAGTTTTATAGCACATTCCGAAGTAGAGTTTTAAATAGAGTAGAGTACATATTTATTTGCATAAACTTTTAATTGAGCAAATATCATCACAAAAAAAAGCACTAATAAAAGCAATAGTAAAAAAAAATAGCAATACAACTGCCAAAATAATAGTTATAGTAATAAAATGATCTTAAAAAAATACATATAAAAGTACATGACATTAGCTAAACTTACCTACACAGTTTTTTTGTCACTTTAAAAACCCTATAGATAAATTAAAATAAAAAATTTTAATAATAAAATTAAAATACAAAACGGTTAAAAAGCAATTAAACTACACATAAGAACATGCTGACTAGAGTGTGATGTTGTAGATAGGTCAAATATGGGCTGAAATGTTTCAAGAAAAGATGGTACAGCAGTTTACACAAACTTGGCGGGGCACTACCAAGCCCCCAGATATTATCACACTTGAATTGAGTTGTAGGTACAAACAAAACAAGCCAGTTTGTGCAAATAACTTGAGCATAGAATAGACCCACAAATTTAATTTTTGAGTTGTTCATTATTACCTACATGCAATAGATATCATTTTATTAAACCTTACCTGCATCTTTAAATCCATCAAGTGGCTTACTGACAATATTGTTTTCAGTCTTCAAAAATGACAGCACTTTGCTTTCAACTTCCTTTTCATTTTTTATGGAGACCTCTTCATCTTCTCTTTTTTTCATTCTTTCATATTCTTTTAGTTTGCGACTGTATTCATTTTTCTTTGTAATAATATATTCCAAAATAGATTCCTTATCAAAAAGATATCCATCTTTCCTGTAGAAAAAAGTACAGTAAATTTTGTTTATCATGCATAGAAACTTTATACCCAGTTTTGAACTAAAAATCGTTCTAAAACTAATTGTTTATTTAAATAATAACCTGACCAAAATAGACAATTTTATGAAAAATATACCAAGTATAAAAAAAATGCTCCAGTTTTAAAACTTGTTATATATCTTTGCTTTCAGTTGATTTTAAAACTTTTGACTTTAAAACTGCTTGCCTGATTCTAATGAAATTTGGTAACTAGGTTAAGTTTTGGCTCCAGATGGTCTTGATACTTTAATCAATAAATAAATAAATCTAAAAATTAATAAAATCCAGAGCTTAAGTGCCCATTGGTGAAGTATTTTAAACATAATAAAGCAAAACAAGTAAGGTTTATATTTTTGCTGGGGTCATAAAACCAAGCATATAACTATTAACTGATTATTTAGTCAGTGACAGAATCTATTATTTGGAAGAATCAGCCATATATTTTTTAGAAAACTAAATTACAAAAAAAATAGGTAAAATGTAAAACTACTGAATAATTAGATACCCCCAGGTGTTTTTAAATAGAAGTCCCTTGGACAGGACTCTTGTCAGTGGGCAGAACAACAGGCTGGAAATTGGACAGTCAGTGACAAATATAAAGTATCACAATCTTTATTAGCAAATTATGCTATTTCATAATACAAACATTATTATAAAAAAAACACATTTAAATTTTAATGTTAATAAAACATAATAATTCCAAACATGATACTAATTACTAATGAAACTATTTACTTATGTAGGTATATTTATAAACTAGGCATAACACCGTGAAAAATCTAAAAACAAACAAGCATTCCTTAAAATAGAGTTTCCCAGTGCTACACACCTGGTGAACTGTATGCAATGCAACTTACGTGATAACAGGAATCCTACAAGGCTGTAAAGACAGGGAGCAACAGTCAAAATTCTTAACAGAGTCTTTGCCCAATCTCTGTGAATTTGTGCCATAGCCAGAAGCTGCAGCATCTTTCTTTTTTTCATGGTATGTATAAACCGCTCCCGCGGTGCAATTTCGAGCGTGCCTAGTCATCCTTTCTACTCTTTGCTCTTTTATCACACCAAAGTACCAAACCCCAAGAGATCAAAATAAAATTTGTTTTTCTAAAACTAATAAAACTAAAACATTTGCAGCTGATCGTCAGCTGATTTTTTTCCAAATATACGTGAAGTTAGCCCTGGAATGATTTATTTTAATGACTAATTTTAGAGATCAACAATTTTATATTTTTCGATATCAGGCCGCCGCCGCGTTTGTGGCTTTACCGCCATGTTTGTGGGCTTCAATCACGGTATTGATCACGGTCCTTAAATAAACCGTGGGCTTCAATTTCATTTGTTTACAGCATATCAGAAAATACACCCTCTCGCACACATTTAAAGTCATCTTATTTTCTGACATTTGACAACAACAACTGGTTTAAATTAATATCGTAATTAAACGATTTACTTTAGAAGTTTTACAACCTGCTGGAATTCCAGCCTGTGCAGGCGAGTGTAAGCAAGTAACATTAAAAAAGTAGGCGACCGTACATGTCTAATCGTGTTCGCTGATCGCGGTGCACAAAACACGGGAGTTGTCACGGAGCTGGGTATTTCTAATCATTTCGCGTGCCAGGGTTCATTCTGTTAGCACATGCGTATTGCAACGTTTTATTTACAGAAAATACCTTTTGATGTTTTTCTAATATTTTTAATTAAAAATGGAAAACTTACTGTATTATAGCCTGTTTCCACCAATGCATGCCCACCCCGATTCAAAAAACGCATCAGGTGACCCTACATTTAAAACCGGTGCAAATCCATGGCCCATCACGTGATGCGTTTTTTGAATCGGGGTGGGCATGCATTGGTGGAAACAACTCGCGGCTACAGACTAAAATGTACTCTGGCTCCTTCGATTTCGCGGGTTAATTTGAACGTATATTTTTAAAATTTGTAGTAGTTTGGGGCCTAAGAGGGAAATTTTGGGGTTTGTCTGCATTTTCCGTACCGTAATAAAATTTGGCACAGAGGTAGTATAGACACCTAGAGATGCCATTTTAGAAGATGTGCTCCGATGGAACCCAGAGCAGGGCCCAGATACAGGGGCGTACTTGAGGTGGGCAAGAAAAAATGTATAAATTAAATATGAAACTCATTTTGCGTACAGTTTTTTGTTTGTTTCACCTTATAGCTTGTAAATCCAAAAATTTACAAAAAGTAAAGTTTTGAAAACGGTTTTTGTCAGGGGAGGGAGCAAAAGGAACGAGGACAGATATAAATTAAGTCAAAACTATTTACTTATATTACACACATGATATATCAAAAAACTGACCCCTGAAATGTACCTGTTCTGAGATCTACGTGAGAGAATATTAAAAACACCTAATCAAACCTAACTTAATAAAATTTGATAAATTAAGTAAAAATAAAGTTTCTGGAATTTTTGAATTATAATGTACAGGGTGTTAAGAGTTAAGTCGCCAAATAGACAAAGTTGTGGTATTTTTTTTCTCTGATTACGATGGTGATGAACGAAAAGAAAATCAAATGACGAGTAGGTGAGTTATGTTAAAAAAAACACATTTTTTTTAAATGGGACACCCGGTATTCAGTTCAGCCAATAAAATAATACTACAGTGTTGTACTATATTCGTACCAAGTATCATTACGGTACCCAAATATGCAGACAAAAGTGGCTTAGGCTCCGAACTATAGGAATCCAGGCTAAATCTTTTTGAGGTTTAGGATTTATGAAAAATTTAGTACTATATAATTAAATCACATTTATAATGAAGATCCGATATAAAACAAAAATAAACAAAATGTGAAATGTTTAAGCTATTAGCTGAACTCAAAAACAGATTTTGGGAAACACAAAAATAACAAGTGGGCAGATGCAAAAATAAATTATTCTTCTAGGTATTTACTCTATTAGGTTTTTATTATTTTTAGGAATCAAGAATGTAACAATTGATTTACTATTACAATTGTCTCTTCTGGCTTAGGCTCAACTCCAGACTAAATTACCTTTCGTTCGATACCACACAAGCCATGTTTTAAATTAAACTCTATTTTTTGAAATCTACCCCCACCCTTTTTTTTGCCTAAAATTTATTTTGTTTAACTCTAGACTCAATTACCTTTCGTTTGATATCACACATGCCATATTTTCACTTAAACTCTAATTTTTGAAGTCTACCCCCACCCTTTTATTTGACTTGTGTTTGGCGGATTTTTTTCATTTTCAAATGGGACCATCTCGACCCAAGACCCAGCCTAGGTACCAAATATCATTGAAATCGGGCAAGTAGTTTTTGAGTTATGCGCGTTGGTCCTTACAGACAGACAGACGGACAGACAGACGTACGGCGCAACAAAAAAGTTTCAAAATCATCTGAAACGCAATATATAAAAAATTTTGACATCGGAGCTACTTTTTTTCTCGAAAAAATTAGGATCACCATAGCTCACACTACTATAGTATGGTATATGTGTGATAATAATAAATAATAAAAAGCATCAGGGTCAAAAATTTACCTGGATGAAATTTTTTTAAATGAGCTCTTAAATTAGACTTGGAAGAAAAACTGATCTCTTGAGTGCACTCGGTACATTCCATATTTTTAGGTCGATGTATTTTTATGAATTGAAACAATAACACAAAATAAATTTGACCGAACTAACTACACGACAAATATAAAACATGGACTAATTTTTAAAACTGGAAGGGACTTCAAACTTTAAACAGTCCCAGGCTATTTGAACAAAAACAAAACAATTAAAACATCCTCGAAATCGAAGGAGCCAGAGTGCATTTTAGTCTGTAGCCGCGAGTGTGGAAACATGGTATTACCCTTTCAATAAAAAAATTGACAAGATATGTAAACAATTGTATAACGCATGATTGGTACGCAGCAGGGGTTGTTGCCGACATGCGTGCATTAAAACTGGTGGCAATTATTCCCGTATGTCTAGCATGTGTGCTGGCGTTGAACTCCATCGACAAACACGTTAGAATTGTTACTGCAGTATGGCAGAGCAGTATCAGGAGTCTTTTTTCTCACTTATACAAATGCATGAAGAAAAGTATAGGGGACTAGTAGTCACGGTCCCTAGAATAGAGCGGTCTGATTTTTGTAAACAAAAGTAATATTTTTTGAATTTTTCGAAAACTAAGATAAGGCAAGTTTCCTACTGTTTTTTAGTACATCCTTATAAAATATAATTTTTTAGACGTATTGTCGCTATTTTTTTTAGCCGGCTTTATTTTTTATGATACAAAACTTAAAATACAAATCAAACTGAATGTGATCGTTTACCATCAAAGGTAAACCGAGGACTTGGGACCTAAACAAATGTGTAGGTTAGCGGATTACTTTTGAACCTAAAACAAACACATTATTTTCTTCTAATTTTAATTTTTATGTAAAGAAAAATAGAGGGGGCTAAAAAAAATAACGATTGGTATGTTTCAAAAAATTATTTTATAAGAATATACTAAAAAACAGTAGCAAAATTGCGTTAGTTTTCAAAAAATCCAAAAAATATTAGTTGTTCATATCATATCTAACTTTTGTTTACAAAAATCAGCTGGACCACCAGTGACTTGAAATTCGAAATACATAGACCGTTCTAATTCTAGGGACTGTCACCGAATGTTCGAAAAAAAAGACTGATGAGAAACTCGTTGGTCAGTATAAATCTGGTAATTCAAATATACTTATGTCGAGGAGCTAACTTCGCCATTGTTTATTTTTAATAACTAAATATAAAAATTGTTAGAAAAAACACTTTTTTTTTATTTAAAATTAATTTTGCCTTAGTTAACTTTATTAAGTAATTATTATTATACTTCTTTAGCCACTTTCTGAAAAAAATTTTTACAGATCATGCGCCGATTATTTGTTGGTATTCAAGAACCAAAGGAAATACAAACAAAAGATTTTCCGTTTTTCGTCAATATATTCAACGTTTCGAAAACCAGTCACTTTTATTTATTTGAAAGAAAAAAATGGCAGAGGTGGCTGATTTTTCCCGACCACCACAAATAACACCATTGTCAAAAAATGATTTAGCAGACTTTCCTGCTTCCCCCTTAACAGATCTACAAGTGACAGATTTGATTGACAATGATACTGAGAAAGCAGAAGAAGAGACAATCAGGAAGACATTAAAGTTTGCTGATATGAGTCGTATGGCAACACCAAAGCCAGTGTTGCATATTGGAGGATCCACAGAGGTATGAATATAAACAAAAGACTAGGTAAGGTACTACAATTGAGCTTAAATAATCCTTTAATCTTGACAATTTATATTTATGGATTTAAACAGCATTTAAACACCCAATTTAAAATTAACTATGGCAATCACACCTCTACTCTTGCCTTTACTTTTGAACAAGCCCCTGTAGCTTGAAACCAGCTTTTCGATGAATATTTTGTTATGAGTAATACTAGAAACACTTGAAAAAGTCAGACTCATTTACATCATCTAATTCAAATTCAAACATTCTTTTATTTAAAAAATTGTACACAATCAAAAAGAGCATTGTTACAATTGGATACAATAAGTGTCAAAAAAGTAATATTTACCCTAGCTTTACACTAAATATAGTAAAAAGACTTGCATAAGGTATAGTATAGCTAGTAACTAGTCACCTATTTCTACAATGAAGTTAAAAAATAGTATATAGTTATGCTGCCTACCTATTTCACATGAGAGTGGCAGTCCACTATACCCTACTTCCATTCAAAACATGTATAAAAAAAATTCACAAATGCAGCTAAAATCAGAATACAATTTAAAAACAATGTTACATCAGTAGAAGTTATTAAAACCTGAGATCAAGAAATTCTTGAACTGTATATGGCTCCAAATTGAGCAAAATAGTTTTGATTTTGTTTTTGTAATTTTTTAAAGCTTTTTTCTGCTTTTAATTCCTGTGGTAATTTATTGAAAAATCTGATACAGGAGTAAGTGGGGCCTCTTTCTGTAGCTGTAAGCCTTTGCAAAGGGAAATTGAGGCCAACAAACCTAGTAGGAATCTCATGTTGTGATTCAAAAAGTTCAAACCTTTCCCTGTTCTTGTGCAGAAACAGCAGGCACTCATATATGTACAGAACTGTTGTGGTTAGAAGTCCTAACTCCTTAAACCTACCCCTGCAAGAATGTCTTTTGCGAATATTTAAAATAGTTCAAATGGCTCTTTTTTGTGCCACAAATGTTCGTTTTGCACTTCCACACTTCCACCCCAAAAAATGATTCCATATCTAACAACAGAATAGATGTTTGCATAATATACAGTTTTGAGGTGTTCTACATTTAAATATTTGGACATAACTCTTAAGGAATAGCAGGCTGAATTTATCCTCTTACAGACATCTACCAGATGCACTGACCAATCTAAGTTGTTGTCCATATGCATACCCAAGAATTTTGTGCTTTTAGACAGGGATATAACCTGATTTGTTATCACTGCTTCATCTACAAACTCATTGAGGTATAGTCCTTGCCATATGCAGTTACACTTTTGTGATTGAGATGAAATAAACATATTGCCTAACCAGAAATATATTAAAAAGTAGATATGTCATGTTGGTATAAAATTAAAGGTAACACTGTCATTGTCTCTGGATAAAAAGATGCTGACTGTAGGTTGACAAAAAAGACACACAGACAAAAACAACTCAGACATGCCACTTTAAAAAAAAATTGTTGCTCTCAGTATGTATATGATAAATAAAGAGGTTGGAAATGTCAGATGTAACTGCCTCTGGCAAGGACTGTACCAAAATATCAAGTGTTATGTTACAAAAACCATAAGCTTTGAAGATAATTATTTTATTATGAATTAAATCCAAAGGGTGGGACAATCCTAAAATAGGTGTACAAATTTTGTTTAAAATACTTAGAAATACATTAAAATACTTTGAAATATATTGGAATACATTGAAATACTTTGAAATAGTTTGAAATAACAAAAAAATGTGAAATACATGTATTTCAGAAATAGGTGTAAAATTTTGGAGAGTGTCCTACCCCTTCTTAAATCTGTTGTAAACAAAATCAAAGAATCAAAGTACTTATGCCCCTGTATTTTAAGAAAGTAAAGTTTTTTGATAATTTTCTTAATGGCATTTTTGCTGAATTTGAAACATTAAGCAAGTAAAGAGGTACCTAATAAAAAAGTCCCAAAATTTAGGTTTTTTTTAAAAAAATGGTCCCCTTTAAGAAATCATTGGACATAAGTATAGATCTTAGAGCTTACAGTTACTGAGGCTAATAATTTTTTCTTTTTTCTTCTTGGACCACAAGGAATAAAAAAACTAGATTGAGATAAAATCCCATATGAATTTATATTGGCATTGTTCCTAGTGATTAGCATGAATAAATTGTAAGAAGCAGAATTTTGTGGGCAATTTGAATAGGTTTTACAAAGTTTTTAATTTTAACAGGATAAATATAATAATTTGAACTGAGTGGCTATAATATTAATAAAATAAAAATAAACTTCTAAAGAAGCAGAATAAATGTTCCCTAAATACTTTTAGAGTGAATTTTTGGTCATAATGCTGCCATTGATGACACCCCAGAAATATTAAATATATTTATGTAAGGCATAAACAAACTCCTACTCTAAAAACTGCAAAATAGGGGGATGAGAGCAATTTTAATGTGTAAAAAAGAACAGCTATTAAATACATGCCAGAAAAACTTCACCTTATGATTGTAAATTAAAGATTGCAGTATAAAATGTTATTATTTATATTTAAATAAAAAAATAAGATGTTGGCAAATTATTTTATAAAAATTGAAGCATGACTGTCATAAATTTTAAAAAACTTTTTTCGGTTTGCCTTAAGTTACCCCTGAAATTGAAATAGGGAATGTTAAGTTGCACCTCATTAAAAAGAGCTTGTAGTTGCCTTTCAACTACTGTATTTAAAAAAAAAATAATAATATTTTTTTCAGGATATTTGCTTTTAAAATTCATCATTTTATTCAGTGGCGTACGCAGAGGGGCTGGGGGGCTGAAACCTTCTCCGAGAGCCACTAAATATTGACCCCTAAAACATGAATTTTCCCCAAAAATCAAGATTAAAATGGATCTATTTTTGCATATCGATCCTTGCTCAAGCCCCCCCCCCCCAGGATTCATTTTTGCATATGCCACTGTTTCATTTGCAAATGCAACTATCTTGAAAAGGATCAAATCTTACCCTGACTTGGAGTTGATAGATATGGGTCATTATCTGAATAACAAAGAAAATATTTTTTTTTGTGTTCGAAAAAATAAATATGAATAATTAAAGAATATGTTTATAATAATATGTACTACTTAATTTTATTTTAATTTTCGAAAAAAAAACCCAAATAATAACATACTAATGATTTCTATGACATTTAAGGGAGTATCCAGGTGATAGCCAGTGGGGAAACTGCCCCTCTACCATGTTGTTTGTAAATCTGTTCTGTCTTGCTTTCATGACCATGTCAGTAGGAAAACATGGTAATGTCAACGATTTCTGACAAAATAATGAGCATATTACTAAATATCTTAAAAAGACTAAAAATAAATATTTTTTTCCTACATTGGGGTTTAACACACCCCTTTTTGTGACCTATAAAATAACAATTTATTAGCACATGGTAATGTTCAAGAAATTACAGTCATTTTTTGCAAATTATTGACACAGAGCATATTGTACATTGAGCTCAAATCTCTGTCAGTCTCATGCAATAGTTCATTAAAGTGAACTTCCCATAACTACTGTAATTCACACAAATTTTACAGTGTTGCGAGAATTATACTTTTAAAATTTTAATTTCTAGTTACTCAAGTTTGCTCAAAATATAAATAAATGGTTGGCAGTAAATGTAACTGTGGTTTCTGCTTAAAATAAATGGATTTATGTCAGATCTGATACCTTCCTAGCTAGCCTATTACCACACTTTAAGTGAAGCCATGATATTATATCAGCCTTGAATCCAGTTTTTGAAAATATCTCATAAACTAAAGCTCTAACGAAGTTTTTGGTTATAACACAAATTATTGATAAAAATGTGACCTACTACATTCTGAAAACCGCAGATTGATGCTACGATCCGTTAAAAAGGTTACATTTTTGAAATTTTTTAATTGTCAAAAAACTGTCATTAGCAGTAATGGAGTTTACCAAAATCTAATCAGCTCGTTAGAGTATCAAACACTATTTTACCTGAAAATTTTACGAAAATCGATTTAGCGGTTTAGAAGCCATCGTCTTACGGACAGAAATAATATATCACGACGATATTGCTAAGATAGGTCAAAATAGACCCAAATAACACATTTCGGCGTTATCTGAAAAAAAAAATTTCGTTGAAAATAATACCTTCTCTAACCATTGCTATGCGTTCTAGGAAGGTAAAAATTGTTTTACTATGATATATTAGACCATTGATCAAAAAAATCATAGTATACCAAGACTTAATAATATTTTTTAAAACAAAAAACATTTTTGTCTTCCTTTTTAATATATTTTTTTAAAAACTATACATCAAGAACACCTATAGCCATTTTTCTTAAAAAAATCAAAAACTTCTGTTTAATCCAAAAGGGATTGAATTTCCTTGATATTTAGATAATGACCCATGTCTTAAGATCTTAAAAACTCTGTTTGAGATGTGTAGGGTTTTTTAAAATTTTAGGTATTTTAAAAAACATGGCCATTGTAAACAGGCTCACTTCGAATATTCTTTATATTATGCAAAATAAGCTACATTTGATGATTAAATAAAAGTTACCAAGACCTTTAAACAACAAGCACATTATTTAGTATGGACAAACATGCATGAAGTTTCATTTATCCTTGGTGTGGATAATTTAATAAGTACTTTATTGTGAGGTTTGGTTAAACAATTTTATCTTAAAGTAGATATTTTGTTTGCTGATTTACAGTTCCAAAGACAGGGGTCAGCAAGGGCTCTACCAAAGACTCCATATAAGCCAAGTACTGGATATAGTAAGGCCGGAACTGGATTTAAACCTGCTACGAATTTCAAAAAACCAGGAACAGGGATAAAGCCAGGTAAGGTTAAAAAAGGAATTTTAGTAATTTCAATAAATGTTATCATTACTTAGATCGATAAAACAAGTGTCTTTTGTGTTTCTATTGATAACCATTAATATTTTCTCTATAATGTACACAGTTTAATAAAAAACTTAAAACACAGGTAAAAAATTAATGGTTGTGGGAAATTTATTTGTTATTATATTGTTGGTCTGTCTCTCTGTCTGTCTGTGACATGACGTGTTTTTTGGTGCCTGTGGTTAAGGTCATTAGGGTCGTTTCACATGAAATCAACCAGGCAGGCAGACACCCTCTCCGATTTTGATAATTTTTGGTACAATTATTTTGTTCATAGAGTAGATGAAAAATCAAAATTTTTTGAATTTTTGGTTTAGTAGGTTTTTTGTTATTAATTTTAAAAAATTATAAAATTACCAAATTTTGTGTGTAGAAAAATAAGGATATCTATAAAACTACTTATCAGAAATGCATGAGCGATACCTTGTTTAAAAGGTCTTTCAAAGATCTTTTAAATGGTCTGTAGCATAATACATTTTAAAAATAAATATATTTTTTAAATAATTGAAAAAAATGTTTTTTATTTTTTTTGAAAAACATCATTTTTAATTTTTTTCAAAGAAATATATAATTTTTTTCAATGTTTTACTAAGACACTCACCGAATTTCAAGATGGAGAAATGATGGGGTCCAGATGAAAAATAAATAAAATAATATTCAAACATGTAAAAAATGGTAGCTTTTTGAAGTAAAACATATAAGAATCAAAGATAAATCCTATAATATAGGAAAAGTTAATATTAAATCTTGTTTAAATTATTTTTCTTTCCAAAATTTGGGTCAAATCTGACATTTCCTCCTTTGTCAATGTGTAGGTCTGACCTGTAGCGGTAATGGGTTGAGCTTTTCTTAAAATTATTATAAAAAGAGGGGGCTGGCCCGTTTGGGTGCAAATAACTCTTAATTTGTCTAAAATAATTTGAATAAAAAAAAAAGATTTTTGTAATAATAAAAGTTTCTGTCTATATAATAAAATAAAAAAATAAGTAAATGTTTACCCTTACTTACTTACCTAGCTTCAGGGGACTCAGCATTTTTTAAAGTCTTCATGTACTTTAGCCTACACCCATCACCAATCTTCATCTCTTTTTTATGTCTACCCGATTGCACATGGCTTCTGTAACATTTCCGTAATGTTTTCCAGTTTTTAATGGACCACAAAGCTTAGTTGAAAACTTGTACCATTGTTTTGCCTGCATTTCAGACATTATTTTGCTTACCACCTAAATCTATTTTCCAAAAAAACTTTTTCGCAAAAATTTAATTTTTTTAAAGTTTTACACACGTATTTACACACCAAAATAGATACACCAACGTCTACTTGTTGAGGTCAAATAAATTCAAAATAAGATATCCCTTGTGCTTCTTTTTATGCAGGATTTTTCCTGCATAAACCTGCATATTTCTAAGACAGGACCAATCAGAGAAAATGAGGTGTGGCCTAGCTAAAACATGAACATGCAGGTTTTTGTATCTATATTAAAAAGTAATTCACAGGAACGAAATAAGTTTAACAAAAACCAAGAGAAACCAAATAGCTCTAATAAAAAGTAAATTTTTGAAGGCAAAAACTAAATCATAGTTTCTCTATCGTGAAATTTGTTTCGTATCTCACTAAAATATTGAGAAAAAATATATTTTTTTGAAGGAAAAATAAAAAAATATTTCATAAAATGTGTCATGTGATACATCATTTAAAAGGTCTTTAAAATACCTTTTCAACAATTTCTCTAAGTTAGTTTTACAGATATTCCTATTTTTCTATACCTACATTATGTAAGAGCAAAACTTGGTAATTTTTTAATTATCAAAAATTAATTTAAAAGAAACTACTGGGTTAAAAAATTTTAAAATTCAGATTTTTCATATACTTTATGAATAGAATAAGTTTAACAAAAATTATTAAAATCGGGAAGATGAAAATCCAAACTCACTATTCTATTGGTTGATTTCATTTGAAATGACGCAATAGGAGCTCCCCCTTCTATTAAAGGTGGGTAGGGCGTAGACAGGGGGTGGGAGCTCCGACCCCTCTATCTTATCAGATTATTTAAAATTATTATGAATTTGTCCCCCATTAATTTGTCACGTTTGTTTGTGATTGTATATAACAAAAACTTACCCTACTGGACACTAAGAACAATTATGTCTTGTAGTTAGATGAGCACATTGCATATCGCCCCAAACCTCAAAAGTAATGACCATAATAAAATATACACATATTTTGTGGCACCTTGTCCTAAAGCTTATCAAAACGATTATACATATATATCAAAAAAAAAAAGAAAAAAATTATAAAAAATAATTTCTTAATAAACTTTTAAAAAAAAAGTGTTTTGTTAAACAAATTATATGTCCTATACAAGCGAGACCTAACCGTTAATTTGTACTGAAATTTTAAACTACCACTATTTTTCATTTCTTAAAAATTAATTTTTCTTTACTCAATATTATATGTATCCAACAGGGACCGGTTATAGACCAGGTACAGGAGCTGACGTTAGCAGACCTATGACTGCTGTTAGAGGTGCCGGTTACACTTCACAAAGTAACAAACTGTTTGACCCCCTAAACCAAAGCGCTACAAGTCCACCATTGGAGTTACAAAAAGATGATTCGTAAGTATATTAACTATCATCTCATTCTTTTATACACGCTGCCTGTCATAAAGTAATAAAGTTGTCATTAAATTGAAAAAAGTGTAATAGTTCTAAAATAATATAATTTTTTTTTCTTAATAAAGCAATACCACCGACTTAATATTTTTTTTAGTTTCGATGATATTGGTGGATTATATTATTATAATGTATTAATACCTAGTAATGAAAGAGGATAATAGGATTAGATAAAGCTATAAAATCCAACTCTCAAGTTCAATTTTATCTATCACTTTTAGTTTTTGAGATATTATTAATAATTGTTATTTCTCTATGAAATTACCCTTTTATTTCTTTATAATGTTAGTTCTCATTTCATCTTTTAATTTTTTTACTGAGTAAACTATATATAAAAGACAATTTAAAAAAAAATTAACATATGCAGTTTCAAGAAAATACTCTGATTCCAAAAATTTCATAAAAAAAGGGTCATTCTATAAGAAAAGTACCAACTTTGTGTAATATCTCAAAAACTAACAGCGACAGATATATTTCAGTTTTACAGTGGGATTCAAAAAAAAACTACAAAAAACCAATTAACCCAAAATGAAATTTTCATAAATAAAATTGAGACCTTTTAAATTTCCCTCCTAGCTGAAAAAATACGATGCCTACTAAGAAGCAGTTTTGATATCTGAAGGCGTCTCGAAAATCGAGCCCAGTCTACTCGTTTTTAACTAACGCGACTATTAATATTGTAAAAACTCCAAAAAACAACAATTTGGCCTACCCTGTACACAACAAGAATAGCCAGTCGTTCTTTTTTTTTATCGTATCGACGCAATGTTTTTACTTGCCGCCTTTTCATACACAATTGTGATTTTTCGATGAAACAAATAAATTTGAACACTTTTTTCAGACCTGAAGAAAAAATGAAGCAACAAGAAAACAAAATTATGCAATTAGTTGAAGAATCCTGCTTGGCACAGTGCGAAGGGGATCTTAAGAAAGCCCTGTCTAAAGCCAAAGAAGCCTCAAACAAAGAGAGGAGCCTTATAAGGATGCAAGAACAATCTGGTCTTGGAGATCACCATAACATTGATTTGACTTATGCAGTGAGTATTTTTTTATTTAACTTGATTTTTATGTTAATTTGTATTGTATGATAATTGTATAAGACGAATCTTGTCAATTTTGACCAACTTCTACTGAAGCTATTCGCATTAAGCCTCCACAAGTCCCGACTGTGCATGACTTTTCCTCTGACATCCCTTACTTTTGTTTTATTTTTTATCCATTCATTCCTTTTTCTATCGGTTAGCTGTAACATTTGTCTTTCCATTGGTCTTTGGGCTTTTGTTACCTTATCCATGTTTGATTTTCTAAGTGTCCAGGCCTGGGATCCAGGTAAGTACAGGAAGGATACATTGGTTATACACTTTCGTTTTCAGGTACTGAGGATATTTTTTATTTTTTAATATGTAGCTTAATTTACCGAATGCTGCCTAGGCCAATCTTACTCGTCTTTTGATTTCAGCTGTTTGGTTTTCTTTTTTTAGTTTAATAATTTGTCCCAGGTTCCTCTACTTGCTTTATTTTCTTTTGGTTTATTCTGAGCGTGATATCTTCATCTGTGTCAGTTCTTCTTTCTTGTCTGTAATAAAGGCGATATCATCAGCATATCTTAGGTGGTTCAATTATTGTCCGCTTATTTTGATGCCTATTTCTTCCCAATCTAACTTTTAAAAAACATCTTCTAGAGCTTGGTAAAATAGTTTAGGGGATATTGTATCACTCTGGCTGACACCTCTTCTTATGCGGATTGCGTTCCTTCGTGGATTTTGATTCATGTTGTTGCTTCGCTATACAAGGTGTCCCAAAAGTCCGAGTCCACCCAAATATCTTCTGAACTATTGAAGATAACTAAACCATATTTGGCAGTGATCAATAACATTAAGATATCTATTTTTTGGAGGGACGGATGTGACGCCTCTAAATTATGGGGCGGCATAGGGTCGGTCAACTTAAAATTTTCAAATTGAAACTCCTATCGACTGATACCTCGTTGTAAAGGTCTTTGAAAAACTAACATTTTGACATACTTGTCAATTGTCTACGTCAAGTATGTCAAAAGCTATAGCCTGTCAACCCTAATTTTTTCAGTCTTCGTTAAAATTCTCAAGTTTCTTGCTTTAAACCAAAATCCTATTGAGTGATATCTTGTTGAAAAGGTCTTTGAATAGCCAACATTTTGGCGTAACTGCTCCTTGCCTATGTAAAACATGTCAAAATCTATCGACTGTCAAACTTATTGTATTTTTGACAAATTTCACAAGCTTGGTCTAACTATAGCTTCAAAAGGTCTTTCAAAAACTGACAAGTTGACGCAGCTCACGTAGCTGTCACTTGCTGACGTCAAACATTTTTTCTACATTTTTTTGACTTCAGTTTGAAGTGTTTCAAATGCCACAATCAAATAAAGATAAAATTGAATTAATTTTTTTATGGGCGAACAAGATATAGGAAAACTAAACGCCTTTTCAACAATACATTTAAAGACAGACCTATGTATCTCTCATAAAAAAGAGTTTCAACTTTATCTTCATTTAATCGTGGCATCTTAAAATACAAATTTGTCAAAAAGTTTAGAAAATATGTTTGACGTAAATAAGTGACCGCTACGTTAACATGTTAGTGTTTGAAAGACCTTTCGAATATGCTATGGTTACACAAAACTTGTGAAATTTGTCAAAAATGGTAAAAGAATAAGTTTGGCATTCGACAGATTTTGAGACGTTTCACACAGGCAAGGGACAGTTACGCCAAAATGTTTGTTTTTTCAAAGACCTTTTAAATATGTTATCATTCAATAGGGTTTTTGTTTAAAACAACAAACTTGTTAATTAAAAGAAAACTGAAAATATTAGGTTTGGCAATCCATAGCTTTTGACAGATTTGACGTAGACAATTGGCAGTTATGTCAAAATGTTAGTTTTTCAATGACCTTTAAAATGAGCTATCACTCGATAGGAGTTTCAATTTAAAAAATTTAAGTTGACCGCCCCTATGCCGCCCCCTAATGTAGGGGCGGCACATTCGATCTTTCAAAAAATAGATAACTTAATATTATTAATTTCGGCCAAATATGGTTCAGTTATTTTCAATAGTTCAAAAGATATTTGGGTGGACTCAGACTTTTGGGACACCCTGTATATATTGGCTATTAAGTCTGTGTATCTGTGATCTATTCGGCTATTAATTAAAGATGCTTTTACTGCACATACTCAATGCTATCAAAAGCTTTTTCAAAGTCTATAAACGCAATATATAGTGGAATGTTGTATTCATTGGCTCGTTCTATTAGGATTTTCATAAGTAAAAGCCTGCTTGTTCTTTTGTTGTCAAAGTTTGTGGTTTAATCAATCTGTTAATATTTTAGTGAAAAGCCTATAAATTACATTGAGGAGTGTTATAACACTCCTCAAAGTTTGTCTAAATTACTAAAGTGATTGTTTATTACTGTATAATAATACCGCCTTTTAAAGATCTCCTATTAGATCTAATTTTATTATTTTTTAGTCTTTTAACTACCAAATTAAACAAAAAAAAAACCCGACTAGTCTAAAAAGCAATATGTGTTTGTACTGTATAACTTTAGCTGAATGTATTTACGCTGTGACTGATATGGGCGTTTTTCAATAGGTTCTTTTTAACCTTGGAAATCAATATGCGTCAAACGAACTCTACGCTGAAGCGCTAAACACTTACCAGATGATAACGAAAAATCGAATGTTTGCTAATGCCCACCGATTAAAAGTGAACATGGGCAACATTTACTTTAAGCAAGGCCAGTACCAGATGGCGGTGAAGATGTATCGCATGGCACTGGATCAAGTGCCTTCAACACAGAAAAATTTACGGTAAGTTGACTAGTGGTTACAGTATAAGTGAAGATCCATTTATACCGTAAGGACCACACAACTACGGAGAACTATCTAATGGCCTGCGAGATCGCTCGATCTTGTTTCCAATAATTTATTTCTGTGGAGTTAGCAACTCGTGTCCCTAAATAGTGGGGGGCATATAACTTCTGAACTAAGAAAATTTTACATTTTACAAACATAAAATGGGTTTTGAAATAATAATATGTGGTTTGGAAAAAAAGGGGCAAACCACCTCCCTTCTCAACGCGCCGCCGCTGATTGAGCCAATAATTTGGAAGAACTTTAAAATAAAATAACAAAAGCATTTAAAACTATTACTCTTAACATGCTCCTAAACGCAAGAGTTGGTTTTTATAATAGGCTCGGATATTGTTTAGCCGAAGAAGCCTGTTAGTCCCTTTCAAAAAAACACTTTACATTATTACATTTGTGATGAATGTCAAATGAAAACAGTTAACTTAACTATAACATTAAAATTATACATTTTGAGCAAGACCGGAAAAACTGGCGCCATCTTCATTTTTTGTTTACGAAAATATAATCAAGCTGTCTCCTTTAGGGTCTAGTTATTTTTCCACAAAACTAGCGCTAATTCGAAAAAAATTATTAGTAAAAAATATTCAAGTTTATTTATTTTGTGCAAGAATTCAATTGACACCCCTATAATATTTTACTTTTTCTCCGAAACTTTAATTTTTTTGTATTTTATTGCCTAGAAATTTATAAATAGTAGAAAATTGAGACAAAACTCGAAACTTTTTTCTTGTATCTCTTGTTATCCAAAATTGAGAATAAAGACAAAATTAACTGCAACAGTTCTTAAATAATATTTTTTTGCTTACACAGATATATTTTTTTTTGTTGAAAAATACAAATTTACAAGCTACCTAACTTACTCTTATGGCCGCAAATTCTAACACTGTCACTCTTCTTCTAAAACAAATGAGGTTTTGTCATTGCCAGAACTGTATTTTCCAAGTTTTGGTTTTCACATCAAAAATACTACTCCTAAAATGAAAATAAGGGTGGGCTTACAGTCCCTGGTTACCTAAGAAGATTTCTTTTTTAAATAGCCGCAACATCGAATATTATTCTGCTAGCTAGCGATTTTAACGTGTGTCAGCCGTGAGCACAAATTATATTTTAGTCGACTACTACACGACTTCGGTGGACGAAACCCGCAAATTATATTGCTATTTACATGGATAGATTGATATATATGTAACAATTTTGGCTAAAGGTTCATTTGAGGCAATGACAAAATAAAGCGATATGTGATATCTTTTAATATACAATGGTAAAAATAGAAAGTTATTTTTTTTTCTTTTAGGATTAAAATTATGCACAATATATCTTTGGTATTTGTCCGCATGGGTCAATGGGAAGAAGCAATCAGTAACTTGGAATACATAATGAGCGAACAAGCCTGTCATCGAGCTGGATTGCATCTAGTTTTATGTTGCCGGCAAGTATACATACGATTAAATTAAATTAATTATAATTACATATTTTCAAAACTAAATAATATTTTGGTGGGTGTGCTTTCGGGCTGTTCGGCCATCGTCGTTGGAAATTCGTTCTCGAAGTTTCGCCATCTCGAGTGGATGGCATCTTCAGGAGATGTTGACTGTTTGTCGGCTTCTCGAAGACTGGTGGTTAGTCTGTCGCGGGCGCAGGTTATATACGCTATGGTGGGCGGGGCGTATATCAGAAGAGATAGTTAATTTTAAGAGTTCAAACTCTTAAAATTAACAGAACATGGGAACCGGTTCTTAAAAACACTAAACGGCTCGCTTACAACAACAAAACTGAATCTCGGGAAAGTGACCAATCACCGACCAGCTCTGATATACGCCCCGCCCACCATAGCGTATATAACCTGCGCCCGCGACAGACTAACCACCAGTCTTCGAGAAGCCGACAAACAGTCAACATCTCCTGAAGATGCCATTCACTCGAGATGGCGAAACGTCGAGAACGAATTTCCAACGACGACGGCCGAACAGCCCGAAAGCACACCCACCATTGGACGATGGCCGCGAAAGCCTTTCACAATTTGTAAATAATATTTTGTTAAAAACTTAAAAGAAAGTAATGAAAGACCTCTCCAGTCACCATGTGCGTACAACCCTCCTTGGAAGAAATATTTAAAAAATATGAAGATGTTTTCACTTCAACTGTAGGGAAAATTCCAGATATACAGTGTGCACTAAAACTTAAAGAAGGTGTCAAACCATTTTTTTTATAAACCCAGAAATATTCCTATTTTTTACAAGAAAAAATTGACAGAGTTAGATACATTGGAAAACGAAGGTATTATAGAGAAAATGAACTATTCAGAATGGGGGACACACACAGATTATGCGCTGATTATAAGGTCACTGTTAATCAACAACTTCAAGACATCACATATCCACTTCCCAGAATTGAAGATATTTTCAATAAAATGAAGAACGGTCAATATTTTTATACTCTGGTTATATACCAAGCATAGCTACACATACCGGTTGGTGACGAAAGTGCGAAGATTCAGGCAATATCTACACACAGAGGAACACACCTGGATTAAATTTTGGAATTAAGACGGCAGCAAATGAATTTCATAAGAACATTGATCATATTGTAAAAGACTTAGATGGAACAAGCTTATTTTGATGACGTTTTAATTCAAGGTAACTCAAGACATGAATGTACGAACAAACTAATAAAAGTTTTGGAAAAACAAAAAATGTTGCCTACATCTCAATGAAGACAAATGCAAATTTTTCAAAAATGAAATGAAATATTTGGGATCATCATATCATATCTAAAGAAGTTTTTAAAAAATCAGATGAACAAATTAAAGCTATACAAGAAGCACCAAGAGCAGATAATACAGAACAAGTACAACAGTTTCTTACATACATTTTTTTTAAACAAAAATATTTTTAATATATGCAGAATTTTACCCTAAATTATGAATAAATGTTAAATTCGAAAAAAACACTTGTTTTTCTTTAAACGGCAGTTTTTTAAAAAACCGTAGAAGTTGAAACAGTATTAACATGTTAATAACATGGCAACTGTCCAACTTGACTCGTACCACAACTACTTGATTTGATACCAATCTTATGTTGTGTATGTTTTGAATCAAGTAAAACCGAGTTTATTTTTCAAAGAAAAATTCAAAGTTTTTTAATAAAATTGAAAAAAATCTTAATAATTCGAAGGTCTGCTTTATCTTTGATTTGTTGCCATAAAGTGCAATCTAAAAACAGATAATCAAATCTCTTTGTTTTGGTCGATTATTTATGTCATCCTACATCTAATCAGGAATTCTTTATGTATCACTTAGGGCTTTGGAAGACAAAGACAGGATGAGAACTGCTTTTTCCCTTTTGCTTGCCATTCCATTAGAAGTTGAGGATGAAGACAAATACAATTTGGAACAGGTAAGTCGTTTAAGGGAATCTCAATAACAAGATTTTTACTTCCATCTTAGGGAAGTACCTATTGTGCAAACATGTTTGAATTTTTAAAAATCCTTTCGGATCTAGGCGTTTCCATGATAGAAGATCTAATTTCTATTTTTCGTCACTCTGGGCCCCTTTCCATTTTTTTCAAGATAGTTCCGGAAAACAGTTTTTTACAGCAAGACCCCAATTTAGATAATAAAAGTTATGAGAAAGGGTTTTTCGGCTGCCAATTTAGATAATTTTTAATGTTTTTGGCAACATCTCTAAAAGAAAGCTTAAAAAAAACAAATAAAGTAATAAATTAAAGCAGATATATTTATTATTCATCGAATGACTTACAGCCTATTAACGTGAATTATCAGTGATTATTTTTTAAATTTAGAGAATTTTTAAGAAAATAGCATATAAGTTTTTTGCTAATATCTTGTAAGAAAAATATGAAGCGTTTAGAAATCCAAGAAAACCTATTAACGAAAATGGACAGCATATAAAAATAATAATAAAATTTTGCACATCTTTATAGGATACCCCAGATGATGCTCTTCTAGCAATTGCAATTCAAGATGATGATCTTCATAAATACGAACTAAGCAAAAGAAAAGATGCAGAACTGTGCATATTGTCTGCGGCACAATTAATTGCGCCGTTTGTGGAAGACAATTTTAGTGAAGGTATGGTAAAAATACTCCTTTTATAAATAAAACTCTCAGGGCCTTATATAGCTCATTGCTAAAAATACATAATACAGCACGATATGAAGCGCAAACTCATTTTAACTTTTTAAAATATTTATAAAAGTACGAACGTAAAAAGTTTTCTTCCCCATAAAAAGTGCACTTTATATCTCTAATTTTGGCAGTTTTGGGACAAAATCTGATTAAAATAATAAAATGTAAGAATTAGCGTGAAGTGGTCTAAAAATGTTCTTTATACATTACTAAATCATTTTGGTATGATTCTCTATAAATTTTTCCTTCTTAAAATTCACTGTCTATAAACTTTCGGCTGTTGGTTCTCATAAAGCGATTGTCATTCAATTGTAAATTATTTTATGTTGTATCATAAGAATCGCTTCATAAAAACATAAGTCAATAATAAGTTTCTAAAAAGCGATAAAAAAAGTACCTAGTAGAAATGTTACCTACCATTAAACCATTTTTGTCTGGAATCAATATCTCATATTATTGAAAATTAAAAGGAATTGCGCGAGCTAAAATCACACTTAACTTATTATGCAAACATCAAGTGTCACGCTTTGGCATTTGCGTAATTAGTTGTCATTAAATTCCTTGCTTGCTTAACTAGCGCTTTTGATATCTAGTTACCAGTTGAAGTTAACAGAATAGGGCACTGTTTCACACTGCATTTGGTATTGTGAATTTTGTTTTTTTTTATAGGTTATGATTGGTGTGTAAAAGCAATCAAAAACTCTGAATATGTGAGATTGGCCTCCGATTTGGAAATCAACAAAGCTGTAATGTATTTAAAGCAGAATCAGCTACCAGAAGCTATTGACACGCTGAAATCCTTCGAGAAGGATTCTGACATGAATCCGAACGCTGCCACTAACCTCAGCTTTATTTATCATTTGGTAAGTTTTGTGCTAGAAAAATATATGGAGTACCTACTATACTACTACTATTACTTTTAGGACAAAACTTATTCTTTATAAAATGTTCTGCATATTCTAAAACCCAAAATACAATCATCAGATATCAAACTTTTTTAGTTTTATACGAGGTTTCTCAAAAAATATGAATTTTGCCCAAGAGCAAATTATATCGAAAATAGCTACTAAGAAAAGTTGATCAGAACTAAAAACCACGTTCAAATAATAAAAATTCATTTAAAATGGAAAATCAGTTTTGGGTATTTTTAATACATTTTTTAACCCGATATATTGAAAAGTGAGACATTTTGGGTCGCGTATTTTTCACTTTATACCGTTATTGTTATTACTGAGTCTGCGCATTAGCAGCTTCTCGCTCTATTTTTGTTATTTACGGTAACAGCGCCCGGTACTTACAGTGCACGGTGGATAGAATAGACCGGTGTTCGGATCTTATATATACATGTCATATTTTTACATCACTGGTCGTCCAGCTGATTTTTGTAAACAAAAGTTAGATATGATATAAACAACTAATATTTTTTGAATTTTTTGAAAACTAAGGCAATTTTCCTACTATTTTTTAATATATTCTTATAAAATAATATTCGTTAGACATACCAGTCGTTATTTTTTTTAGCCCGCTTCATTTCTCTTTACACAACAATTAAAATTCGAACGAAATAATGTGTTCGTTTCAGCTTCAAAAATCATCCGCTGACCTAAATCTTTGTTTACTTCCCAAGTGCTCGGTTCACCTTTGATACTAAACGATCACATTCAGTTTGACTTGTAGTTTAAGTTTTGTGTAATAAAAAATAAAGCGGGCTAAAGAAAAATAACGACAATACGTCTAGAAAATTACATTTTATAAGGATGTACTAGAAAACAGTAGGAAAATTGCCTTAGTTTTCAAAAAATATTAGTTGTTCCGTTCTTCATATCAGATCTAACTTTTGTCTACAAAAATCAGCTGGACCACCAGTGACGTGGAAAATTCGACATATATATATAAGATTCGAACACCGGTCTATTCTATCCACCGTGCTTACAGTGGCCGTCCTTTAATGCTACCGTTATTTTTTAAGGTTAGTTTTGTAATGCTTTTCTTAATACAGTCAAATTTTTTACTAAAATTCGGTAGTTTGGCTTGCAAAAAGTCATAAATCTAATAAAAATAAATAAACAAATATAAGTAAACAAAAAGTTGGAGAAGGTTGTTCCAAAATCTTTTTTTTGTGTGTAATTGCATATTTAAAGATGGTTTTTAGTTCTGATCAACTTTTCTTACTAACAATTTTCGATATTGTCAAAACTCAAGGTAGTTTACTATTAGGCAAAATTCATATTTTTTGACAACCCTCGAATACGACTGAAAAAATTTGATATCTGATGATTCTATTTTAGCTTTTAGAACGTGCGGAACTTTTTATAAAAATTACCTTTTTTCCTAAAATTTATTTATGGCCTATGTTTAAAATTTTTTTAAAAAATATGTTCTAATATGTTTTCATTGCTAAAGTTTTACAATGTCGACACAAAACATGAACATTATTTAAAAATTGCTTTTTAAATGTATCTATGTTTAGCAAGGTGAATACGAGATTGCCTTAAAGTACAGTGAAACGGTTAAGTCTTGCAACCAACCAACAGCCAGTGGATTTGTCAACTACGGGGCTTGTCTTATTACGAAAGGGAATGTCGAAAGAGCGATTTCCTGTTTTCAGAAAGCGTTGGAACTAGACGGAACACATTTTGAAGCTATTTATAATTTGGGTAAGTTTATAATTTTTTTTTGATAAAACAGTTCAAGTCGAATCCCTATCCATCATCGTAAATGACAAAAAGAAAATCGTCCAAAATCATAAATGAAAATAGTATAACAGTTCAATGGCAAAAACAAAATTCTTTATAACCGGAGATTATACAAAAACGTCATTCATCAAAACAAGACAAGAGCAAGATCGAACGAAGTCTGGTATAAAGTCTTTTATCAAAACCGGACAAAATCATAAAATGGGGCCGGGCCTAGCATGAGCAACTCTCTCCTTTCTTTTCATGAAAACTTGTTCCGTGTCTCTTTCTTTCATACAAATAGGTATCATGGAAGTTTGGCGGCAAATTTAAATCGGGAACAAATAATATTGTTGTTTTTGGACCCAAAAATACATAACAAATAAAAATGTTTTGTTTTTCGTTAATTAGGTCCTCTATCCTTTTTTTGAGACGGAGAAATCGGTGTTAACCGAACTGAACCAAACCTCTTGGTCAATTAATTAATCCTAACCTAGGGTCCAACACCTGAACTTTTTAAGGGATGGGGCTTGCCTAATGAAAATGCCATATGTGCTATAGCAATCCCTATGTAAATACGGCTTTTTCTTTAGGCATGGCATAGAAATTGTAGGTCATTTATCGAATTAGTTTGCAGTGTACCGGTCTATTTTTTAAGTAATTAGTAACAGGCTGAATTTTCTTTAATAGTTTCATTTTGCCGGTTAGGCATCTAACTTTTACGTCTGCCAAAGTGATTATTTAAGTGTGCAGAACCTTTCTTTTATATTTATAGAAATATGATCCACGGTTTTTTTTTTAAATTGTTTGCAGGTTTAAGTCTTAAACGTCAGGGTCACTACGTGGAGGCGCTCTCTTGCTTCCAGCGTTTCTCAGGATCACTGGCGCTGTTGCCGGCAGTAGTGTACCAGGTTGCCAATTTGCTGGAATTGCTTGGTGACACCGAGGCCGCCGCCGACACTTATCAACAACTGCTTGGTCTGGTGCCCACCGATGCCAAAGTTTTACAAAAAGTGGGCGAAATGTTTGACCACGAGGGAGACAAGCAGCAGGCTCATCACTACCATGTTGACGTTAGTATCTTCCTTCGACGTTATAACCCTAGAGAAAGTTCACAAAAATAAAATTCAATTAACAAATTCGTGACTAGGTCAGATATTAACCTAAATACCACGTGAACAAGTCCACATCTAAGGGCTTAATTTCTATAAGAGGACACAAAATAGATAGAATGCAGCATGTATTAATAAGAGACCGCGATACGCACGATTCGCGTAGAAAGCGTTCCAGTGTTGCCAAAGGTAATCTTGATAAATGGCTATAGGCGCAGGCAGTCGCAGTCGTCAAGGGGCGGACAACCTGAAACGATAACCAGAAAAACACTTCAAAATTTTGCTTGTTTGTAATAGTAAGGTAATTCTTTACTTTTAGGAACAAGCATTCATCCCGTTTAATGAATGCACTCACACAGTGGCGTACGATCCAATGGGGGGGAATTTAAATGTATAAATGTGTATATCAAAACTGTTATAGAAAGCTTTTTAAACCAGTTTATTAGCACACAATTCTTTTCCTCACGGGGGGTTTTAACCCCTACACCCATCCCCCCAGCGCTACGGACCTGTACTTACATAAAACTAAGTTGCCCTTTCGCGAACCGAGTAGCGGCTTATACTGATATTTTTAATAATCTGGCAACGTTGGTTTTACGCTTTTCTGTTCTCCCATGCAATTCTTATGGCCCATACAAAAATCTTACCCCTAGATAGAAGGCTGGCCACGCTGTATAAGACAATTAATTGTGCGATGTTTAATGTACTTGATTTTGTTTTTAGTCTTTCAGATACTATCCCTCAAACTTATCCGTTATCGACTGGCTAGGTTCCTACTATATCGAGATGCAAGTGGTTGAAAAGGCATTGACGTATTTCGAAAAGGCCGCCTTAATGCAGCCCAATGAACCGAAATGGAACATGATGGTGGCCGGCTGTCACAGAAGAAGCGGCAACATGCACAAAGCTTTGACACTGTATCAAGAGATTCATAAGTGAGTAAAACCCAGAATTTTTTGGTTTCGTGAAAGAATGCGACTCCTTATGTAAAACTTTTGCTTCAGACCATTGAATTCTGTGATCATTTGACCAAGTTAGATCCGCCAAGCCCAATTATTCAATATCCCCTGATTGGGTACTTCTCTTATGTTCCTTTACTGTAACCTGAAGAGGGCGTTTCGTTTGTTTTACAAATGTTACATCCACACTGACATGGGATTTTATAAATGCATTTCTTATTTTTCAAGGGATTTTCTGGTTTTGTCTTATCGCATTTCCCGATGAGGAAACTATTTTAATATTATAATTTTTGGCATATTGTATTGTTTTTTGAAATGCCTTGAACTTATGATAATGTTAATAAAACCCAACGGATTATTTTTCGTAGAATTTGCTACATTTGGTCTGTTTTTACTTTTCAGGATCGTTGGATTTATTAATTTCTCACGATAACCATTCTTTTATAATGTTATAGACTTTTGTATAAATATTTATGCTCTTAAATACAAACTTGTTACGACTCCTTATTTCATACCAACAGAATGATTAGACTTAAATTCTAGATACTGTCCCGTGTGTGTAGGTTTCCTACATACAGTGGTTTCAATGTGCCTGTCTATTCGTTTGACAAGAACATCCAATACTAATACTACACACACCAATAATACTACTACAAAGATACTATTTTAAGAAATTAGTCAAGAAACCTTTTAAAATACAAAATCTGCTGAAAAAAAGATATTGGGGAACTATCCTTGTTTTTACTACTAATATGTTTTACTTTCAGACAATTCCCTGAAAATGCAGAATGTCTAAGATTTTTGGTAAGACTGTGTAGCGACTTGGGAATGAGGGAGGCACAGGATTATCTTATGGAACTCAAAAAGCTGGAAAAAACCCGAGAGGTCAGAGAAAGGGTCAATAGCAGCCGACCCGGTAAGTTTCACGGTATACAGGGTGGTTCAGAACTAATGGCACCGAGTTAAACTATGCACTCCTTGGGTCGGTAAAGTAATATTGAGACTTGGCCACACTAACTTTAGTTCATAGTCATGTGTTAAACTCATACCAAATACAAGATGGTGGCTGAACATAAAAAGGGGAAAATTCAAAACTTCATTTGAAACCAAAGACTAAATTTATTTTGTTAGAATCAGTGCAATTTTCAAATTTTTCATCACTTACCTTTTTGATGTTTCTGTGTCTAAAAAAAATATATCTGCCACATAATATTTTTTATTCATGTTCTTTGAGTTTTTAACCTTGCCTTTAAAAAACTCACAAGATGCAAAAAACATGCATATTAACAATTTGTATCAATTTTTTACCATAAGTTGAAAGGTTCTTAAGTTATGCTTAAATACTCGAAACAAAGGGGTGGTAGGAGATGTCAAGAGGCGGATTTTTTAAAAAGAAATTTGGAATTTATTGTTTTTTAGATATATAGTGTATCAAATTTTTTTTTAAATCTTTTGTTATAATATCTTTTAAAATTAGAACAGGCTATCGAAATGTTGTGAAATTTTGCGTTACAATAAAAGTAATAACTAAGTGTAAAAAAATATAAAAATACTTAAAATTCAATCAAATCCCTCTTCTTTTTTTCACAAAAAAAATATATATTAAATGTGGTGCTAATATATTCTGTAATTATTCAGTAGATTTCTCAAAAATAATTTTTGTTTTTTTTTGTATGAATTTAGAAGTTCATAAAAAAATTGTTCTGAAAAGAATGACAAATTTATGCCTACTACAAATGTTATTTGGCCACACTTTATCTCCTTAACCAATAATTTTTTGCAAAAAAGCAATAGAACATTTTTTGATTACAATGAATCACAAAATTATTTGACAATGTCAAATTTCTCATTTTTTAAATTCACGATTTTCACCCACCCTTCATCTATAACTTGGAAACAAAAAACTTTTGACGAAAAGTTACTTTTTGTTCACTTTTGACTTTCCTCGCCATCCCTTAAAGTTTAGTGCATCATTTAAATTACATCCTATATAAATCTGATCCTAAAAATTTCACAACAATGGAACAAAGTATAGTCTATATATATGAAATTTTAATATTGCTAAAAACAACAAATATTGATCAATTTTGCTAATTTTTAAAATTTATATGTATATCCTTTGCTCAGTTCGTGTGAAATTTTCTGGAATTACCTACATAATCTCCTTCCAATGGTATTTATGATTTTTGGCTAAAATTAGATGATTTTTTGGGGAAAATCGCACATCAACTGAGAACTGGATTGAAGTTTTTAAATGCACAACTTGTTCTTTGGTAGTTGGTACAGGGTCAGATTTACAGACAATTTTAGAGAGTTCATCTATTTCTGACCAATACAGTACATTGTGATCACGTTTACATTATGCATTGTCCATCTCATTTAAACATACCTAATTATAAATTAAAAGTGATATTGCAAGGACAGTCAAAATACTAAAAGAAAAAATAAGTTTGTGAGAAATCCTTACTCATACCAAATTATATTTTCTTTTAGGATCAAGGAGAAGTAATAGTGGGCTGTCATCAAGAGCGGGTTCCGGCTTTAGTCCGGTTCCAGAACACGAAAGAACCTCAAAGAGTCCACTACATTCCGCCAGTAATAGAAACTTGAGATCGTCGAGAGTATTAAGGGGTCAAAATAGTACCAGCGCTGGTAGTTCCGATTCGGGTTTTAGCGGTCAGGTTGCTGCTGTTGGTGAGTTTAGAATTTGAAGAAAAATCAATCAAACTGTCAATATTGTAAAAATATGTTTATTTAAAAAAAAAGAATACATAAACCTTATAGAAATATCCAATTATAGTTTAACTAAAGACCGAACTAGTGAGAACGTTTCATTTTGAAATGAGAATTTGGCTATCTATACTTTTATCTCAATTTTTTTTACAGTAAACTATGTTTGCGTACTTTATGAATGATTTTGTTATGATTTCACTCCGTTTTTAAAGGATTTGGATAATGTTTGAGTTTTAAAGTGGTAAAATATGCGGAATATTGTTCAAAACTTCTGCGATGCCTTATTCGGATAGCGTATACCTTTCTTAATTTTCCGTTTGAAATTAATAAATTTCTATTTCTATCAATTTGTGCGTTAATATAATCCTTGCATTGCAGTTCTATCCCTGATATGATTATTTTAAATGTTTAATTTGTTACATGAAGTATTAGTATAAGTAATTTTTTTGGAATCTACTCTTCTTAATTTGTGGTTATACCTACCTTTCTATATATTTTACATAATTGCGTCACTGCTTGGTTTGATAATTCATGCTTTTACTTAAAAAAAAAACTTGTCTATAATTTTTTTTCACTGCCAAATCTCAGCCCTCTATTATTTCTGGAAGTTGTTACTTTTACATAACTTTACATGTATAGGGGAGGGCAGTAAATGAAAATTTTGGGGTTTTTTCATAATTTCTTTCAGTCTGCCAAATTTCAGCTTTGTAGCATTTCTGGAAGTACAGTTGAATTTTAATGATCTATACGAGTGACTGACAAATTCGACGTTTTTTAAAATTATGTAACTACTTTACAGGTTTATGGAAGTCTATGAAACTTGGAGGGATTGTTAACTCTATCAAGGTCTACGAGTGTGTAGTAAACTTTGTTGGATTCGGGCTTAGAGTAATAAAATATATTATTACTATGAGGGTTCGGGTCGGTTCGGGTGGGTTTCTGCTTAGGTTTTGAAAGGCACTGAAGGTCAGGCCTACTTTTACAACCAATGTAATTATTACATACTTAAAAACTGTATAAAACCACAACTTTAAAAGCACTTTTTGCTTATGGAATCATTCATTTAATGGAAGTCAAGAGAATTTATAAGTAAAATAAGCCCTGTTTTTTATTAGGCATCAATTTTAAATTAGCTTAAATTTGTTTGTTTCAGATGCGACCTATTCAGACCCCTTGGGCCCGATGCCA
Organism: Aspidapion aeneum; assembly: GCA_963576565.1. NCBI lineage: Eukaryota > Metazoa > Arthropoda > Insecta > Coleoptera > Brentidae > Aspidapion > Aspidapion aeneum. Next base: position 33,152,566 of record OY755045.1, read on the forward strand.
GCTCGGCCGAGAACGGGAGCTGGGAAACCGATAGATTTTGAGGATTTCGGTAATGAAGAATTAGGCGATGATCTTTTACCAGAATAAAAGTTACAATGGCCCAGATGCAGATGATAAGTAATTTGGATACAGCGAAATAAAATATATAAATATTTTCATATAAGCCAATTTGATTCGCACTGGTTTGTATTTCTGCATTTGCAATCAACTGACCAAGTTTAGTTTAACACCGATTTTGATCTTCAAAAGTAGGACAGGGTTCGGTTCGATTTTCGGAATAGTTTTTCGAAAAAAGGGCGTTTTATATTTACATCCTATAATTCTACACATTTGGACCAATACGCATAGCGAGAATTAGCTGCTCCTCTTAAAAGGGGCTTCTTGTAATTTACGCATAGAAATTCATAAAAAATAACTTATTTTCTTAAACCCTTTAAAATCTTTCATTCTCATAAAAGTTTGGTGGGATATCGGGATGGTGTGGAAGAAATTACTGTTTATACAGCGAATTTTTTTGTGGGATTTACATGTTAAAATTTTAACCTTATGTTAACTTTTGTTCTGCATTGAATTGGGGGTTATTTATAACTTTGTTTACAGGTAGAGACGAGTCCTAGCTAAATGAATGTTTCTGCTACCAAATTTCTGTTTGTGTAAAAAATATTCTAAAAACCTTTTATTGATTTAAAATAACTTTTATTGCTTTATTACCATCCTAGCCCGCGCAGCAATGGCTAGAGAAGGTAATATTTTCGACAAAACTTTTTTTTTGAGATAACGCCGAAAATGTGTTATTTGGATATATTTTGACCTATCTTGTCCTGTGTGTGTCTGTCCGTAACACGATAGCTCCTAAACCGCTGAACCGATTTTTATAAAATTTCCAGGTAAAATAGTGTTCGACGCTCCAACGAGCTGATTAGATTTTGGCCAAAATCCGTTATTGCTAATGACTTAACGGTGCATCGCATTGATATGCGGTTTTCGGAATATAGTAGACTGCATTTTCCTCAATTTAATTAATATTTTTAAAATTATGTTTTACAGGTCAAATGTACAAAATTTTCACATTTAATTAGATGCAAACAAAAGTTAACCAAGGGTCGAAATTTTCACTTGCGAGAGTGCATGTGAACACACCTTAGGGCTGATTTTTTAATTAATTTTAAGGTTCGCGGCCTGTTTTTTTTTTGTTTTGCTTAACTGTGTCTTCATAAAGTGCAAATTGTTTCTGTCTGGGCGTAGGTCACTAATTTTTGCCTTTAAGAGGGCAATTATAAGATTTGGCAATTAGGAGAACTCCTAAATCATTGACAAGATATCACGAAGGTATTTTTTTGATCATTGGGTGATCAAATGATGAAGAACTGCAGCAAATATCAGATCTGGTCCGATCTTCAAGAATTAACTCTATATTTGCAAATCTCTTAAATTCCTTTGGAATGTCTGAGCTTAGGATATACATATACTATTCACCAAAAAAATCAAATTCAAATTAACAAGTGAAGATGTTTTGTGATAAAATGTTTTTAACATTTTATTGAAATTTTTCAACCTTTGCCACAAACAAACGGAAATTTAAAGATATGTTTATTCTTGTGTATTCTATATAAATAAATTGTTTTTGCGACCAGTATATTTACTGAAAGATAAACCCTTTATTAAACAAGAAAATAATTTATTGATTATTTAAATATATTTACAACAAATAGAATTACATTTAAACTTACTTTATTGGGGTTTCAGTGAAAATATCTAATTAGAACTATCTCAGTCAAAACATTTAACCTTTAATGAAGACAAAATATATACACACAATTCTAAACTTTGCCACTTAAGTATTTGCGAAATAAATTTGAGAAGGTTTGGGTTAATTTGAAACTGATAAAGAAAGTCTATACTTCTTAAAATTGTTTTTAAGGATCCCTTCAAGAAAAACTTTTCTTTATAAACAAGGCATCCTGTAATTTAAAGAAAAAATAATATAAGATCCCTTCTAAAATGATTTTTAAACTTAAAATAGCGGCATAAGCATTATAGGATACTTGACTAACTTTCTATCTCCCAACACAGTTGTTCAAATTAATCCCAAACTAATAATAATATCAAATGATCGTTTATTATTAATAATTGAACAGTTTTTATAAATTAGTTATGCAGTAGCTTTAAGTTTAGAAAGGTAATAGTGCACCAGTCTATTTTTTAAGTGATAAGTAACAGGCTGAATTTTCATAAATAGCTTCGTTTTGCTGAGACAGCAGACTTTATCTTCTGCTAAAATTCTTAAAAGTGATTCGTAACGCGCAGGCGCTAAATATCAACTTAGTGGCCGTAAAAATGCAACAAGTAGATTTTATGATTTCAATCATAAAAAACGTTTGTCCTACAAATTAGATGCTTTGACGGCTGTGTCCCCCACCCCAAACATGTTAAAATAACGACATGAATGTTTTTTTTTCTGTGGCTTAAAAATCGTATGCTTTAGTCAGTCAGACGCTTGAAAAATGTTTGCAACTTTAAAAATTTTGACAGAGGGCGTCTCGGCAAAACAAAATAAAAATTGACCGGTGTACTGTGGACTATAAAACAGTAGAATTCAAAAAGCCTCTCCCATATTGATGACTTTTGATGATTTTTTACTGACCAATTATGAAAAAAATAACTTTAATATGATCAACCAAAAAGTGATTTGTAAAAAGACATATTTGTATAGAAAAATTTCTCTAAAAAACAGTTTTTTCCTAAAACCTAAATTCCGTTTGGATACATGTTAATTTTAAAAAATAGTATGCAATGATACAAGTGAAAAACATGACACCTCATAAGTTTATTTCTCTTCTTCTGTATATGGACTTATAACAGACGTTCCTTTAATGAAAACAAAAGAATTTAAAAAGCCTTTTCCATAATGATGACTTTTGGCACATTTGTTCTAAACATTTTTTAAATTAATAATTTTTTTACTGATTTTTTTTAATGTACCCTATTAATTATGTAAAAAATGCCTTTAAATATGATCAACCAAAAAGTGATTTGTAAAAAGACATATTTGTATAGAAAAATTTCGATAAAAAACGATAAATTCAGTTTAAATAAATGTGAATTTTGAAGAATAGTATGCAATGATACAAGTGAAAAATATGGCACCTCATAGGTTTATTTCTCTTCTTCTGTATATCTTCCCATTACCATACTTCGAAGAAGAGGCCCCATTTCTTTAGGATCTTGTAATACATTAAGTAACATTTTTTCTACATTTCTTGATATCAAAACTTTTTGGTGGTCTTTAAGTGGATATTTCACCGATGCCTTAAAAGCAGGTGCCTGTAAAACAAAAAAATAATCCAATGAAGCGTTTTAGGCATTGACGTGAATGATAGACAGGGATGGGAGAGAAGAAGCTGCAACGAAGATAGAAAGAAGAAAGATAAATAATAGAGCAAAGTATATATCTTTTATAACTTATACCTTACCGCTTTGAGGGCGAAAGAGATGCATTCGATTAAATGCGACAAGAACCTTCTCATATAACGAATTCTTTCGAGAAAGTTAGTGGGCCACTCGTGGTCCACTGACACTGTTTTGGTGCTGTCAAAAATTGCCCCAGTGCAGTTTCAAAAGAATATAAAAGTGCACTAGTGTAACACGAGCTCGGAGAGCCCGTGCCAAAAAATGTGCACGGAGTGCAACACTGGGCTTGTAAGTGGGTCAAAAGAATACAAAAAATTGCACTAGTTTTCCCAAAAGAATACGAAAACTGCACTAGTGGCGCACCAGTGCTGCAAATTTTCCCAAAAGAATTCGCCAATAGACTTAATACCGCGTAGTAAATAATCGTTTTGTACTCATCTTAGATTATCGCGGACAGCTTGCATCTCTCTCAAACCCCCTGACCTTGAACGCAAGGCAGCGAAGTCAGATTGACCCGTTAAACTAAAATGGAAGTAGTGAGTCAAAGGTCTATTTAAGTGCGTGATCTTATGTTATTCGCTAGTGTTGATATTTTCAGTGGTTTTACTGTGTGTTTTTAGCTATCTTTGAAATTAAAGACAACTTTTTATTTCGTTTTCAAGAAAAGACCATAAAAACTACTTTCTCAGGCCATATAATGGTTACAGAGCATACTTTATGTAAAAAAAACTAAAATTTTGGGTGAAGAAAAGTACGTAGGAAAGCCAAAACAGAATAAAAAAAAACAAAACGTGTTTTTCAACTCACTAATTTTATTTTGGCTGTAAGAATTTTTATGTCAAATCCAATTTGATCTGAGCAAGTTAAATAAAGAAGGGTTCCTTACCTTATACCAAAACGTAACAGATATCGTAGGTCCACCCCTAGTTAACGATTCGATGTGGTGCCACCAGTAATCGGGAATATAAAGAACGTCCCCTGGTCCGAGAACCGTCTCGAAGCCTTTGGCGTTTTTGAACTTTGGAAACCGCACATAGTCTGGTTTATCGAAGTCAACCTATAAAAATATACATAATATACGTACGTTACTCAAGTTTTCTTGGTTTATAAATAATGCGCGAACCCAGTAATTGCAAATATCAAAATTCAAAGGTCATTTAATTAGTAACTGTAGATACCGAACCGAAATATCGGTCTTCTATACTCTAGCCTTGTTTAGAGGGAGACGCGTCGGAAATAAAAATAAACGATTTTTGATAACATTTACAGGGGCTGCAGATGCCTGTGCTGTTGCATGATAATTGATGTCACTCACCGGTGACAACGTAAATTATTATTTTAGTGAAACGCCAATGAACTTGTGTAGTTTTACAGAGATTTCAAAATAAAGTATTAAGAAACATTGTGAATGCACCTTGGTACGTTCGAAATAGTGACCTTCATCGAGATCAAAAAATCAAAATTGTAGCAGAGACTATAAAAAAGTACGCAAAAAACCATGAAGATAGACTCCATCGGCATGTGAATGTGGAAGCAATTCAGCTATGCTAGTTCGAAGACTAAAAATAGTGAAGCCGTTTGAGCCAGTAAACTAAGTGGATTACATAAAACAAAATAATGCTATAAACACAACACAATTGTGAGTTACAGACTAAACAAAGCGGGGAGAACTGTTAAGTGAAGTTTAAATCTGACTTTTCTAGTAAATTAGGTTTAAAAAAATTGCTCATTAGTCTTACTGACTAGATTGTAATACAATAAACACAGTGTGTTTGACAAATAAAAAAATTTAAAAAAATTCTGGTTGTCAAATTTTCAAAAATCGGGCTTTTCTATCTCCGAAGTACTTATTTACACCGAACAAATCTGGTAACCCTGAGTAAACATACTGTATAAAATTATTGGATCTGACTTAAGGACACTCATCGTAAAGGCAAGCTTTATACGGCTTAGATAAATAAATACGATACAGCGAGTGGCCAAATGCATCACAAAATCGGACGACTTTTTTTCCTCTATCCCTCGATATATAGAATATTGACATGATATGACAGTTATTAATGGTAACACTTATCGTAAAGCAAGCTTTATAGGGCTTGCTCTAAAATTAGTGCCCATAATTAATGGCGCCATCAATAAATAAATAACTTTTAAGTATGGAAAGCTTTACGATGCACTAAATTTAGCTGAAATCTATTAAGACACAATTAACATTTTCAAATAATTTTGTCTAAAATCGGTAGAACGTTAAAACGCTGCACATACTTTTGTCAATTATGAAGGAATATTTCAGTCATGTATTGTTTATCAGTCGAAAGTTTCAATTAATTACTGGATATTTAAGAATTACAGCAGATATTCTCCGTTATGATGACATTATACACTGCAGAAACTTCAAAGTAAACATCTCTCTAGTTTTTTAACGTTATAAATCAATTTTGGAATATGATATTGTTTTCAACAATTATTAAAACTCGCAAATGTCAAAAATGAAAAGTCAATTTATTCGACAATTATGTACAAACTCACTACTATAATCGGCCTATTAGCTTCGTGTTAATATCTCGCTACTACAGTTCGTTATCTTTGACTGACTGCTGATGCGCGACGTCCGGCCCTATATATAGAGTCGTCGAACCTTCGCGAATCATCCATCCTCTTTCGATTCACGATTATATTAGCCTTTTCTAGAACGCGGACCGTCCGAGCACGAGTGTCAGAGATAACGCAACTAGAACCTAGACTAGGAATACAACCATAAGATAACTCAACCTAATACTTCACTAAACCTAAATAAATTCCAACTATAAAATTTAAATAACTTAAATTTGTAACAATATTAACGTAAATCTAAATAGAAGTATGTATATACAAAACATGTAAAAGTAAACAAAAATGCGTCCGAACACTTTAATTAAATACCTATAATTCTTAAAACTCTTTAAGCTAATTTTCTAATTCCACTCGTTCTTCGAACTACTTAACGAGCCTTTATAAAAATTATTAGTAATTTTAGTTTAGGTGCGCAAAGTTCAACTTTACACATGCTCATAAAAAGACACTTACCATACTCTGTCTGTCGTGCGGATGGTACACAGGGTGTGGATACAAACATTCATAGTCACTAGGTGGAAACAAGATACATCTTTTGTAGCCATATACCTAAGAATAATTATAATATACACGGTGTTCCATAAGTAGCGGAATACCTAAAGGGCGGCTCCGATACAAAACAGCGCTGTACAAAATGGTGCGGAACAAAATAGCGCTGCGACAAAACAGCGTTGCGACAAAACAGCGCTGCGACAAATTAGGGGAACAAAATAGCGCGGAATAAAATAGCGCTGGTACAAAATAGCGCATTTTGTAGGGGCGCTATTTTGTATAAATACATTTTTATCGAATTCCGTTTTATCGAATATTTGGTTTGATTCGGTTTTGGCATATATACTTCGACCAAGGGGATTGTTCTAACATATTTTATAAAAAAAAAAAAACGTCCCTGACTCTTTACCGCTAGAGGGTGTGAATCCGAACCGAACCGAACTGAACCGACCAGCATATTTTTTCAACAAAGAACTTTCCTGACTTCTTTTGCGGGATCCTAGAGTGTGTGAATCTTAACCAAACTGAACCGAACCAAACTCGGTTCGGTTCGGATACACACCCTCTAGGATCCCGGAAAAGAAGTCAGGGAAGTTTTCTTTTGGAAAAAATATGCTGGTATAGCTAAAATAGCGCATGGTCAAAATACCATATTAGCGCATTTTGGTTCGGTTTGGATTGGTTTGAATCGGATTCGATATTTTGTAATTTAGATATTTTGCTAGTCGATATTTTGTTGTTTTGATATATTTCAGTTTCGACATTTTAATTCGGTATTTTTTGTTTCCGATATTAGGAAACTAATAACCAGCCAGGTCAGCTAGGTTTAACTCTTTTTTTTAAAATTTTTGCGCTATTTTGTATCAGCGCTATTTAGTACCGGCGCTATTTTGTACGGGCGCTGTTTTGTACCGGCGCTATTTTGTCCCGCGACATTTTGTCTCACGCCATTTTGTCCCGCGCCATTTTGTCCAGCGCTATTTAGCCGCAGCGCTATTTTGTCGCAACACTATTTTGTAGGGGCGCTATTTTGTACAGCGCTGTTTTGTACCGGAGCCACCTAAAGGACACAAAAACTAGCAGTTTTTCAAACAAATGTTTCAAGCAAAACTTTTAGTGCTTATAATTATCTACCTAAGTGTCATCTTGACTTTGACATTAATGCATTGTTTCTAGGTTATTTTGAGGTCAAACAACTTTTTCTAGAAAGAAACCCCAAGTTATTTTTCTTGTCCTTAAAAAACATCAAAATTATCTTTTATTAATTAAAAAAATAAAATGAGAAAAAATGATTTTCATTTAAAAAATGTTGGTTGACCTCAAACTAACCTCCAAATGATATGTCAATGACAAATTTAAGGTAAAGTTTTTCTTGAAACCTGTTCAAGATATTTAGGTGTGCCACTGCTTATGGGACACTGTATAATAATTAAAGGGTGTGTCATAAGTAAGTATACAGAACAATTTTTAATAAATACATCCCATCCCATAAATATTAATAAAATTTTTCACACGCTCCTCTAAAAATAACTTTTATCGCACGCTCGTAATTAGTTATTCAAATTTAGGTCCTGGCATCCTGACATCACAACAACTACATTCTTAATGTAAAGATATTTTATGGTTCTAATAAATAAAAATTTTAAAAATATGTAAGAGTGTCATTCTTCAACACGCCATTGCAGTTAGCCAACCGACGAGTAGCGGAGTTCGGTCAGCAATCAAATGTGAAAAACAAACTTTCCGCACGAGTTACAAACACTATTTTTTCTTCAAGCATGCGGAAAACAATTTAAAAAAATAAGAAAATATGTATTAAATTTTAAGTGTTTGTATGCCTGAACATCCACACCACATCGAACATCTTATTCTTGGACACCTTAATTGCCAGATCCTTGCCATGCGAAAAAAGCATTAAACCCTTGATGGGCGGTTTTTGCTAACTATTTGAAAGATGAGTTGTTATGGACACCAAAAAAAAAACATTAATATTAAGGTACCATATCTTTTTATGAGCGTGCGGGGAAAAGTAGTGCGGAAAAGTGACACTTTTAAAACTAAAATGCTTCCATGACACTCTCCGCACGCTCGTAGAAAAGAAACCATTTAAAAAACTTGTTGGTTAAATAACTATTATCGTACAATGACTGAAATGCATGACAATTTTTTATGATTACACTCAAAATATAAATAGTGCTTCTCTTCTCTCTCGTATTTGACTGTACTCACCTGGGCAAATAAGTTTTCTTGCTCGTCATAGTGACAAGGCGTGACATTTCCCTCCATTGAAATCAACAATAAATTTGATGTAAGCGGCCCCCAATTGTGCTTCCTTTGTTTTTTGTTTACGTAGTTCCAGTCGAAGTTGATGTAGTCATGAATTATTGCAGGTCCAACAGTTGAATTAAGAGGTTGTTGTAAGTATATCCTGCAACAAAAAAATTATATTTTTTTTTAGTTTGAAACTTGTCGACAATGGTTGAGTAGAACAAAATTTCTTTCTGTTTTGTAAATGTTAAGCTTTGTGCGCAAAAATTTACAGTTTTTCCAAAAAAAATCTGTGTTGCCACACTTTTGCGAGCAAATCGAGCAACTTTAATTTTTTTTATGGTGAATGATTTCCCACTATTTTTTCCATCGCCATTTTAAAAACGCGATATTTTTTGCCAAAAAAATTAAGTCTTTTTCCGACCAGACTGACGAACCAACCTAACCGAAGCAATACAAAATGTTTCCCACAAACTGTCGCCACCAATCACAAAAGTTTATTATTAACGTAACGGAATTCTGCTTCCGTGATTTTGGCGATGGCCATGTATAAATAGATGGCGCTGGGACCAGAGACATGGAGCGGAATAGATTACCCTTCCCCTCTGCGCTAACGTTGAGATTTCTTGGGCATCCATTTTATCCAGAAACGATTAATCACTGAAACGTTCTTTCACTGAATTTTTCTTTAAAGGGCCGAACTTAGGCAAAGCTCTCTGTTCTGCAGTTTTAATGGATAACCTTTTAAAGAAAATAATGCACCAACCTATTAAAAACTTCACCACCAAAACATAGAAAGCAATGTGCCCGAAAAAAATTAAACAACTCTTTCAAGCTTTCAAGTGGTGGCTGCGTAAATTATCACCAGACGTACTATCGATCAGTTTTAATAGACTAAGCCATGTGGTGTGGCTACAGAAACGGAAGTTATTCGTGTTAATGGAATACTTCTTTGTTTTAGATGAAATAAAAAGGATTGTGTTAAGATTATTTTTCTAATACTTTCAATAACTAAAAATTCAAGTATTTATCCCTTTGCAATCTTGTAATAGGTAAAAAAGTAAATGATTTTTTCTTTTCTATTTAGTAAGCGGCATCGGAGAAGAATCCAGAGGACGATAACGACAAAATATGCGACTGACAGATCCCCATGGTGTCTGTTTGATGCTGCCAGTGATTTTTGTTATTGTTTTATTTTGAACTTTTGCGAAAACCTAACCTTAAAGTTTGTTTGATATTTTTGGGCTTTTAGCAAAAACCTTCAAAAAAAAGAAACTCCTTGTTTGGGAAAAATTTCGATCAGGTGATAATAACACGCTGGGAGTTTGAAGCGTCACCCTGTGTTTGACAGGGGAATGAAGAAATCACTTCCGACAAGACACTGAAAAAAGTCACACGTGGTTTAAGTTTAAGACAGAAATTCCAACCACAAGAAAGGCCGCGGCCGCGAGTGAAAGTGTGGAACTGCTGTTAAATTAAAAAAGGTAAGCTTCGAGCGTGTTGCCGATTTTTTTTTCCTTTGTTTTTAGTTCAATAGACGTCTGTTTTTCTAGACGGGGCGAATTTAACTTTGGGGTATTTTTTTTGGGATATCTCTAGTTTTGTCCCCTTCGGACAAAGCCGTCTTGGTCCTTACGACCCGCGTCTAGTGTCCCCATATCTCTGGCTGGGACTCGTCAATATATCGCAAATACGTTAGAGCATAAATAAATGTTCAAAAAATCAAAAAGTGAAACACTCATAGTCTACTTTGGAAATAATAGGAAATTTAAATTCGCAGACGCCAGCAACGTAGCGTGCCCGAAGGGCGGGGGGGGGGGGGGCGACAGCTAAAAAGGCGCCTCTCAAAACTGAAAAAAAATCTTGCGACCAAAAAAAAAAAGGTCATCATGTGTGAGGAGGGGGCCGACAGCTCAAACGACGGGCGCCTCTCACACATCTTGCGACCAAAAAAAAAAAAGTCCTCATGCCGTTCGTTTCCTTTGGCGCCCACTCAATAGTGGCCGTTGCCGACCCGACTTAATAAAGCTGAGGGCGCTTCGGCCACCAATGGGGCGCCACTACCCTCGGGGCGGGGAGGGCGACAAACCCTCCGCGCCCCCCCCCCACGCTACGCCACTGGCAGACGCGAATTTTCAAGTGCGCATACTTGGATTTGGAAAAAACAGCTGCTGTTTGGGTCGACGCCATATTTGTTTTTTATTTAGATTTTGCGGTGTTTTGCGTTTGTCGTGTAAAATTATGTTTTTTTCTGTGAAAAATGGGAAATATTTCACGTAAAACATGTGCGGTTTGTGGAAAAATGTTGGGCAGAAATAAGGGAGTGCCATTCCATAGGTAAATACTTGTATTTTTCTTTATAATTTATTACTAAAGTGAAGAGTGATTTATAGATGCGATTAAACACTCTTCATGGTGTCCACAATAAATAGGCACAATTTATTTTAGAAAAACTAGTTCAACTAGTTTTTAGAAAAAAAATAGACTTAACCCTAAATTTTTGACAATTGTCAAATAATGTAGTGACGTAACGGAGTATGTTCCAAAACGACCAAAATTGACGCATGCGCAGTAACCGAAATCCTGTCTACCCGAAAAAGAAACATTATGCCCCATATTTATGCTCTAACGTATTTGGTATATCGTCGCGTAAAGTGATATCGTTTTATCACTAAAAATTATGAAATTACCTTTCGTCGCCTTTCTTCCATTCTCTCAGCTTTTTAATAAACTCCGAAATTTTCAGTTTCTTTCGAGTCATAGGCGAGGTGAATTCAACACCGTGGGGGTTTTTTTTGCTGCGAATTTTTTCTGTGTCGCAATATTTGAATTTGTGAGTCTTGGAAAAGTACACGACGTGTCCGCCATTGCCCAAATTTTGTTCTAGGTAATTCAGGTCCCAACGGTCAACTGCAGGTTTCACTATATTTGATCCAGTTATGACTACCGGTCGCTAAAAATACAGGGTGTTATTGAATAAGGTGCTAAAAACTATGTCTAAACGTCGTAACTGATATACAGGGTATTAAAGGTTTTCAAAACTTTAATTTTTGAATAATATCTGGGATAATGTGAAGGCGAAGATATACTTTTTGATTTACTTACATTGTCAGCTATGAGCTCATCTATCTTTGGATCCTCGTAAGGAACGCGAGGAATTTGTTCTAAATTCAAATCGTACCTTCGTAGCTGATTCGGATTCCAGGAGCTCATGATTCTGTGATGTTAATAATATCTAATAGAAATAAATAATTCATATTAAAAGCAACATTTTTGTAATTCGATTCAAATTAATGTGACAAGAACCTTCTTATAGATCGAATATACCGCGTAATAAAGAATATTTGTTCTGTTTTGAACTCACATCAGAAATCCGCGGATAGTTTGCATCTCTCCCAAACCCTCCTACATTTGAGTGCAAAAGTGAACTAAACTGGCGGATTCGCCATCACAAGTCCAATCAAGTGCGTGGCGCGCTGTTGTTTGCTAATTTTGACATTTTCGGTGGTTTTACTGGGTGTTTTTCTGTAATATTTTTAAAATTCGAATGTATGGAAAAAGAGACAAAACAAAATAAAACCGAAACAAAACGTGTTTTGTATGTCTGTCAAACTTTTCATTTTTTTAAATATTCCAAGTCTAACCCTACACATCAATGGAATTTCATCTATCATTTTAGTTTTTGAGATAGTACAATTAATATTTTGTGTGGAATATGACTCCTTTATTTCCTTATAAATTTTTTAAATTCCATTGTTTATATGTTTTGGTTTTATTTTATATTTGCTCATTTATTAGTAAACATATTTTTAAACTGCAATTTTTTTTTCTTGAGTGCTAAAGTTAGCTTCTTTTAAAATTAAAAAAAAAAAAAAAATCAAACCTATTTCAATTTATTAAGTTAGGGAATGTAATGATATTAGGTGTTCACAAACATGTGAATGTTTCTGGCTAGCCTATTAGCACACTTCGAGTGAAGCCATGATACATCAGCCTTGAAAACAGCTTTTTGTAAATATCTCAGAAACTAAAGCTCTCCTCTCTCGAAGTTTTTGGTTATAACACAAATTATTGAGCAAAATGTGGTCTACTACATTCCGAAAACAGCATATTGATACGACGCTCCAATAAAAAGTTTTTTAATTTTTGAATTGTCAAAAAACTGTCATTAGCAGTAATTGATTTTGACCAAAATCTAATCAGCTCATTAGACTGTCAAACACTATTTTACCTAAAAATTTTATGAAAATCGGTTCAGCGGTTTAGGAGCTATCGTGTTAAGGACAGAAATAATATACACACACATAAACACACAGACAGACATCACGACGATATTAATAGGGTAGGTTAAAATACACCCAAATAACATCTAAAAAAAATTTTTCATCGAAAATAATACCTTCTCTAGCAATTGCTACGCGGGGTAGGAAGGTAAAAATTGTTAAGGTAGAAGTCCTTGATGATAAAAATTAATAATATTTAATATTTAAATATTCGTTCTAAAATTGTTTGGATTCAACTTTGTTGTACAGACAAAACTTTTTTAAATACACTGCTTTAAGAAATTAACACACCAGCCATAAATTATTACTAACTAATTTACAAAATAAAATTAATAGATCATAAATTATTGTTTATCAACTGTTATTAAAATACCCATTAATAAACAATGCCAGCTAAGGTAAGCAGCAATAAATAATTTAAAAAAAACACAAATTATAAATTTGAAATTTTGAAAAATGTAATTTCGCTAAAAAATTCAATAACCAAAAATTATCAGCATGGAATAAATTGCTCAGGTAGTTAAAATAAGTAATATGCACAGGGCCACAGCCCAGAAAAAATTCCGGGAGGGCAAATCAATTAAAAATTTGTTTATTGTGCATTTTTTTTTGTCTTTTTTGTGTTGCTGAGAAATCTGTTTTAACACACTTTGGCAACTACACCTTCATAACAAATTTTCCGAAAAAAATACATAAAAGATTCATTGAGTGTAAATGCTAAACCCCTCCTTCCCCCGTGAGCATTACATAATTTAAGAATGGAAACTTATGGTTCAAGCCATTAAGTCTAAATACAAGAGAATGACGCTGCTCTCTAAACACAAACCTACAGAGGTCTGAAATTAAACTTGAAAGTTTAGCTGGAGCACCCAACAAGCGGCTAGTTCACAACTTGCATTCCATTTGCTATTGGTTGACATAGTCAGGCGGGATTTTTAAAATTAAAACTCTCCTGTCCTCGTTTTGGGAGGTTGAAATCGGTGTTAAACCAAACTGAAACAAAACCTAACCGTGGTCAATTGATGGGAAACGTATCCTAACGGGGGTTAGGTTAACACCGATTTCGACAGGAAAACAGGATAGGGAACCTAATTTAAATAAAAGAATATATGTTTTTAAAAAACATATTAAAAAAAAACTCATCGGCATATGCATAGATTTAGTTAAATTCAATAGGTATGTACTGCACAAACCACTACACTTATTAATCACTTACAACTAGTATATATTCGTATTTTACGCCGAAAGCTGTAAACAGTGGCGTATATAGAAAAAAGTTTCGGGGTGGGCCCCAGACAGTTTTGGGGGGGGGGTCGAGACCTCATGAGGCTGTATTTTATGCTATTTTATGTTTGTATTCATGAAATATGTGGAAAATATCCAAAAAAATCTTAGCTTCTGGGGGCCCCAGCCCCCCCCATATATACGCCACTGGCTGTAAACATAATGTTTGTTAAATGCTTGACTGGTGGCACCATCTCTTAATATAATATAATAATAATCTTAAAGGGCAACATTCAACATCAAAGTCAGCTGATTATTTCGACCAATAGCAAACGGAATGCAAGTTGTGAACTAGCCGCTCATAGGAATGTACTGAGGCACAATAGAGAATTCTAATGCCTAATTTTGGTATCAACACGTTGTTCGAAAAACATTTTTTTGAAAGCAATAGTTAGAAAACATTTTCTTCGAATGGAAATTTGTTTGAAAACAGTTTCTTCGAACGGAAATTTGTTCAAAAACAGTTTCTTCAAACGGAAATTGGTTCGAAAACATTTTCTTCGAATGGAAGTTTGTTCGAACGGAAATTTGTTCTAAAACATTTTGTTCGAAAGGAAATCAGAAGAAATTTCCGCGACCCCTTTTCTCCTTCTGCTGAGTTGGATGGAGATCTTGATACCAACAGCAGAATTGTGCTTTATGCTTTATTGCAAGGGTACAATCATTTACTGTACAATAAAAGTACTTATGATACACAAAAAATTATTCTGGGTCCCAAAAAGGGTAGCTTGGTTTGGTCCCTCAACGCGCCAATATTACCATTAAAAATACTGGAAAATTTTAGACAAAATATAAATTTTACAGGAAAGCCAAGAGGAAAAAGACAGTCAATATAAACTAGTAATCAGTGGGGAGGAAATTGAAATTGTTACAAAGATAAAATATTTGGGAGTCATTTGGGATAATAAACTTAAATTTAGGGAGCATGTTGGTTATTTATGTAAAAAAATTAGAAGAAAAATAGGGGTATTAAAAAGGATTAATAATTTTATAACTAGAAAAACAGCTAAACTAATTTTTAACACCATAGTCTTGCCACATTTTACATACAGTTCAACTTTAATGTTATTATACTGTAATGAGGTCATCAACAGGTAACAGACGCTTCAGAACATCAGAATAAGAACTATATTAAAAGTAAATAGGTAAAGAAGTATTAATTCAATGTTAAAAAATTTAGAATGGTTAAATGTTAGACAATGTGATAATATTTATTTTTAAATTATCCAAAGATAGGAATATAGTAGACTTGGTTGATAGGTTAAGGTTGATGTCTGAAACCTATGGATATAAAACAACAGGTAGTTATTATTTAGAAAGTATTAATAAGCAAACAAGTTTTAATTATTTGTTTTATAAAGGCATATTTATATTAAGTTGCCAACTGCCATTAAAAGTTTAAACAGTCTAAATATCTTTAAAAAAACAGTTAAAAATCATTTATTACAAAATACTACATAATAATTTTCCTTCTTATTCAATTTCAAATTTTCTAAATCTTCTTTTGACATGCTGGCAATGAAAATTTTCTAGGTTCTTTGGATTCAATAAATATGTATGAGCTTTAGCTATTACTATTAGGTAGTGAAATTTTTATGTTTAAAAATACAAATATTCTATTTAAAATAGTTTTTTTTTCTTTTTTGTTTTTGTATATTTAGTATTAGTTGTATAAAAACATGATAATAAAAAGGTGTAGGTAGTTATGTTTAAATTTCTGGGTTTTTTGTCCAAAAAGTATGTAACTAGGTAGTATCGGGTGTAGGCTGTATAGGCTTTAGCTATTATAGATAGATAGGTTTTTATTTATTTTTTAATGTATTAAAAGTTAAAATATTTTCCACAAAGCTAAAAGCATTTTTAAAAAAAGTGATCTGTGTGTGTAATAAAAATGTGTACCTAATTATTACTATTAAGCGTTTACATATACTATAAGTATTAAAATGTAAATTTTGTTTTTGTATATTTGTAGCTAATAAACTCCATTAAATTCAATTCGAAAGCAGTTGCTTTACAAATATGGTATTCCCTGAGTATTCACTTTTTTTTCAGTATTGATAGGTATTTTTGGAGATCTTGAGGACCAGCATTGAATTCCACCTGAATTCAATGCTCTGCTCTTAAAGATAGAGATATAAATTAAGCAAATTTGTTTATTCTGTGATATTTCTGGCTTAAATCAGCAACACAGAACACCAAAATAAGCAATAAGCAAACATAATTTAATACACACTTACCATAAATATAACTATAACTACGTATAAGATTCGAAAATCAAAAATGTTTCACTTTTACAAAAACTATAAAAGTAAACAAACCACAAATATGTAAATAATTGCATATACAAGGTTCCTCTCTTTTTCCATCACTTGGTGAGAGCAAACGTCTCTCTTTTGCACATAGCACAGGATAGGAAAACGTCACGTTCTAGTTCTCACGTACGCACAAAAGCAAGTTTAGGCGGTCCACAGGCAATCAACCTGAATTTGCACATAAGGTGACCAGAATTTCTGGAAAACCATTAACCCTCATATGAACCGTAAGCACATAAACGCGCTCATGGGTTTATTCGCGATTAAGTTCTTGTTGCTGACATAAAAACAACAAGGAGGGAGAATGGATAAGCTAAGCGCTGTTACGGTACATCTGAGGGCAAGTGAACGGAATGTTAAAAAGTTTACTTCTTTTACCCTCATATGCACCGTAAGCACATAAACGCGCTTATGGGTTTAATCGTGGTTAAGTCCTTGTGGCTCACATAGAAAACAACAAAGAGGGAGAATGGATTAGCTAAGCGTTATTACGGTACGGTGTTAATAACACGAATTTATAGTTTTTGCAAATTATAGTTTATTATGATAGCCTCTGTTCAGCCATGCAACTTCTCCATGTATGTCCAAAAAATGAATGTAATGTTTGTTTTTTCTCCCTCAGATTATTGCCGGATATAATCATCAATTTATAGATATATGGTAAGCTGTTGTAAACTAGCCTAAAAAATTAGATTCTGCTTCGATTCGAATACTAGGGCACTGAGGGACCGCACTCTTATATTAGGCAACGTTCGAGAGGGCAGCCTGGATCCACATGCATCAATGATACGCTTCCGTTGTATACCACGCTATTAATATCGAGCGAAGATATTTTAGGGGAAAAAATCCGCCTAAAATTTCATTGGTTAATATTGATGTATTTAATGTATGTAATGATGTATGATGATTGTGGATCCAGCCTTAGCCTTGCATTGCACTCGTTTTTTCAATATATTTTTTTTTGAAAATGCATTTCAAGGGGGGAGGGTGTCAAAAAATTTGGAATTTTTGTGTTACGTTATGATGACAACTTTTTCAGGTTGAAGAACCGGATAATACTCAATAAATATCAAAAAGTTGATAAAAAAAAGTTTCGGCCTGAATTTGTAAATTTTATGATATAACAATCTAACGTCAAATTACATGATCTGGTTTGCAGAGTGAAGAAACGCATGAACAAGAGTTTAGAGAAAATAATAACTTCAAATAAACCGTCTAATCATAGCCTAATATTATGGGTAAAAAGGCTAAATTTTTAACAAAATAAAATAACTTATACCCTGTTCCACCAATGCATGCCCACCCTTGTTGTCACATTGACCTAGCAATGTTCTGAGGAGTCCCATATAAGGACGAAACAGTTAACTGTCAACACTTATCTTGGACCCCCGTGAGGTTATAGGCTTTCAAGCTACTCACGGACAAATATAAAAGAAACAAAAACTCCTTTTTGCCCGATTAGCCACGAAACTTGCTTGATTTTTAAATTCACGGGTACGAAATTCCGCGTTTGTTAGTATTATTTGGCTTAAAAATTCCGTTGATTGACGCTCACGTGTCTTGATGACGGGTAAAAATGCAATATGCGTTAATCCGGCCTGAAAGACAGAAGAGCTGTCGTAGGTCACGGACTATAGTTTGTTTTCTTTTATTTGTATTCGATCTTTTTATTGTTCGATATGTTTAGCAGTTTTTCGCCTGCTTTTGTTTTTTGTTTCTCTCGTATCTCGGTAGATGGCGCTTCTTGCGATAGTTTTCTCACTATTTACTTGTGATTAGAGATAAAACCGTCTAATTAACTTCGCAAGAATTGTCACATTGATCTAGCAGTGTTCTAAGGAGTCCCATAAGGACGAAACAGTTAACTGTCAACACTTATTAGGTGTCCATTAGATCTTGGACCCCCGTGTGGATAAGCTTTCAAGCTGCCCACGGAAAAATATAAGAGAAAGAAAAACTCCTTTTTGCCCGATTAGCCACTAAACTTGTTTGATTACCTTATATGTTTATAACTCAAAATTAATTTTTGCACAAAATTAAAAATGGCGGACTAGGTACTTCAAAACAAAGTACTTTTTACCCCCATTAACGCGCCACGGTAATAAAACCAGCTCAAGTGACTTTTATTTAACATGTACGTCAGTGTTTAACTTAAATAAATTAATTAAGAAATTAGCATAACAGAAAAATTATATTTCTGTGAACAAATTGACTATAAACTTTTACACCGTCTGGAATCTTGAGTATTATCATGACGATGGTTTCTTAATTTGTTTTTAAATTTAACTTAAAAACTTTATCAAATAAGCTATTATTTATCGAAATCGGTAAAGAATAGAGAGAAAGATATTTCGACATTTTTTTAACAAAAAATTTACCACTGTGCAACGTGCGGTTGGAAAGTTGCAGACAGCTAGAAATCGACCAAACATATGAAAATAACAACAGCTGATTATTGTCATTGTTCCAGCTGTTTGGACAAATGGAGTGAACAGTGAGCAGATTTTAAGAAAAACGCCGAAAATTTAAAAAAATAAATACACAAAACATGGGAGGAGGACCAAGCCGCACTAGAAAGTTAACCGTAGAGAACGACGACCCTACCAACGTCATAAAAGTCTCTGACGACGTCGTCGAAAGGATAAAAGGTGTCGCACAAAGTAAGGCCCCATTTTATAACCCCAAAAGCGCCCTTTGAATTTAAATTTGTTGGGTTTTTAAGGAAATGTGGAAGCGCTAAGTCTGTATTAAAGATGGCTAAGGTTTAGGATTCAGTCTAAGATACTTAAGGAGGATATCCATCTTATAAACAAAATATTACATAATGGCTTTTTGATTGTGATTTTATTGATCAGATTGACACCAAATACATAATATTCCTATGTATATGATTGACACCAAATAAAAGTGCAGTTGAAGAATGTTGAATCATTACAAATTTAATGAAGCATCTTTAATCTAGCTCAGAGAAATTACTCTTGACTACGGCTCTAGAGACTTTTTCATAAATGAACACATTTTGGAGAATAACTGTCACTTACTCTCAGTTACTGTCCAAAATGTGTCCATTTGGAAGAAATACTCTCAGGGGCAGCAAGCAGTTCTTGATACAGTAGGTATTTCTTTCAAATATACACACACATTTGCTTCCAACACATTGGGCCTGATGTCAGAATTATTATGAATAAATATACAAAATTATACACCCAAAGTACATACATCTCCTGCCACTATGCATGATGGGGTATGTGGAATCCAATTATTGAGGGTTGTAATGTGCTCATGTTTGTCATATAGAAATTTTACACATGGAAATATATATTCCTAAAAAGAGTCAGGTGAGGACAAAGAGGAGAATTTTCAGACTGACTTACTGATTTTAAATTGATTTTATCCAAGGGGATGAACAATAACAAATTTAACATTTTTTTTTTGGGTAGTCTAGGGTTGATCAGCTGCCACAGTAGGTGTGCAAAATTTGTCCACAGGACAGAAAAATACACTACAGGACCAAGAAATTTGTGGTATATAGCACACAAGGTGTGAGGAAAGATTAATAAAATGTATTTTAAATAATGTATCACAATTGATACATTGATGTAGGTATAATTTAAATAATGCACAAAACTAAGGGATGGTGAGAAGGTTAAAATTAGACAAAAAGTTCAAATAACTTTTAGTCAAAAGTTTTCTGTTTTCAAATTATAGCATAATAATTTTGCAATAGGTATAAGTTTATCAATTGTTTTAAGAATAATTTTTTTAAGAGCTATTTAATTTACTAAAAAACATTTGAATAGATTTTTGTACATACCTAAAAGCTTATTACAGAAAATAGTAATCCACATTTTTTTTATTTGTAATGTATTAACATAAACAGATGTTTGACTATAATTTTGAGTAGTTAATTTGTTTTTTTTTTAAATAATTTTGTCACTCAATTGGTACTTTTAATAGCAATACATAATTCCACAAAGTTTTAATTGTAATTTTTAAGTTATAACAAAAAATTAACTTTGATACCCTGTATATTTTATGTAAAAAAATAATATATTTTTTTTAATTGTTATTTTTTATTAAACAAGTTTTCGTGGCTAAGAGGATAAAAGTAAGAGTTTTTTTGTTTTTCTCATATTTTTCTGTGGGTAGCTTCAAAGGTTAACAGTACAGGGGTCTAAGATCTAATGGACACCCAATAAGTGTTGACAGTTGTTGAACTGTTTCATCCTTATGGGAACACTGCTTGATCATTGTGACACCCTTATTTTTTGTTTGTTTGATTTTTAATTTATGGGTACTAAATTTTATGTTATTTTTTATTTCTTAAAAACAAAAAATAGTTACCTGTAATGCCTAATATTTTTTCTTTTTATTTATGTTTTTTGCTTTAATCAGAAAAGAATATTATATTTATTTCATATTTTTGCAAATTAAAGCCACCATTTCTTGAGCCTAAAATTTGAGGAACATGTAAGTCTTTTTTCATTTAATAATGCCCAAAAGGCACTGAAATGATATCAAATGTATTTTAAGTTGGCAAAAAGAACTAAAAGTTTCATTGCATTCAAAATGTATTTTGAAAACATTCCCCCCTATTTTTTTATGCAGCTTTAACTTGACTGGCTATGTGACTTCAGTCACTGCTAGGTTTTAAAATTGAATTGGAGCAATACACAAAAGACTAAAAATGTATATTTTAACTTTTGGCTCAATTACAATTTATTTGATGCTATCAGCATTATTTTATAAAAAGATGTATTTTGACACAAGTTAGATACAAATACATTGAAAATAATCCCTGGTATTACCCCAAGATTTCCATGGCATTCCTGGCAATACATATACATACATACAAATTTTGGGTTAGTTGTTACCCACTTGCTTTATGAGTTAAAAGCATTAACTACAGACATACAGTAAATAAATACCCAAAGATTTATAATTTTTTTAAAACCAAAGCAACTATTTTTGTTTTTGGGTTAATCTTGAAAGCAAGGCCAAACTCCCCCCCCCCCTTGAGCATTACGTAATTTAATTCGCTTTTTTTAACCCAATGAATAATGGATGGATTTTATACAGCAGCAAGAGAAAGCTATTCACAAGCAGAGCCTCAGAATATTCAGCCAGCTTTTATGAATGAACCATCACTAACCAGTTTGCAACTTCGGCATATACATGTAGCAGAATTAAAGGTATTTTATCTATTATTTTAGTAATATAAATATAACTGAGGTCTGGTGAGCGGACCAGAGCAAATTTCAGTCATTATTTATGTAATAGAGTGCCCGGTAGATAGTAGCCAAATAAAGTTTTATTACATTTGTAAATAGTCAATGTATAAGTAAGAGTATAGTCCTTGCCATATGCAGTTACACTTTTGTGACTTTGACATGAAATAAACATATTTCCTAATCAGAAATAGGTAGGTCAGGTAAAACAGATTGTCGATTGTCTCTCGATAAGAAGATGCTAACTATAGGTTGACAGAAAAAACGCACTGATAAAAACAACTCAAAGACATGTCATTTTTCAGATTTTTTTTTATGCTCTCAGAATGCATATGATAAATAAAGAGATTGGAAATTTCACAAAAGTGTAACTGCCTATGGCAAGGACTATATAGTGTTCCATAATTTTTTATCTAATCGCTATGAAATATTTACAGAAATAGTACTAATACTATTTCTAAAAATTCATAAAATTAAATACCACCTATGTAATTTAAATTTACAAATTGTGGATCAATTTGTAAATTTAAGATAAAAAACCTTTCTAGCCCGTGCAGCAATGGCTAGAGAAAGTGTTGTTTTCGGCGAAATTTTTTTTTAGATAACGCTGAAATTGTGTTATTCGGGTGTATTTTGACCTATCTTAGCAATATTGTCATAACGTCTGTGTGTGTGTGTGTGTGTGTATGTCTATTCGTAACACGATAGCTCCTCAAACATAGTGTACACTCTTAAGAGCTGATTAGATTTTGGTCAAATCCATTAATGCTAATGACAGCTTTTTGACAGTTCTGCCGTGCATAAGCTATAATGCCGTTAACCAACATTTGGACAATTTGGATATTTTGGTGCTGTCTTAAACACAACATTATTCTACATCAATTTTTATAAGCAAATCTTTAGCTTTTGTGGTTTTCAAAAAAATAATAACTTCCATCAAGGAGCATCGTTTGTTTATTATTTTCTGGGTTTTTTGATCAAAACTAGGAAAATTTTTTAGGTAGTTAACGGCATTCTAGCTTAAGGACGGCAGAGTTTAAAAATATATTCTTAATGGATCATCATATTAATATGCGGTTTTCGGAATATAGTAGGACACGTTTTTATGAAAAACTTCGTAGGTGCTTCTGATATTTACAAAAATTGTTTTCAACGCTGTTCATTTGGAGTGTGCTAATTGGCTAGGAAGGTATCAGATCAATCACTGATCCATTTATTTAAAATGGCTAGAAACTTGTCGTCGTCCGTAGTGTAGTGGTAGCAATATTTGCATCACACACCAGCTGTCCAGGTTCGATTCCTGGCTAGGTATCTGGATGTTTGTGATCGTTTAAAAATGCTTTTACGTTGCTATAACTTTGCGAAACTGGGCGATTGATCCTTATTGGATGGAAAGTCCCAGTATAAAAAAAAAACTAGAAATTTTGTTCTGTTTCAGGAAAATGACGAATATTGGGCAGGCAGGATAAAATTATTGGAAGAGAACCACAAAAAAATGAACAAAGTTATGGATGATGAATACCAAAAGGCGGTAAGTTTTTCTCCACAAGTTCTTACAATTCAATTATTTATTTTAAAAAATCACGAATGCGTAAGTATATGAAGGTATCTAAGTGTGCATGACAGAAAGCAAGGGACACAGTGTTACTGAGGTCTTAATAGGTTTATCTTTGTTGCCAAAAAAGTAAGGCTGGTTTGGAATTTGCGACACCTTAAGAGAAACCATTTTGAGTAACCTTGAAATCGAACCTACTTCTTACTGGGTTTAAAGCAGTTTTTTTTTATTTGCCTAAATATCACGGCTTTGCTGGTTAGCCCGACTTGCACGCGTCATACCGTAAAAAAAACTGCCTTAATCAAGGAGAATATTCGTAGAACATGTACGCCAAACTTTTTTTTAGGTTATCGGTAACATAAAAAAGCCGTGTTCCTTTTATATGTATTTATGTTTGTGGTGCACCGACAGCTATATCTTTTGGGGCGTTCATAACAAGTATCAACACTACTCTTTTTTAGACTATAATCGATTTTTTTATAGCAATAATGAAAATAAACAATACTTACCTTTATTATGAACCATAGTACTTTATTTGTTTGCAAAACGGCATCATAAATCAATTTCAATGTTATGGCCAAGCCTATCTGTCGGACTATAATATGACGTTAGTAGGGATTAACCCACTACCAAACCTCAAGTACGCTTGTACTTAGTACATACCTTGTAAAAGGTACGGCAGCATTGCATTTAGGGTCTAATTTTGGCGCCAAAAATAGCAATTCGTCCCACTGTTACTTTCGTAGCCCGCGCACAAATACGTTAAAGCATAAATATGGGGCACGATGGATAGAATAACAATACAACAACCTTGCGAGAGAGCGCCCACGGATTAGGATTCCCTTCCAAAAGATTGAATAAAAGTCCCCATCCGCTTGCCAACCTCACCCCCACTCGCTATCACTTCGAGTGGTCCTCTCTCCAACTTATCCTACTGCCGAGTAGCCAAAGTTGTATCTGAAATAGAATAGACCGGTGTTCGGATCTTATATAATATATATATATATATATATATATATATATTATATATATATATATATATATATATATATATATATATATATATATATATATATATATATGTCGAATTCTTCACGTCACTGGTGGTCCAGCTGATTTTTGTAAACAAAAGTTAGATATCATATGAACAACGGAACTACTAATATTTTTTGAATTTTTTAAAAACTAAGGCAATTTTTCCACTGTTTTCTGGTACATCCTTATAAAATATAATTTTCTAGACTTATTGTCGTTATTTTTTTTTAGCCCGCTTTATTTTTTATTACACAAAACTTAAACTACAAGTCAAACTGAAGATCGTTTAATACCAAAGGTGAACCGAGGACTTGGGCAGTAAACAAAGATGTAGGTCAGCGGATTATTTTTGAAGCTGAAACGAACACATTATTTTCTTCGAATTTTAATTTTTGTGTAAAGAGAAATGAAGCGGGCTAAAAAAAATAACGACTGGTATGTCTAAAAAATATTATTTTATAAGAATATACTAATAGTAGGAAAATTGCCCTAGTTTTTAAAAAATTCTAAAAATATTAGTTGTCATCTCTAACTTTTGTTTACAAAAATCAACTGGACCACCAGTGTCGTGAAAATTCGACATATATTTATAAGATTCGAACACCGGTCTATTCTATCCACCGTGAATATGGGGCACACCCATAACCCCTATTTGATTCTTAATTTAATAGTTTTGGAACATACTCCGTTTTGGAACATACTCACTACATTATTTAATCTGATAATTGTCAAATATGTATGGTTTATGTCTATTATTTTTTTCTAAAAACTAGTTGATTGGGTGAAAATTTATCAAATTGTGGATTAATAGCATCTATAAAGCACTCTTGACTTTATTAACAAATTATAAAGAAAAATTAGCTGTGTCTACATGACAAAACTCACGCATTCGCACTCGAAAATTTGCATCTGCGAATGCCATTGTTTTTAAAGCCAGCTATGAGCGCTTCACTTTTCAATTCTTTGAACATGTATTTATGCTAGAACGTATTTGCCCGCTCAGCAATGGCTAGAGAAGGTATTATTTTCGACGAAATTTTTTTTTGAGATAACCCCCAAAATGTGTTATTTGGGTGTATTTAGACTTATCTTGTGTGTGACCTGTCTGTGTGTGTGTATGTGTATGTCTGTCCGTAACACGATAGCTCCTTAACCGCTGAATGGATTTTCATTCAGGTAAAATAGTGTTCGACACTGTAACGAGCTGATTTGATTTTGGTTAAAATCCATCAGTTTTTGAACAATTAAAAAAATTAAATTAATGCTAACTTTTTAACAGAGCATCGCATTAATATGCGGTTTTCGGAATATATTAGATCACATCTTTTTCAATAATTTGTGTGTGTAACCAAAAACTTTGTAGGAGGTTTCGACTGATACATCATGGAGTTCACTTTAAGTGTGCTAGTAGTCTAGCTAAGAAGGTATCAGATCCGTCATCGATCCATTTATTTTTTAATGTTTATATTTTGCTTTTAGTTAGATGAATTCAAAGGTGTACAACGTGTCCAAAAGTTAAAAGAGCCTCCCTGCCTCGATTGCAAGAAAGCTGTAATGGAATGTTACAAATGTTACCCAAATGAACCTTTGAGATGTGCAACATTAGTACAAGCTTATCAAGAGTGTGTCGACATGAAAAGAGCGAGTATACTAGCTAGCAAAGGATAAAATCTTAGGTTTTATTTAGCTCAATAAATTTAGATTCTTTTTTGCACTTTACATTATACACTTTCGTCCTAGAAAATATTTTAAATTCCTTTATTTGTGTTCAATATAATTTAATGTTCGTCATAATTAGAATTTCGTGCTAAACATACAATTCGAATTTCCCACTGGTCATTGTGTATGTATTCAGCCCCCGAAATGCCGCATTCGGTATCCTTCCAGATTTGCCGATATTCGCTATATCCTTGTGTATTGTAAGCTCGATTCGTTTGTTTTTTTATAAATTCTGTTATCTGAGCTGAGTTAGATGAATTCAAAGGTGTACAACGTGTCCAAAAGTTAAAATAGCCTTACCTGTCTCGATTGCAAGAAGCTGTGATAGATTGTTACAAATGTTAACCAAATGAACCTTTGAGATGTGCAACATTAGTACAAGCTTATCAAGAGTGTGTCGACATGAAAAGAGCGAGTATACTAGCTAGCAAAGGATAAAATCTTAGGGTTTATTTAGCTCAATAAATTAAGATTCTTTTTTGCACTGTACATTATACACTTTCGTTCTAGAAAATATTTTAAATTCCTTTATTTGTGTTCAATATAATTTAAGGTTCGTCATAATTACAATTTCGTGCTAAACATACAATTCGAATGTCCCACTGGTCATTGTGTAGGTATGTATTCAGCCCCCGAAATGCCACATTCGGTATCCTTCCAGATTGCCGATATTCGCTATATCCATGTGTATTGTAAGCTCGATTCGTTTGTTTTTTTATAAATTCTGTTATCTGAGCTGAGTTAGATGAATTCAAAGGTGTACAACGTGTCGAAAAGTTAAAATAGCCTTACCTGTCTCGATTGCAAGAAGCTGTGATAGATTGTTACAAATGTTAACCAAATGAACCTTTGAGATGTGCAACATTAGTACAAGCTTATCAACAGTGTGTCGACATAAAAAGAGCGAGTATACTAGCTAGCAAAGGATAAAATCTTAGGGTTTATTTAGCTCAATAAATTAAGATTCTTTTTTGCACTGTACATTATACACTTTCGTTCTAGAAAATATTTTAAATTCCTTTATTTGTGTTCAATATAATTTAAGGTTCGTCATAATTACAATTTCGTGCTAAACATACAATTCGAATGTCCCACTGGTCATTGTGTAGGTATGTATTCAGCCCCCGAAATGCCACATTCGGTCTCCTTCCAGATTGCCGATATTCGCTATATCCATGTGTATTGTAAGCTCGATTGGTTTGTTTTTTTATAAATTCTGTTATCTGAGCTGAGTTAGATGAATTCAAAGGTGTACAACGTGTCCAAAAGTTAAAATAGCCTTACCTGTCTCGATTGCAAGAAGCTGTGATAGATTGTTACAAATGTTAACCAAATGAACCTTTCAGATGTGCAACATTAGTACAAGCTTATCAAGAGTGTGTCGACATGAAAAGAGCGAGTATTCTAGCTAGCAAAGGATAAAATCTTAGGTTTTATTTAGCTCAATAAATTTAGATTCTTTTTGCACTTTACATTATACACTTTCGTCCTAGAAAATATTTTACATTTATCTCGATTCGTTTGTTTTTTGTATAAATTCGCTTACTATGAACCTGACCTGAATTGGATTAATTCAAAAGTGCACAACATGTCCAAAAGTTAAACCAGCCTTCCTGCCTTGATTGCAAGAAGTTGTGATAGATTGTTACAAATGTTAACCAAATGAACCTTTGAGATGTGCACAAGCTTATCAAGAGTGTGTCGACATGAAAAGAGCGAGTATTCTACCTAGCAAAGGATAAAATCTTAGTGTTTATTTAGTTCAATAAATTAAGATTCATTTTGCATTATACATTTTTGCCATAGAAAATATTCTAAATATCCTTTATTTGGGTTTAATATAATGACGTCACGTTGACCTATCAAAGTTGTCAACTGGAAAAATAAACGCGCTGTTTAGCCAGAGATTCTAGAACAGCTAGGCATTGGATTTCACAACCAACCAAAATAAAAAGAGTGGGTATACTATGCGTCTGACATTACCAGTGAAAAAGCTGAAATACAGACAAGAAAAGATGGCCACTCGTAGACAATCCGTTAAGGGGCCTACAGACACGCGAGCATTTCTTGAGATTAGTACGCGAACTAATCTCTGCATACATGTACGTTTGGTGGAATTGCCTACACACACGAAGACAAAATTAAACGTTCTAAACATAAACACGATATTATCAATGCGTTTTGCCTAGACACCGAGAGATTTACTCGCGTACATTGTGCGCGCGTACTAATCTTCGAGAGATATTTTAGGCGGATATTGTCTACACACGAAGAGATTAGTATGCGCAAACTTGTACGCGCGTACTAATCTCTGGAAATGTTCGCGTGTCTGTAGGCCCCTTTAGGCAGCCCAACCAAACTCGGTATACTTTAATTTTAACGCCAAAATGACAGACTGTCAGTTGTTGCTATTTTTGTTAAAAAAGACAAAATCTCGGACGTTCCATATGCACGAATGAAACAGTAATTTTTTAAGACCTGTAATCAGTTTTTGAAGGTTAGATTTTATCTCAACTTTAATTATTGAAAAAACTGACAAAAAATCAAATAAAAACAGCGGTTACCATTTCTTAACTGGTGAACGAAATGACAAACTGAAAAAATACATTTCTGGTTTGCTACTGGTCAAACGGCCACGCTGAAAATCGGCTAATATTTTGTCAATATACTTAAAAGGACCCCTTCCGGAATCATTTTGAGTGTAATCTCTGTTTTTTTTTGTTGGGAAGGTAAAAATAGGCTGCATTGACCCTAGATAAAAAAGACTTAATTTCACAAACTCGTCAGGTTTAATAAATAACACACATTTCATCTTATAAAAGAGTACAAGAGTTACTTACAAACTAGTGGCAGTGTTGGTTACCGTGTTAAGATTAAAGAAATTCCATTTCTCTTTCAATGCCGACAAATTTGAGCTGTTCAGTAGGACCATATCTAAAAAAAAAGGTGTGACTATAATAGTCGCTAAATTTTATTAAAAAATGCGTCCCTCGTCATAAAGGATAAAAAATCGTCCTAGATCTTAAAGGAAAGTCCAATTTCAAAAACGGAATTATTACTAACCAGAAAAGATCAAAAACGTCATTCCTTAAAACGAGACATGAGCAAAAAAAATTGGGAATAATCGAACAAAAACAGAATTGAAGTTTTGTAAACCGTATTTTTTCAAAACCGGACAAAAACATTAAGTGGCAATATCATAAAAGAGAGTTATGAAGTTTTGTAAACCGTATTTTTTCAAAACCGGACAAAAACATTAAGTGGCAATATCATAAAAGAGAGTTGGCTTACAATTTTTATTCCAACAAATATTCGTATATGTCTGGTTTGACATTTTTTATTAAACAATGCAGCTTTGCATACCTATAGTCGAAGAACAACTCTTCTCCAGGTTGAATGGGTCTTTTGGCGAAAATGCCAATCCTGTGGTCACCGTTCACCATCATCACTTTGGCATAACAGTTGGGGTTGATCGAGTGGTTCGCAAAACGGATCTTGTTTCCTTTTCTGGTGGCGTCTACGACGAAATCTAAAAACATAAAGTGACAGCTGTCAAAAAATTGTCATTCCAAAAATGGTTAATGATCCATCATTTAATCCAGTTTTTTTTATCTTTCTACGGCATATAATACAGTTGTGGCGAATACGTTTATAAAGAATCACCCTGTAATTGCCATTTTTGACTACAATTGCAGTGCTTGCTATATGACGGACCGCGCGTAGGCTGGGCGCGCTGCGTTTCTTGTGGGTTCGAGTCCCACGCATATTGTTGTTTTCGTAACGTTCCAACAAGGCATATCTCGGCAAAGATTTGGCTAAAGAGACTGGGTGATTGATCCTGGCTATGGATGGAAAGACCCAGTATAAAAAAAATTGCACAAAGAAGAATTCTTAGCTTCTTTTTAACTTTATAAAAAGGCACCACATGATTTTGTAGGCAAAATAGCCAGAATACGTGAACTTAGAACTGGATTGAAGTTTTTAAATGCACAACTTGTTCTTTGATAGTTGGTACAGTATCAGATTTTTTTTTTACAGTTAAGCGCACTCGCAAGGAGATCCCTATCACGCTCGAGAAGCGGCCAGTGCGCGGAAATGTTGGTGTGTGTTGGTTTTGAAACGGTTCAGGTTGTAACCTGCAGGAAAAACTGTCGCAGGGAGTTTATTCCACAGCGATGCTGTTCTCCAGAGATATGAATTCTGATATAATGAGGTTCTTGGTGCCTTTATTTTGACAGTAAATTGATGGTTACCGTCTGTTTGACGTGTTCGCCTAGTAGGTGCTACTCCCGGGGGGATCATACGTGCTAACTCTTCAGAGCATTTTCCGTGATAATACCTGTAGAAGAGAGATAGAGAGTTCTTCGATGTTCGAGACTATCCAAGCTACGGGTAAGTGCGGGGTCATTGATCAGCTTGATAGCTCGTTTTTGCACGGTGTTCAAAAGCATTAAGGTATGTTTGGGTGCCGCACTCCATATATGTGAGCAGTACTCCATAGTTGGTCGAATCTGGGCTTTGTAGAGTGTCAGCAATTGGCTTGGTGTATACAGATGTCTTGTACGAAATAGCATCCCAAGCTTTTGGGACGCCCTTTTAGCTATATCTGCCACGTGACTGTGCCAAGACATGTTGGTCTCTGCAGTGACTCCTACGATGTTCAACTGGCTCTGCAATGTGACAGCACTTCCAGATAGCATGATGTTTGGCTCACCGGTGCTGGTCTTTTTTGAAAACAGGGCTGCTTGGGTTTTCTGTGCGTTGAACTGTACAAGGTTTTTGTTGCCCCAGTCCTCTATTATCTCCAGGTCGTTATTTATCTGCGATATTTGAGTTAGTCTAAGATGATGGAATTCACGTGCGGATAGACACTGAGTGGGTGGTATGACTGAGGAGACTACATTGCCATCATCTGCAAAGCAATAAAGTGGATTTACTGTTTTATCTATGAGGTCATCAGAAAAAGTGTTGGCGAAAGGATTGCTCCCTGTGGCACACCAGCATTTGTTTGGTAAGAGTTGGAGTTCCGGCCATCCAGTGCAACATAAATGGATCTATCTATCCTTAAGGTAACTTTCAAACCAAGTGCAAAGTTTCATGCCAGACTTTATCGAATGCTTTAGATATATCCAAGGCAATTGTTCTTGTTTCGCCCCGTAACTCAATCGCTTTTTGCCATAAGTGAGTAACGTATGTAAGTAAATCGCCAGTTGACCTATATTTTCGAAATCCGTATTGCTTGTCGTTGATAATTTTGTACTTTTCCAAGTACTTGGTTAGGTGATTGTTCACAACTCTTTCCATTACTTTTGATATCACCGGAAGTAGAGTAATTGGTCTATAGTTTAACGGATCTGTCTTTTTTCCTTTCTTTGGAATAGGTTGTACTGCGGCAGACTTCCATGATGATGGATATACTCCTTGCCTGTAAGATAAATTGAATAATTTAGCGAAAGTTGAGGTGAGTTCGTTAGCACAATTTTTGAGTATTATCGCGGGAATGCCATCTGGATCCATTGCTTTGTTTGTATCCAACTTTTTAAGGGATTTTCGTATTTCTCTGTGACAAAAGGGTACCTCTGGCATACTGTGGGAACCCCTTTCAATGAACGGTGGAGTTTTTCCATTTGGCACTGTTAGGTTTGAGTTGTAGGAAAAGATTTTGGCCAGCATATTGGCTTTTTCCTCTGATGTTGTGGGTAAGTGAGTAGTTTTATCTGTAAGTGGTGGTATGGATGACTTGGTGAAGTTTGATCCAACAGCTTTTGCAAGAGACCAAAAGGACCTAGAACTACTTGGACAATTCAGCAACCTGTTTTTTATTCTTTGATTGTATGTTTCTTTGGCGGCGTCAATAGTAATTTTGCAACTATTTCTGGCTTCTATAAATTCTGTGTGGTTTTGAGCGGTTTGTTGTCTTTTCCAAAGGTTATATGCTCTGTGTTTTTTCTGTACAGCCGTTTGACACTGGCTGTTGAACCAAGGGTTTGCATTTGCTCTGCGTTTTATTGTATGTGTGATATATGCATCCATTCCAGATAAGATTACTTTTGTTATTTCATTACAGCAAATAGTGGGATCAGCTGTTTTAAAGCAAACCTCTTGCCATGGAAAATCCAGGTAAAACTGTTTAAGGTCATTTCATTTTGCCGATTTATAGTGCCACATTTTACGAGGAAGTGATTGTTGGCTTGGTGGTATGAGCATTTCGCACTTTATTATTATAAGTTTATGATCGGATGAACCAAGTGGGGATCTACTTGAATTGTGTACGAGTCAGGATTTGTAGTTAGGAACAAGTCTAAAAGCGCTGCAAATTCACCTCTTTCTGAGATACGGGTAGGTTCATCGACAAGCTGCGTTAGAGCACAACTTATGGCAAAAGCTTCTGCTTCCCTGCCTTCATTATCTGTTTTGTTGTGGTGTTTTAGCCAGGGTATACTGTGGACATTGAAATCTCCTAAAAAAACAATTTTCGCATGTGGATAGTTAGACTGTATACTATCACAGTTTTCGGATAATGTCGCGAAAAAGTTTTGGTACTTGGTGTTACTTGGCGGTCGGTAGAGGCAGCAAATGAACTTAGTCGATGACTTTGAGGTGAATTTCAGCCATATGATATCGAGGTTCGCTGGTTCTAGCTTCTCCTCTCGATGACATGAAAGGTCATTTTTAATGTACACACAGATCCCAAAAATAGCTCACAATAGGTGTTGCAGAACTGATTTTATAGATAGTTTCAGTGAGAACAAGGATGTCAGGTCTTTGTTCTTCAAGATGTTGGTAAACTGAATTCATGTTGGCACCTAATCCTCTTATATTGCTAAAATCAATTCTGAGTTGAGTTTTTGGTCTTCTTTTAATATCTTTGCATAAAGGACCCCCAGGATCACCCGACGCCCGGATATCCGAGTGGTCGGGTATTTTACCTCCGGAATATTTTGATCCTGTAGGCGCCATCAGGCTATCTGTTACTCATTGTTGGAACCGGACTGCCAGCGCAGTAGCGGAACGTGGTGATACCACTTAGCGCTACTCAGTTCTGGCATGGTGGTATCTCACCGGTCGACGCCCAATGAGTAAAAGCGTCTACCACCTACTAGATTTAGACAGTGTGTGCGTAAATTTGATTAACAAATGGTACTTTTCTTTAAGATTACGTTCTGTAAAAAGAAACTTCCTACAGCTGAGTTTTGATTGTCCTAAAGCTTTTTAAAACCAATCAGATCAAATCAAAATACATATGAACATAAAATACATATTTTGCATAAGAGTAAAGTAACTTTATTTGAACAGATAGGAAAGAATTGTACTAAAAAAAAATTATTTAAAATTTAACTTTATGGTAAAATATTGACTTCCTATAAAGATTTTGAAAATATTATTTATTTTTGTTACAATTGAAATAAAAAACAGAAACATACATTCGATAAAAAAATATATTTGGGTATATTTGGACCTATCTTAGCAATCGTATCGAGACGCATGTCCGTGCTAAAAAGGTGTTGAATTGCTACTGATCCCGAAGGTGCTACAGGCTATATTTTTTTAAATAGGAATCAACATGGCGGTCTTCAGACGCCATTTTGTCACATGATGTAGGCTTTAAGGCATACAAATTATCTAAATTTCAGGCGATTTTATTGAAATTTCTTTGATTACCCATTGCAAATGTCCTCTAATTTGCTGTAGTTACTTTGTAGTCCTCCCTGCTCCCACCCATATCCCTTCCTGTTATTCCCCCCAGCGATTTCAAAAATTCTTTCTGCATATGCTTTCAGATTTTCTTTCAACACCATTTTACTAGTTAGCCCCTCCCTCTCTTCTCCGCTCCCTCCTTATTAGTAATACCTTTCACAAATATAGAGCGATTTCAATAATTCTTTCTGCACACGCTTTAAGACTTTTTTTCCAACATCATTTTACTAGTTTCCCCCTTCATCTCCCTCTCTTCTCCCCACCCTCCTTATTAGTAATAGTTGTAGCTATACCTTACACAAATTTAGAGCGATTTCAAAAATTCTTTCGGCACAGGCTTTAATATTTTTTTCGACACCATTTTACTAGTTCCCTCCTTCCTATGTCCTCCCCCACCTTCACTTAATGAAAGGTAACACTGTTCGCGTTTGTAGAAAATCTACACGTACTTTTTCGGTAAAGCTAAATGAACTGTAAATGCCTAGTGCTTTTTATAAGGCCGACTAAGAATTAAACCTAAAAATTGGAATAAAAAAAATTAAATAAAAAAACCCAACAAATTTACTTGGCACTACTAGTCGCAGTTTGGTACAAAATTATCCAATAACCTGATTCATGAAAATACAAAACTGTATAATTTCGAAAGTGCGCTTTGGACATCAAAACTAAAAGTTGAAGCATGTCGTACATTATAGGTATACTTATCAATTTTGTACCCAACTGCAATTAGTACTTACAAGTAAATTTAGCAGTTGGGTGTTTTTTTTATTTTTAATTGTTGATGTCAGTATTAAGCTGAGTTAAATTCTCAGAAAGAATTACTTAATATTTTATGACTATGGAATTTTATGACTAACTTCAAATTTTATTACTTTTTATGACACTTGAACACTGATCGGCTTGAAATATTATGACCGACGTGAAATTTTATGACTATGGCTTTATGATAAGGTGTTTAAAATTTTTGGTTGGAAATAATAAATAAAACTTACCATTATTCAAATTAAACAAGAAACTGCACATGTACTTGTCATAAACCTTGCCCCTTCGATCGGCTTCGTCTTGCGAAATTATTTCGCCACAGTATTCCGAGATAAATTCGTTCTTTTGGGCGCTGTCCTTCAAAAATATTCCCCAGCCGGCGACATCTGATGGGGCCATCAACAAGTGTTTATCTGAAAATAAATATATTTATAAACAGGGTTGCTCAACTAAAACAAAGTCGTCCATCATTCTCAGAGGTTTGTCAAATACTGAAAAAAAGGACACAAAGTCACTTATCTCCGTTAACTTCTCGTTTTGACCTACAATTGTTCAAAATTTAGTTTAAATCTATTGATTATTTTCAAAGTAATGACTAGAAACGTTGTTGAAAATGGGGCACCGCGTAAGTTTAGAAAAGCCCCAAAATTAGGCACTTGCATTTTTCTGATATAGCCCAATTTTACCAAGCTTTGTTAATATACTGAAACGTACATCTGTGCAAAATTACAAGTTGATTCGTTAATTTCTTGGACACTTATCGCAGATCGCGTAAGCATCATTTAACATTAGAGAGTGAAAACAAGAAGTGACAGTTAAGCTTTATCCCCGGTATATAGGGATGCGCCCTGACATATCGTGTCATAGTGTATCGTGGATATACCCTTAGTACAATGAATAGAGGAGTTTTACCCTACAAAAGGTCCGGTAGTTTTTAATTTTGGATATGTTATTAAGGTCGAAAGGGTAGTTAAAAATCTGAGTTTTCGTCACCCCCACCCCTGTGCTTTCTCCGCCATCTTGAAAAAACCATCAAAAATTGGCACTTTTTGTAGTTTTTTGCCTGTAACTTTGTTCTAGTACACTAAATCGCAAAAAGAGTTATATGACATTTTTTAGAGGATATAATTATCTACAATTGGGTGGTACTATGGTTGTTCTGCGAGCAGTAGTAACGGAGCTAGATAATTTCCAAAAATGACTAAAATTACGTGCTTGGGCAAATTTTCAGATTTTTTCTATTTTAGACGGCATAAGCTCCGAAATACTTTGTTCTAGGGTAAAAGTTCTAAGAACATATCTTGTAGAGAATTTTATCAGCTACAAAATCCATTCTTTAAATGTATTTTTAAATATTGTAATGGAGTGGGAGTAACTTTTAACTTAAAGTAAGTAAGTTAGAAAATAATCATTTTTTAAAATTTAGTGCTTTAAACGGCACGTTTTTTATTTATTTTTATTTTTTTGTGTAAATTTAGTGAAGCACAAAAAGGAAAGAGCTTAGGGGTCAAACACCTCCTTAAACTAACCACCTCTTCAATAACCCCCCAGACCCCCCCAAAATCTAACATATTTAGGTTTTCTCAAATTTTCTCAAAAAATACGCTTCTAAGAGAAAAATGTGTAATATACTTTATTGTAGACAATGAAATTTCCTTTTGAAAGAGGTACAACTCGATGGGGGTCAACTATTTATAAACTCTTCGGCGGCGTCCGTTAATTGAAGTAATTTAAAAAAGTAAAACAATATCCATGTTTTTTCCATGATTTATTCGATTTTTTTTTAAACCAAGGTTTATAGAACAAAATGTGTTATACATTATTGTAGCAAAAAAAAATTCCTTTAAAATGCTGTACAAGAAAGTCGGATTGGTTTCATGGTTATAAATTCAGAGGCGCCCGTTAATTTAACCAATTTTAAAAAATCACAAATTAAAATATTTTTGTTACAAGTTTTATCTAATTTTTTCAAAAACTAAGCGTAATTTAAAAAAATGCTATGATGCACTTTATTGACAGTAAAATTCTCTTTTCAACGGTGTATAACTCGATGGGGTTTGACTTACAACGAACCCGCCAGCGACGTCCGTAAATGGAGGCCATTTAATAATTTTTTTTTAAAATTATGTTTTGGACAGGTTTTATTTGATTTTCTGAAAACCATGCCCTTTATCAAAAAAATTGTTTTTTTACTTCATTGTAAATAATAAAATTTCCTTTTAAACGTTGTATAACATGGTAAAAAATATGTCATATTTACCGCTCCACTGGTGTGCTTAATTTAAAACAATTTTTTTTAAATCACCAAAAAAATTAATTCTGTTACATATTCTATTTTGATTGTTTTTTTTTTATTTGAACATCTTAAAAGGTGTCAAAAATTCTACTAGTTTGGCAAATCTAACTATTTCCATCTTTAATAATACGAGAGTTAGCATTGGTGGACACTGGAACTTAAAACACCCTGTATATGGGTCTTTTTTTCTTAATTTTTTCAAAACAAAAGATTTGGGTAAGAAATTAAAAAAAAATTTTTAGCGTTTTTTACGAAACGTCGACAGTGATGATAATTGTATAAACTCGGATCTTTAACTGCTGTACTGACTTGCACAACATTGTTTAATGTTACTTCCACCCCTTCAAAATAATTATAAAAATTACTTAAATATATTGTATTTGAAAAAAATGAAAATTTGCCCAAGCACGTGATTTGTCATTTTTAAAAATTACCTAGCTCCGTTACTGCTAACCGTAGAACAACAATGGTACCACCCGATTGTAGATAATTATGTCCTCTAAAAAACTTCATATAACTCTTTTTGCGATTTAGTGTATTGAAACGAAACTAAAGGCAAAAAACTAAAAAAGGTGCCAATGTTTTATGGTTTTTTCAAGATGGCGGAGGGAGCACAGAGATGGGGGTGACGAAAACTCAGATTTTTAACTACCCTTCTGAGCTTAACAACATATCCAAAATTCAGAAATACCGGACCTTTTGTAGGATAACCCCCCTATTTAGGCCTCTATTCATTGAACTACCTACTCAAAAGTAATAAATAAACACTATTGTGACATTCATGGTCGTTTGTGTTTAATACTTACGTAAACCTCGCTGTACACTAACATTCTTGCAGGTGATTTTTGAAATGTCAAACTGATCAGCACCACAAGTTTGACATAAGTCAGGATCACATTCCCGGACGGCCAAATAGCACGGACACTGTTTGGTGTTGCACTGAGCCTTACACCTGCAGCCAGGAAAACGATTTTGACCTAAAAACAAATAAATTTAAGGAAATTAGAAATATTGAAAATTACAATAAAACAGACTTTCCACTCATTAAATTATTTCACGTTTTTATGACAATTGAGATTGCCACAATTTCAATCTGATCGTGATCTAGTGACCTTAAGCGTAGCTTAAAGGCGAAGAGAAACGACAACTTACAATCTGAACTGCACTGACAAAACTTCTCGCAAAAGTTCTGCGCTCCAATACACGGACAATTTTGGTCGCAATTTTGTCCCGGGTGGTCGCAAGGGCTGAAGTTATATACGTGATTGCTGCTAGAATCTTTTTTGAGTTGAATTTTGCGACAGTGTACTGACCAAAGACGATGTTTCTTTTTCTTCTTGCGGGGTGGAGTGTAGTCTCGCATCGCTTCCTCTGGCTGAAGGTCGGCTGCTTCTTTTTGTGCGAAATTATAGACCTATGAACAAGCTTTTAAAGTTGGAAAAAAGCTATAAAAAGCAACAATATGGACTATTTAAGAATTTCAAACCTACGTGACACGTGTGAAATCCTGCATAAAGGTTGTTATGAATCTTATCTAGTGAAAGCTAATTGTTAGTTACACAAAATCCGAGTTCATTCTGCAAAAATGTGAATAGTCGAAGGAAATCGAGTGCATACCCCAACTCTATTTAAGACATTTGCAAAGCAATGTTTCTCAATACATCAAGAACATCAAGGTACAGTGCCTGATTATTTATTTAATATAGTTTTGACTTAAAGTCAATAATTTTATCCTTATTTGAGATATTTGAAGGCTTATAAAGTCTCGAAACCAAGTTTTTTCATAGCCCGTGTGGTACTACATTTAGTCTGGTGAAAAAGTTGATGTCAGAAATAATTATAGATGAATAAGTATTAATTTGGTGATACCAAAGTTACTACATAAAAAAATTGTCAACTTTTCTTGGCACTACCCGGGGTAGATCCATAGTGACCAACTTGCTTACCTACGAGAACTACCTGTTGGTTGCCTTTGCAAAGTCTGTGCAGGTGAACAGCATATGCACAGACTTCTCGAAGGCGTTTGAAAGGGTAAGTTCCGTGCACATTGTTGCCAAACTCAGAGCAATGGGACTTGGCGGTCTGGGAAATTTTTGTCACAGTTTATTAACGGGACTGACCCAACAGGTAAGAGAGAAAATTATATTTGTAATAGTATTGTTGTGTAGGGTCGCACCTTAGCCCACTATTTTTCAACCTAAATTTAATCATAACAAAAACATTTCATGTAAAAAAAGCCAAGTACGCGAAAATGGGATTCTTTAAAAAGAATTGAGATAAAAGTAAAGCCAAGTTCTCAAATACAAATTTGAAAATGAAAGGTTTTACTAGTTTGGAAATGTTTTTTGAAACTTTGCTATTACAGCCAAACTTCTTATTGGCTTATTATACACAATACAAATGTAAAATTTAGCACTGTGCCTAAGAGTCATTTGCAGTCATAATAGCCAAGTTTAGAAAACCATTTCCAAACCAGTAAGAACCTTTTATTTTGAAATTTGTATTAAAGAACTTGGCTTTACTTTTATCTCAATTCTTTTTACGGAATACTATTTTCCCCTACTTGGCTTTTTTTACATGAAATGTTTTTGTTATGATTTCACTCCTTTTTGAAAGGATTTGGATAATCTTTAATTTTTAAAGTAGTAGAATATGCAGAATATTGTTAAAAACTTTTGCAATGCCTTAATAAAAATTTTGAGTTTTTAAAATTTTTTCCTATGGTTTTATCATAGTTCCTATCAACCTTCCAAAGCTCAGCTTTCTAGCGTTCCTGGAAGTGGGCAATGTTACTTTTACATAACTATACATGTATAGGGGAGGAAGTAAATTAAAATTTTGGCGTTTTTAAATTTTTTTCTATAATTTTATCATAGTTCCTATCGCTCTTCCAGAGCTTAGCTCTCTAGCGTTTCTGGAAGAGGGCAATGTTACTTTTACATAACTTTACATTTATTGGGGAGAGAAGTTAATTAAAATTTTGGGGTTTTTAAATTTTTTTCTATAGTTTTATCATAGTTCCAATCGGCCTTCCAAAGCTCAGCTCGTTAGCATTTCTGTAAATAGGCAATGTTACTTTTACATAACTTTACATTTATAGGGGAGGGAAGCAAATGAAATTTTTGGGTTTTTACATTTTTTCCTATAGTTTTAATATATTTCCTATCAGTCTGCCAAACCTCAGTTATCTAACGTTTCTGAAACTTGGCATGGCACTGCCGTGCCCCAGATAGAGATCATAGAGATTTCATTGTTCATTGTTATCATTTGGCGTTTGTGGACTACTTTAAATTGTATAAAATAATTGAGGCGTATGGTATAATGCGAGGGGTGGCTCGATCGCCGATTTTTGTACACCAAAAGGAAATACCTAAGGTATTTCCTGGTATTTGCCAGTATTTCCTCAAATTTCAATGGTATTTCCCAAGCACTTCCCGTTATTTCCTCGTATATTTCCCAATACTTCCCAAGTATTTGCTGGTATTTCCCGTAATCTGTACACCAAAAGGAAATACCGAGCCATCCCTTGGTATAATGTCAATGCTCTAGAGCTTAATGTTAAAAAAGCGTACTGCTTACCTGCTGACATGTCTTGGTAAGCATGACCTGTGCAATAGCGCAGTAGTTGTTCAGAAACACTTTGTGAATGGCCCTGAAGAGGCTCTCGTCCGACCCGGTCCATTCGTTGTGGTCGTTGTCTCCCAAAAGTCCGACCAGACTGAAGGATGTTTTTGTAAAGACAGGATCGCCGCTATCTAGATCTAAATCCAAACAATCCCTTGTTATCCACTTTGGGGTAAATAGGTTGATATAGTTTTAATCCATGTTTTTAGGGACTAAAGTGTATGGTCTTCATCGGAAGCAAGTCACACACAAAGAGCTTGAAATTAAAGGCATTTTACACCATGTTTACTTTCCGTTATGGCGCATAAAAGATTGTAAGCTTTAAATATTTGCCCGACTTGCACGCGTCATACCGTAAAGAATATTGACATTGACAGTATTGTTAAAAATTGAGGTTTTGATGAACCTACCATGGTGGGTTAGAATAAACTGTTCAAATTTTGGAAAAGGTATTTTAAAGAGTCGTATCAATTTTTTTTTAAATCAGCTGTATCTTAAATGGTTTTAGATTGAATTATTATAACAAAGCGGTATTTCTCTTTAATCGTTGCATCCCTTGGAAAGAGATATCAGCTTTAGCTTTAATGTTCTGAAAAATAGGTTCATCTAGAGAAAAAATGGTCATAATAATTTTAGGAGCTATACCATGTTTTCCAGATAAAAGACCTACATTGGGATTTATTCAGAAACTGAAAGGTCGTCGCCATCTTGTAAAATATTTTAGTAGAATGTGGTAGTTTTGTATTAGCGACTGCGGCCAATCGAATGATGTTAACCAATCTTTTCTAAGCATTCTACTTCTATCTGTTACCGTT
Source organism: Aspidapion aeneum (assembly GCA_963576565.1). Taxonomy (NCBI): domain Eukaryota; kingdom Metazoa; phylum Arthropoda; class Insecta; order Coleoptera; family Brentidae; genus Aspidapion; species Aspidapion aeneum. The sequence goes on from OY755045.1 coordinate 33,193,961, forward strand.
TCCGCAATCTCCATGTAGTTGCTTTAATCTGGGACAATCTGTATGCCCAATAGTTTCGCTGCCTGTCTGTGAACGATGGACTAAAAAAAAGATTTTTTACCTTTATATTTGTTGCTATCGTTGCTATCTTCCGAACTTGCTTCGTTTCCAGAATCGACGCTTTGTTGTTTACAAATTTTCCTTGGATTACTGTTGCTACTGGAAGAAGAAGGGGCCTTAACATCAGGCAACGCAGGTTCATTTAGAGATTTGCGCTTTTTCTCTTTCTCCTTTTCTTGTTCTTTCTCTTTTTCAGTTTCTTCTTCTTCTTGTTTTGCTTTGGCTGCTAGTTTTTCTTTGACAGCGTCCTAAAACAATTAGCAGGGTTAAAATTTATAGTTTTGTTAAAATATTTTGCTAATTTCTAGTTCCTACACTGAATGCTCTGTAAATTAATTCTGACCGACCACTGAAAGTGTTAAAAATCTGCTACAATTTATAAAGGATGATTTGACCCTGTGAGTTATTGTTCTGAGTACCTATGACGACGTAATAAAAATTATATTGTTTACGAACTTTTGAGTCACGAAGTATTTCATAAAACTCTCTACAGAAACGAATATTTTTGCCCTTTAATTTGACTTCACAGGGTTCCTGTCAAATTTTAAGAGCTAATATGTTGCAAAGAATTTGACAGAAATTGCTTCGGGCGCCACTCTAAAAAATAAAGAACGTTAGAGTCTCCTGTGCCAGTAGAGGTAGCTTTTAAACAGTGAAGAAATCCAGGTTTGTTTAGGAAAAAATTTAGCAGTCATAACAAAGAACAACGTAAATTTCGTAATAAATATATATAATTAATTATAAAATAAAATCAAATTCGAAATAACATTTGTCAATTGTAAGATAAATAGAGATAATAAGAATTATTCTAGCACAATTCCAAGATTTTTAACGTTTTAGCAGGTTTATTACATAAATAAAAATAATCAACAAATATCCGTAACATAAATAACAAATAAATAATAACATAAGGATTGGATCAGCAAATCTCTTGGTTAAAGTTAAACTTTATTTCGATACGGAATTCGTATTTTGCCCAAAAGCTAGCAAACATTTTGTACCAAAATAGAACTTGATAATAAAGATAAACAATTACTTAATAATAATAAACATGACAGTGTAATAAGCGAAAAAAATTTTTTTACATTTAGGCGTTTTCAAAATGAGTTAAGCGAATGTTAAATCAAGCAACTAGGTTTACCGATAGCTCCAAAATAACCTTAAGCCAGCCAACATTCAAGCGGTTAGAGGAAAACGAATCGGGGTTTTAAAATTAACTTATTCCTTCAGCCCTTTACCCTTTAACACAGTCACTTTATTGCTCAACAGGAATAAAAATCAAGACGGCTAGGTCAAAGCACACATCACCTCATTCCAATAATACCCAATAAGACAATTAAGGATCGAGTGATTTCGTTTAATAGCCGTTAAGTTATATTCAGGTTACAAATTAGAAACAAACGGATTAAACCACGACCCCATTAAATATCATCATTTGATTTACACAGAAAATTTTATAAGAAGAAACGGCCAGTTGTTTGAACATTCCAAAGTACACTCCAATTATATTTCTTTTATTTGGATAATGATCCTAAGTAATTAAGAAAAAGAAGCGGTATTTTCAGATGATAGAAAAATTCACCTGCCTCAACTAATTGTAGCTTCCTTACAAACTCTTCACTTTACAAAACATCACCCAATTTGTTAAATGTAAATCCTTTCGATAATGCGAAACATACCACTGAACGTTGTTTATCATCAATACTTGCTACACCGGTGCTACACATACATCATTATCTACATGAATAGAGAGCGACAGCTACTTTTTTTCTTCTAGGATCCCGTTTCGAGTGTCCCTGACTGTTAAAACCATGTCAGCCATTGTCCGCCACAGATAACAAGTCGTCAACCTGTAAACGTTTGCTACTACATATTAGACTTTTGCTTTCTAGAGTCCACCTTTAAATATGTTGAAAGTGCGATACGCCCTTTTCAGAAAATTGCATTAAATGTCTTTGATCGTCATTAGGAAATATCCTACTAGTCATAGTGATGGCTCCATCGTTTATAAAAATTTCAATTGAAGAATGATCAAAAGATATTCTGCAAATTGACGCATATCTTTTACTTGATTGCAACTTGTGACTTGGATAATTCCGCTCTAGTACAAGTTTTCCAATAGTCTTGTTAATGGATACAAATATGCCTTCCATCTTACTAGGATTCCCACTTAGTTTAATACCAAACACATTGGCTGATTTTTCTATAACCCAGTCGAGCTGAATTTCCAAAGCACCTATACAATTTGAGAGTTCGTAATTAATTAGACTCGTAACTATAACATTTGGTCTATCTATCACTTTTCAGATATCGGCTTTTGAATTAGATTACTGTTGTTATCCAAATTTAATTCTCTTGGAAGAGACAGATGGCCGACCCAACCAAACTCCTTTTCGGGAAATGGATTGTCCCACATATCAACCCAAGCTATTAGTATGGTACGGCCTTTGAGATCTTTAAAAATTTGGCTTGCATAAAAATCGTGCCCTTTATCTGGTTCTCTAAAATATTTTTGAATATCAAAAGGTTGGCCTGGCTGCCATGTCCCGAAGAAATATCCTCCTTGATACAAGTTTAAAAAATCATAACCGCTTGGTTTAAGACCTTGAGGACTAAAAATCAGAACATGTTAAAACTGGCAACATTAGGACATTCCCACTAATAACCAAACCTGTCTTCTGGTGATTTATAAAGGACGATTTGGCCCTGGGAGTTATTTTTCTGAGTACCGATAATAACGTAATAAAAATTATTTTGTTTCCAAACTTTTGGGTCACGTAGGTTTTCATAAAACTCGTCACTTCCTAAAACACCGCCTAGTTTGTTAAAGATGACTCCATTATCTTTAGATATTGCCAGACATTGGAGTGAATGTGGTTTATCACCAACATTTGCTACACCGGTGTACATCAGCGTCAAGTTAAGGTCAACAATTATAGAAGAATCAGTAAAACATCCTTCCTTATCTACGGCAATAGATGGCGATAAAGCTTCAGGTAGATTCTGCAGTTAATTTTGTTTATCACCAACATTTGCTAAACAGGTGTACATCAGCATCAAATTTTCGACCACAACTATATATAAACCAGTAAAACATAATCAATATCTACATCAATAGAGAGCGTTAAGGCTTCCAAATTAACAAGTCGTTGCTGGTTGTATGGCCCCAGTATTTAAGGCCAGAGGTGGCAACGATGTCTTATGTTTATAGGTACGTAAAAACAAAACAAAATATATAACAATGTAGTTTTTATTTATAAATCACACAAGATATCAAGCCGTCAACCTGTAAACGTAGAACCAAAATAAACTGAATAGACCATATATTTTTAGGATTTAGGTTTGCTACTACACATTAGACTTTTCTTTTCTGAAGTCCAACTTTTAATATGTTGAAAGTGCGATACGCCCTTTTCAGAAAATAGCATTAGATGTCTTTGATCGTCATTAGGAAATATCCTACTAGTCATAGTGATGGCTCCATCGTTTATAAAAACTTCAATTGAAGAATGATCAAAAAATATTCTGGTAGTTAATGGACATGTTAAGCAAATTGACGCATATCTTTTTACTTGATTGCAAATTGTAACTTGGATAATTCCGCTCTAGTACTAGTTTTCCAATAGTCTTGTTGACGTATAAAATATGCCTTCCGTCTTACTAGTCTTACCACTTAGTTTAATACCAAACACATTAGCTGATTTTTTTATAACCCAGTCGAGCTCAATTTCCAAGGCACCTATACAATTAGAGAGTTCGTAATTAAATAGACTCGTAACTATAACATTTGGTTTATCTATCACCTTTTTAGTTCTTAAAGTTTCAATTTCAGATATCGGCTTTTAAATTAGATTACTGTTGTTATCCAAAATTAATTCTCTTTGTAGAGACAGATGGCCGACCCAACCAAACTCCTTTTCGGAAAATGGATTGTCCCACATATGAACCCAAGCTATTAATATGGTACGGCCTTTACGGGATCTGTAAAAATTTGGCTTGCATAAAAATCGTGTCCTTTATCTGGTTCTCTAAAATCTTTTTGAATTTCAAAAGGTTGGCCTGGCTGCCATGTCCCGACGAAATATCCTTCTTGATACAAGTTTAAAAATCATAACCGCTTGGTTTAAGACCCTGAGGACTAAAAATCAGAACATGTTTCTCGTTAAAACTGGTAACATTAGGACATTCCCACATATAACCGAACCTGTCTTTTGGTCCAGCAAAAATATCTTCTTAATCCCAAGTATGTAGATCTGGTGATTTATAAAGGACGATTTGGCCCGGGGAGTTAGTATTCTAAGTACCTATGACAACGTAATAAAAATTATTTTGTTTCCAAACTTTTGGGTCACGTAGATTTTCATAAAACTCGTCACTTTCTAAAACTCCACCTAGTTTGTTAAAGGTGACTCCATTATTTTTAGATATTGCCAAACATTGAAGTAAATGTGGTTTATCACCAACATTTGCTAAACAGGTGTACATCAGCATCAAATTTTCGTCAACAACTATATATAAACCAGTAAAACATACATCATTATTTACATCAATAGAAAACTTTAAGACTAGATTCTTCCAATTTAAAAAATCGTTGCTGATTGTATGGCCCCAGTATTTAAGGCCAGAGGTGGCAACGATGTCTGGACTATGTTTATAGGAACGTAAAAAGAAAACAAAATATATAACAATGTAGTTTTTATTTATAAATATAATATAAAACCATTTCAGACATTGATCGTCATACAAGATGTCAAGCCGTCAACCTATAACCGCGGTTACAAAATAAACTGAATAGACCATATATTTTTAGTATTTAGGTTTGCTACTACATATTCGACTTTTGTTTTCTAAAGTCCAACTTTTAATATGTTGAAAGTGCGATACACCCTTTTCAGAAAATAGCATTAGATGTCTTTGATCGTCATTAGGAAATATCCTACTAGTCATAGTGATGGCTCCATCGTTTATAAAAACTTCAATTGAAGAATGATCAAAAAATATTCTGGTAGTTAATGGACATGTTAAGCAAATTGACGCATATCTTTTACTTGATTGCAAATTGTAACTTGGATAATTCCGCTCTAGTACTAGTTTTCCAATAGTCCTGTTAACATATAAAAATATGCCTTCCGTCTTACTAGTCTTACCACTTAGTTTAATACCAAACACATTAGCTGATTTTTTTATAACCCAGTCAAGCTGAATTTCCAAGGCACTTATACAATTAGAGAGTTCGTAATTAAATAGACTCGTAACTATAACATTTGGTTTATCTATCACCTTTTTAGTTCTTAAAGTTTCAATTTCAGATATCGGCTTTTGAATTAAATTACTGTTGTTATCCAAAATTAATTCTCTTGGTAGAGACAGATGGCCGACCCAACCAAACTCCTTTTCGGGAAATGGATTGTCCCACATATCAACCCAAGCTATTAAAATGGTGCGGCCTTTTGGATCTTTAAAAATTTGGCTTGCATAAAAATCATGTCCTTTATCTGGTTCTATAAAATCTTTTTGAATTTCAAAAGGTTGGCCTGGCTGCCATGTTCCGACGAAATATCCTTCTTGATACAAGTTTAAAAAATCATAACCGCTTGGTTTAAGACCTTGAGGACTAAAAATCAGAACATGTTTCTCGTTAAAACTGGCAACATTAGGACATTCCCACATATAACCGAACCCTTCTTTGGGTCCAGCAAAAATATCTTCGTACACCCAATTATATAGATCCGAAGATTTATACAGGACGATTTGACCTTGTGACTCATTATTCTGAGTACCTATGACAGCGTAATAAAAATTATCTTGTTCCCAAACTTTTGGGTCACGTAGGTTTTCATAAAACTCGTCACTTTCTAAAACACCGCCCAGTTTGTGAAATGTGACTCCATTATCTTCGGATGTTGCCAAACATTGCACTGAATGTTGTTTATCACCAACGTTTGCCACACCAGTGTACATCAACGTCAAGTTACCGTCAACAATTATAGCAGAACCAGTAAAACATCCATCTTTATCTACATCAATAGATGGCGATAAAGCTTCAGGTAGATTCTTCCAGTTTAACAAGTCGTTGCTGATCGCATGACCCCAGTGTTTAAGGCCAGCCGCGGTAACGTTGTGCGGACTATGCTGATAAAACGCGTGATAATGACCTTGGTAGTAAATCAGACCACACGGGTCATTTAAAAAGCCGTTTTCGGGGGCTAAATGATAGACGGGGTACCAAGAAGCCTTAGATAACTGTTCACTGTATTGAACAATAAGAATAACTGATACTAAATTCCAAAAGTATCGTTTCATCGTCGATATGCTTGTTGCTTTTAAGTAACTATAGTTCCTAAAATAATAACTGTTATTTAATAATAGTGGAATTTTTTGATAACTCTTTAAATATTAAGTAAATTTAAATATAAAAAGCAGAGGTTATTGGCAAATTATGCGGAACAAGTTTGGCAAACTTTTTGTATTTTTTGTTTTTTTTTCTTTCAACGGTTTTATGCCTATAACATATTTTAATGAAAATTTATCTATCGTCTAAACTTATCGACTTAGTTGATTTAAATCATTAAACCAAAGTCATGTTTATCTTCAACAAAATAAAACTCACTTTTTTGAAATCCAATAAAAAAAATGTTTCAGATAAATTTTTGTATATTTAAAAAAATATATGATATAAACTCGATAAAGCTTTTTATTTTTTTACATCTGCAATATTTACCTGTTTTATAATAAAAAGCTGTAGTAAAAAAAGGAATTTGATTTGTTATTCTTATTATTAACCGTCAACGCCACTTTTATTTTTCATGTAATGGCTTTAGATCCTTTTAAAGTTGTATTAATATAGTTCCAATTATCTACATGCATGTTTCCTTTATTGAAATATGTTCGGGGTGGACAAGGTGGGCAGTCCTAAATTAAGAAATCAAAGGGTGGACTGTATAAAATAAGGGAAACTGGTTCGGAAACTCTCCAACAACCGTCAATCCTACTCCCGTGGATATCTCGACTATTTGGTGATGTCTGCTGCCGTAATTGGCAATAATGAATGATGTGCCGTATAGCACTTGTAAATAATATTTTTGAATATAAAATTTTATATGAAAAATTAGGAAAATTCGCAAAGAAAAAAAGTACACTCGACTTACCTTTGATTCTGCTAGGGAACACCGGGTAAAAGAGGAAATCCGTATAGATTTGGCACTTTCACTAATTTTTCTTGGAATAATCCGTAATTTTCTTAAAGGAAATTGTAATTTTCACATGTAGTAAAATTGATTGGGTTCGCACGTGGCATTGGCGATACCTTTCGTAGACGTTGTTTTTTTCGGTCGATCGATGGGTCGACTTCTCCGCGCAGTGGGGAGACGTTCGCGCGCTTCTTGTCCTTTTCGCCTAGCGCGCACTGCTTTACGGGAAGGTAAAGAGGGGATAGCAAGGAAAAAAGGGCCCAAAGGATGTAGGGTAATTGTAGAAAAATTGGGATAAACACTAAAAGCTTATCGAGTGTAAAATTAATTAAATTAAGTAAACTTGCAGTGCAAGCAAAAGTAAAAATAAAAAACTGAAAATAATAAAAAAAGTGAAAACAAAAACTATTTTCTAATTGCAAAAGTGAAATAGAGGCGGGAACAAACCATTCCCACCCCCCTGAAATATTAATTTCAGTGTAAGGGGTCCGGCAACGGACAGAGTTTTACCAAAGGCCTCTTAAGGGTTCCTTTAGCGGTTTTTACAATCGCCACCCTTGGTATTCCATCAGACCCATAGATTACCTCACTAATTCGTGCCAGTGACCATTCAAGAGGCTTCAAATTATCATCTTTAACCAAGACTAGAGTTCCTGGGTTTACTGAAGAAAAGTTACTTTTGTGCCATTTCGACCTTTGTTGCAAAGTGTGTAGGTATTCATTTTTCCAGCGATTCCAGAAATCTCTGTGCATTCTTTGAAGAAGTTGCCACCGAGAAATGCGGTTCAAGGGAACCTCTGTGAGGTCTGGGTCAGAAATTGTGGTCAAGGGCGCAAGATTAAGAAAATGACCAGGAGTCAACGCGGTCATATCCGAGGGGTCAGCTGACATGCTACTAATTGGTCTACTGTTTAGCACTGCCTCTACTTGGGTAAGGACTGTGTAGAGTTCCTCATAGGTTAATATTTGATTACCTACTACGCGAACTAGATGAGTTTTTACACATTTAATGTTTGCCTCCCATATTCCAGCCATATGACTGGCGGTAGGGACATTAAAATGCCACGAAACTGCTTCGGTTTCCACGCAAGTAGCAAAAATTTGACGGAGGTATTTGTCAGCAAAAACGAAGTTTGTTGCACAGTCCGAATAAATAGCTTGGCTTTTGCCTCTTCGGGCAAAAAACCTGCGTAGCGCCGCGAGAAAAGCTTCTCCTGAGAGGTCAGAGACAAGCTCTAAATGAACAGCTTTGACGCTTAGACAGCAAAAGAGAGCAACGTATGCTTTGACCGTGCGAGAGTTGCGCAGTCGCGCAGTAACATGCAGGTTAAAAGGGCCGCAAAAATCTACACCGGTGTGTAAAAACGCACGAGCCTCTACTAAGCGATAACTTGGCAAGTTACCCATTTTAGGTTGAAAGCTTACCGGCTTAGTTTTCCAGCACGTTAGACAACGAAAAAGAATTTTTTGAATTGCCTTTTTTGCCGAAAGAATCCAAAAATTCTGTAAAAGTAAGAATTGAGTGGTTTGTATACTACAATGTAAATAAGTACGGTGTATATCCAAAATAAGTAAATCCGTAAATTTACATGTTTTTGGTAAAAGAATAGGGAATTTTCTGTCGTATGAAAGTGTAGAATTGCAGATACGCCCACCGACACGTAAAAAACCCGCATCATCTAAAAAAGGATCTAACCTTTTTAAACTTGTTGGAATTTGTCCGTTTTTAACAGAAACAATTTCATTTTGGAGCTCCGTGCTTTGTACATGTTTAGTAATAAACAAAACAGCGGAATTTAATTCAGAAAGAACCAAGTGCTTTTGTGCAGGTCTATTTTCTCTTTTAATTTTGAATAATTTGACAGCGCGTAACAAGTAGGCAACAATTCTTTTTATTTTTGCCAAAGAACTATATTTTTCAAAAAGCTCGTCAAGAAAATTATGTGAAATAATAGTTGAAAGTATTAAGTTTCGTTTTTCTTCCAAAGCTTCGTTAGATTTAGATATTTCGACTTGTAAAAAATTCCAAGAGTCCTCTGGTTCAAATAAAAAGGATGGGCCTTGCTTCCATAATTTAAAATCTATTAGCTGAGAGGGTAATAACCCACGACTGCCGCAGTCGGCCGCGTTATGTTCAGAACCAACGTGAAACCAGTAGTTTGCACTAATTCTTTCTTGAATATATGTTACTCGGTTACTGATAAAAGTTTTCCAATTGTGGGGCGAAGCTTTTATCCATTGTAAAGCTACAGTGCTATCTGTAAAAGCATAAATGTTGGAAAATTGAACTTTGCCAGAAAACGTCTCCAAAATAAAATGCATAAGTTTGCTCAAAAGAACGCATGCGCAAAGCTCTAGACGTGGCAAGCTTTTGCGTTTTAATGGAGCAACTTTTGATTTACCGCAAATAAAGAAAGTTTTTATGGTATTGTCATGATAAATAACACGAAAAAATGTAACTGCGCAGTAACCCTTTTCACTAGAGTCACTGAACCCTATCAATTGTATGAACTTAGAATTATAAATCTCTAGTTCTCGAGATATACTAAAATTCTGTAAACATGAAAAGTCAGATTGGTAGTTTTGCCAGACTTCAAAAATACTGTCAGGAACTCGTTGGTCCCAATCATGTCCCAAAGACCACAAATGTTGCACTAAATATTTTGCATAAAAAGTGACAGGTGTCAAAAAACCACAAGGATCATATAGCCTAGCAACAAAACTTAAAATGGTTCTTTTGGTGCACTGATTAGAGCTTTGGCTGGTATCCACTGAGAAAAAGAAATTATCATCTTGAGGATTCCATTTAAGTCCTAGAATTTTTAAAGAACTGTCATTTTCGGAATCAAATGACAAAGATTTAGTCTGAACGTGTGTTTCTGGTAAATCTAAGAGCAGATCCGGACAGTTGCTAGCCCACTTGCGAGCTTCAAAGCCGCCTCTTTGCAAAAGTTCAATTAATTGAGTCTTGACTTCTTGCGCAATCTCAAAAGTGGAACAAGATATGACGCAATCATCTATATAGGTGGAGTTGCGTAGAACTTCCGATGCGTAGGGTAAATCAAGATAGTCATTAGATAATTGTAAAAGTGTGCGAATAGCCAAGTATGGAGAGCAACTTACGCCAAAAAGTAAAGTATTTATTTGAAAATCAAGAATGGGACTATCAGGGGAAAATCGCCAAAGAATGCGTGGATAGTTTCTTTGATCAGGCTCTACTAGTATCATACGATACATTTGTCGCAAATCGCAAACCAATGCAACTTTATGTAATCTAAAGTTAAGTAGAATTTTGACTATGTCGGCTTGCAGCTTGGGTCCTACATAGACAGCAGAATTAAGAGAACATTTGTTTTTAATAAAGTTCGACGCATTAAAAACAATTCTTAAAGGGGTCGTTGAAGAATCTTTCTTCACAACTGCGTGATGGGAAATATAAAAATAATTATTTATTTCAGAATCGAGGGGTCTAGGGACCACTTGCATGTGATTCTGACTTAAATAATCTTGAAATACCTCAGAATAAGCATCATAGTAAGATTTATTTTGTACAAGTCTTTTTTCAAGGGAAAAGAGTCTTTTAAGGGCAAGGGCCCGTGTATCTCCAAAATCAGGGCAGTTGATTTTAAAGGGCATAGAGACAATGTACCGTCCCTCGGCGTTTCTTGTAGTAGTTTGTAAAAAGTATTTTTCACAATACGAGTCTTCTGGTGAAATCGCTTTTATGTCAGGAACTTCCTCGATTTCCCAAAACTTTTGTAATGTTGTACTAAGTGAGTCGTTTGGCAACATTGTAAGTAGGCCTTGAATATTTTTTGGGAATGTAGGTTGAGAACAAAGTTTACCCCCAATGGTCCAACCGAAGACAGTATTAATGCAAACCGGTTGATCAGGACCATTGCAAATTCTCCCTTCACGTAGGGTGTAGGGCCAAATATCGTTTCCAAGAAGTACATCGATTTTTCCGGGTTGGTTATAGGATTCGTCCGCTAACCTCAAGGATTTGAAAAAATCAAAATTTGACATGTTAAAAGTGGTAGAGGGGAGATTTTCACAAATTTTATCTACCACCAGAAAATCAGAAATAAGACTAAATTCAGAATCATGCAAAGACCCCAAGGTGCAGTTGACATAAGATTTGGCTACAGAATTCATTCCCTCTAATCCGTTTAAAGAGAGACTAATTTTCGTTTTATTTAAATTTAATTTATTGGCCAAATTTTTCGTTAAAAATGACGCTTGCGCACCAGTGTCACAAATACCACGAGCAATATGCCAATTTCCAAATGAGTCTTTAATTTTCAGTAAAACTGTGGATAACAGAATTTCTGACTCTGGAGTAGAATTTTGTAAAACTGAAGTTTTGCATTGAATATTCGAAAAACCAACATGTAAATCGGAATGTTGAGTGTTTGAGGAGGAGGATTGACCTCCAGTTTGAGCGAGGTTGTAGTCATGTAATAATGAGTGATGAGCATCCCGGCACGTCAAACAGCGTTTTTGAGACTTGCATTGGGTCTGCACATGCGCAGAAGCTAGACAGTTGGTGCATGCGCGGCTTTTTGTTATTATTTCAAAGCGTTCGCGAGGAGTCTTACTCAAAAAACTACTACACCTATAGATAATATGCTGAGCAGTAGGGCCGCATAATAAGCATGTACCTGGGGGGTTATTTTGACTCTTTTGTTGCGATTGCAACATAAATGCATTTTTAGATTTTTTATTAGAAGTATTTTGCATATTCGTATTCGAAAACCTAGGGTTATTCAAAGAATTGGGCTTAGAATCTGTGCGGCCTTTTGTAGGTACCGATTCCAAAGCAGTACAGTGTTTTTGCAAGAAACTTGTGACGTCATTATACAAGGGTATCTCATTTGATGCATGATGTTGTTCAAAGGCCTTGCGCGTGTTGGGATCGAGTCGATCAAGTAAAAATTGCATTAAAACAAAATCAAAATTGTCTGGTTTCATTTTTAAGGATTTTAGAGCAGAAATATTTTTATTGAAAGTATCCAATAAACTACGCAGTTGCTGCGCATTTTCTTGAGTTAATGCAGGGCAGTTTTCTATCTCTTTCCAATGGGTTACTACTTGTAATCTGCGGTTATTATACCGATCTTGCAGAATTTTGTAAGCAATTGGGTAATTCTCATTTAAAACGGGTAAATCTGAAATTAAATCTAACGGGGTGCCTTGCAAACACATACGCAAACACTTGAGTTTGTCGATATTTGAAATAGATTTACTGTTATGATAAAGAGAATCAAAAGTTTGAATAAAACTGGGAAAAGATCTGACGTCACCCTGAAAACATGGCAAACTAGGTTTTGGCATAAAAGATATCTCAGGGGATGTATTTTGAGCTGGAAACATGGTACTATGAAATCCGGGAGACGCCCCAGCGTGGGACGCTTCTTCCAGTGGCAACTCAAATATTTCGTAATACATTGTTTCTACATCTTGCAACAAGGTCATGACAGAAGTGGCTAACTTAGCTTCAGCTGTGAGCTGAGTTTGATCTGCGCAAATCAGCACTAAAAGGCTATTATGATGCTTATCGAACGCTTTTTGTACTACTTTTAAGTTTCTATAAGAAACCTTAAAACGATTTTTTGAACTAGCGTCAGTTTTAGCCTTTTTAGCTGAGTCGCAGATCAACTGTAATTGATCAATAGCCGATTGTCTTAGAGCCTTAGCTCGCGCTATTTTTGTCGAATCAGCCATAATTCACAAAATAGAAAAGGTTCTATGCGACTAATCCCAAAATGTGTTTTCTTTTATAAAGTAAATGTTTAAAAGGTAATAATAAACAGCTGATTTGATTTGAAATGCAGTTTATTTTTAACACCTTTTTTGTAAAGCAAAAAACACGATCACTGACCTTGCGGTCGGCACGAATTTAGGCAGTAGGTAACCCAGAGTGGCGAGGTTTTTATTATTGAGATTTAAAAATTTAAAACCAAACTTTTAATTGAATATAAAAATTTTATTTTTTAAAATGTAATTTTTATGAATCGCTTTGCCAAAGTATGGACTTTTTGCACTTAGAAAATAAGCGAATAATCGAGAAATCACCAGAGAAAATTAAGGGTTGTTTTCGCGTTTCCCGAATATCCGGTTCGAAGGACCAAATGTTCGGGGTGGACAAGGTGGGCAGTCCTAAATTAAGAAATCAAAGGGTGGACTGTATAAAATAAGGGAAACTGGTTCGGAAACTCTCCAACAACCGTCAATCCTACTCCCGTGGATATCTCGACTATTTGGTGATGTCTGCTGCCGTAATTGGCAATAATGAATGATGTGCCGTATAGCACTTGTAAATAATATTTTTGAATATAAAATTTTATATGAAAAATTAGGAAAATTCGCAAAGAAAAAAAGTACACTCGACTTACCTTTGATTCTGCTAGGGAACACCGGGTAAAAGAGGAAATCCGTATAGATTTGGCACTTTCACTAATTTTTCTTGGAATAATCCGTAATTTTCTTAAAGGAAATTGTAATTTTCACATGTAGTAAAATTGATTGGGTTCGCACGTGGCATTGGCGATACCTTTCGTAGACGTTGTTTTTTTCGGTCGATCGATGGGTCGACTTCTCCGCGCAGTGGGGAGACGTTCGCGCGCTTCTTGTCCCTTTCGCCTAGCGCGCACTGCTTTACGGGAAGGTAAAGAGGGGATAGCAAGGAAAAAAGGGCCCAAAGGATGTAGGGTAATTGTAGAAAAATTGGGATAAACACTAAAAGCTTATCGAGTGTAAAATTAATTAAATTAAGTAAACTTGCAGTGCAAGCAAAAGTAAAAATAAAAAACTGAAAATAATAAAAAAAGTGAAAACAAAAACTATTTTCTAATTGCAAAAGTGAAATAGAGGCGGGAACAAACCAAAATATTTCAATTAAGGGTGGCGTTCAACTTGGGAACATTTTTGGAATTGTGATGAGGTTGTTAAAATGATCAAATTTTTTTCAGAAACATGTATTATTATGTTAGCAGAATCACGACCATGTTCAAACGAATAAAAAAAGGTATATGAATAGATTTGTAGACCATATAAAGTGTCAAAAACCCGCCTCAAAAGACTAACTTTATCTGACTATATTATAGACTAATTATGTCAGACAAACTAACTTAAGATACTCAAGAGAGGTTCAAACCAGCATTTCGTCGCTCGGATATTAAAACCTCGTATCTCAAAAAACCACAATTTTTAGGAAATCAGAAATATGAGGTTTTGACTTATTCCGGTCGCGAGATACGAGGCATTTATATTTAGGGCAGCGCATGCTCTTTGTTATCTAATCAAGTTACTAGGTTTTGAAATCGATGGAATATGAATTTATATTCTTAAAAAAACTCGTATTGAGACACGACGTTTTAGGATCTGGCCAAAATTGAAAAAAAACAAGGTCTACCATAAGACCATAGAGATTGATGATAGACAAATTTTTTTTAATATTGTTACAAATTTAAGTTATTTAAATTTAATAGTTAGAATTTATTTAGGTTTAGTGTAGTATTAGGTTGACTTATCTTATGGTTGTATTCTTAGTCTAGGTTTTAGTTGCGTTATCTATGACACACTCGTGATCGGCCGCGCACCTTCTGAAAGAGACGAGAATGCTCGTGAATCGAAGAAGGATGGATGGTTCTCGAATAGTAGGCAGACCCTATATATAGGGCCGGACGTCGCGCATCGAGTCAGTCAAAGATAACGAATGGTAGTGATCGCCAGATATTAACACGAAGTTAATAGGCCGATTGAAGTAGTGAATTATTAGCAAGTTATTAGTAAGTTTAAGTACGTGTTTTTTGTACATAATTTGTCGAAATACATTGACAAATCGTTTTTTGACATTTGCGAGTTTTAATTGTTGTTGAGAACTCGTAACAATATTATTATTTTTATAAGTCAAATAGACTGAGATTTTTTTAAAATAGAAATTTTAAATCTAGACTTTATAGAAAAATAAATTTGTATAAAACCTAGAAGGCGGCAACCACCTTAAATTTTAATTATCATATAGGTAAACAATTATTCCACAACAAACAAAACACTTCAAAATAAAAATTTTAATGAATGTCGTCAAACATATTACTTCAATGTAGAGGGTAATTTTTTTTAATTAAAATTAACTTAATAGTCATTTGTCGTATACAGGATAGCCAAACAAAAATCAGTACGGAAAAAAAATATGTGCATGAAATATACAGGGTGTCCCAACTTAAAGGGAACAGAGGTGTTTTTGGGTATTTTTCGTGCGAATTTGAAGAAACGCTCGGACACTTCGCTTTTGTTTGCGAGGGGAACACTTTTTGGCTATCTTGAACTTTTTGTAGCGCGCACCATCTCCGAGGGGTATGATGATGATTCATATGTGAGTGGGCCTTGCAGCCCTTCCACTGCGACCACCAGGGTCTATTGTGGCTCACTTTTGAGTGGTTTCTCACCACTGTATGCCTAATCCTCCAAAAAGGCCGGCTATCAGTTTGGTTGAGACACTGTTCAGATCTTCTGAGTCGATCTGAGGTTTACCGAAAGTATTCTGACGTAAACGTGCAATAGCCGGACATTCGCACAGTACATGTCTGACTGTTTCGTCATCCTCCATACAGAGTCTACATTCGGTCTCTTCTGTTAGTCCCATTCTGTGCATGGGCACTCTCAGTCGACAGTGACCCGTATAAAGACTAGTCACTATACGTATCTCCTGTCTGGTAAGTCCAATAATGTTCCTGGCTCTGTTTCTACAAGGTCCTTTAATGAACTCTTTAGAGTGAGCCAGTTCTGGTATATTTATCCAGTATTGTTGGGAGCTATTCTCCATCCATTTTAATTTGGTTGATTTAGCAGCATTGTATGATATCCCCAGGGCTGGCTCGGGGCCGAAAAACTCGGCAGATGCCGCTTCCCTCGCTGCTAGGTCTGCGGCCTCATTTCCCTCGTGCCCAGAATGCCCTGGTATCCATACTAATGATACATTGTTAGCGCTACCAAGCGCATTCAGCGAATCTTTACAGCTCCTCACGGTTCTCGATGAGACCGTATAGGAATCAAGCGCTCTGAAGGCTGCTTGACTGTCGGAGAAGATTTTTATTGTCCTGTTGGTCCATTCGTGGTCAGTAATCCACCGGGCACACAGTTCAATGGCTACGAGTTCGGCCTGAAATATAGTAGCCAATTGGCCGAGACTGTGTTTAATCTCGACTTTTTCTTGAATACTAACAACTCCAGATCCAACGCCCGAAGGCATTTTGGATCCGTCGGTATACCAGAAGCTATCGTTATTTGAAAAATTGGTCCTGTTCTTTAACCAGTCCTCCCTCTCCGGGAGGATAATGTTGTATAGCTTTCTGCTGTACACCGTGTTGGGCATGACGTCGGATATCATTCCTAGAGTTGCATCCAACTCTTGTTCCCTTATTAGGGCTGTTGATATCACTTTGTTTGCCCTGCCATCCTGGTGGTTGGCTCTAATTCTGTATGTTGCTCTTCGTGCCTCCGCCTCTAAGAAAATGTGAAGCGGAGGTAAGTTTAGTAAGCATTCAAGCGCAGTCGATGGGCTAGAGCTCATTGCACCACATATGGCAAGACTGGCTTGTCGTTGTAAGCTGGTTAGTTTGGCCCTTGAGGTTCTTTGATGTCCCTTCTCGAACCAGACTATTGCGCCATACGCAATCATTGGTCTGATGACTGTTATATACAGCCAACACATTTGTTTGGGGCTAGTGCCCCAGGTTTTTCCGCAAATTCTTTTGCACGTCCATAAGGACAGTGTGGCTTTGCGGGTTACTTTTTCCATATGGGCATTCCAGGTAAGAGTTTTATCTAGAGTGACCCAAGGGGTATACTTACTCCTATATATAGATATAAAGTGGGTCTAGTAATACCGTGTCTTGAAGTTCTCTTGAATATCTTTACAACCGTGTAAAAATTTCTAAAATCCATCGATTTGTTTTTGCGATATTTGCTTTCAAATTTAACATTGAATAATAAAATAAAAATTAAATCCGAAAAACATAAAATTTTGATTAAATTTCTATTTTATCAGTCCATGTTAAATTTGAAAGTTTGAATGCAATTATCTCAAAAACTAATGGATAGATTTTCAAAACAGGGTATCACTAGACCCACTTTCCCTATTCAAAATATAGGGATAAAGTATACCCCTCAAACAACAAACAAAATCGACGTGTCTGAACGTTTCTCCAAATACCTGATACCTTTTATTTGCGACACCCTGTATAACAAAATATTAGCAACAATTTTATTTGATGCGGCAGACCGGCACAAAAATTGGCGACGGACGAGGAACATAAACAAACCGAACAGTAAACAAAACGGCGTTTGTTCGCCGTTTCGTTCTGACCCTTCCAAATCTGCAAACATGCGCGCATCTACTTTTATGTCGGGAAAAACCGTCAAGTCATTCGAATGCCACGAACCTTATCGCCAAACTAGGGTTTTGTTTCCCGAACGGTTCGTTGCTTAGTTCGTCCTTCGTCGAAATGTAAAAGTGAAAAAAATATATTTTTTATTTTTCCGGCGAACGAATTGTCAATTATTTTTGTGGAAAGAAATAATATAATTTATTTTACTTACCAGGTGCATATAGCAGTCAGGACCACATGGCTCCGTAGACGGCTTAAGGTCTGGACCTCTTCTTTTTTGCAGATTTGGACCAGGATGAAATGCTTGATGACCTAAATAACTCTCAAACGTTATAACCTAAACCAAAATGTAACATTTAAAAAATATTTTAAGGTCAAATGTAGAGTATGTAAGGACACTCATCCTGACCACAGAAATCAAAGGCCGACATTGTTTTCCTATGTTTTGGTTATAATTTTCGACATGTTGTCCTTGGTTTGGTATTGGTTGCTCGTTCCATTTATTTTAAAGAGGTGGCTTTATCACAATCTGAAGGTGTATTTAATAATAATAAAGTTTATAAGTAAATTTTACCCAAGTGCAACACGGCGAAAGGAAGGGTAATGTTTTTCGATTGGGATATGTATGTAAGTATGTAAATATGTATGTTTGTGTCACGCTAGAGGCTAAACGGCTGAACCGATTTTGACAAAAGTAGTGCGTTGAATTGCTACTGACCCCGAAGGTGCTATAAGCTATATTTTTTTAAACAGGAATTAACTTGGCGGTCTTTAGACGCCTGTTTGTCACATAATGTAGGCTTTAAGGCACACAAACTATCTAAATTTCAGGCGATTTTAATGAAATTTCTTTAATCACCCATTGCAAACGTCCTCGAATTTGCTGTAGTTACTTTGTAGCCCTCCCTGCTCCCAACCATCGCCCCTCCTGTCATTCCCCCTACCCTATTCAAAGACTATATTCACATAATTGTATCAAATATAGGGCGATTTCAAAAATTCTTTCTGCGTCAGCTTTCAGATTTTTTTGCAACACTATTTTACTAGTTTCCCCCCCAGTCTCTCCCTCTCTCATCTTCGCCCTCCTTATTAGTAATAGTTGTAGCTATACCTTTCACAAATAAAAAGCGATTCCAAAAGTTTTTTCTGCACACGCTTTAAGACTTTTTTTCCAACATCATTTTAGTAGTTTTCCCCTCCCTCTCCCTCTGTTCTCCCGACCACCCTTATTAGTAATAGTTGTAGCTATACCTTTCACAAATATAGAGCGATTTCAAAAATTCTTTTTGCACACACTTTAAGACTTTTTTCCATCTATTTACTAGTTTCCCCCCTCCATCCCCTCTCTTCTCCTCACCCTCCTTATTAGTAATAGCTGTAGCTATACCTTTCATAAATATAGATCTGCACGCGCTGTAAGATTTTTTCGACACCATTTTACTAGTTCCCTCCTCCCTCTCTCCTCCCCCACTATCACTCAATGGAAGGTAACACTGTTCGCGTCCGTAGAAAATCTACACGTACTTTTTGGGTAAAGCTAAATGAATGGTAAATGCATGCTTTTATAAGGCTCAATAAGAATAAAACCTAAAAGTTGGAAATAAAAAAAATAAAATAAAAAAACACCCAACTGCTAAATTTACTTGTAACTACTAGTCGCAGTTGGGTACAAAATTACCCAATAACCTGATTCATGAAAATACAAAACTGTATACCCTTTTTCTAAATAATAAATATATGTATATGTTTAGGTACTTTCAGACTGTGTAAAAACTATATCTTTAAAATAATAACGAGCCGAGGAGCAATATCAATGTCAGTCGCTTCTTATAGAGCTCTGCGATGAGTGTTCTTGGTTGTTAGAGGATTGCTACTTCATAAATTGTTTTGGATCTTATGTTGAATATGACCAAAATATTTATCGTAATCGACAATGAACACAATTCTCGATACCTACTGCGCAATTTTTCGCTATAATCAACCTAAAATTGCACCCTAACTTACTCTAGGTATTAAGCTAATTTTAAAGAAACTCATATCTCTGTGTTTATGAATAACGGAGATTTTCATTTAATGAAATCGAATCGGTAGTGTCAGGTTAGGCTTGGCCTACACTATCTAAAGTACTTGGCTTTTTCATCCGCATACACTATACATTTAAATGGGTTAAGGTACTTTTGAGTTGTGGTGAATTATATAAGACTAAATATGATAGAAAATGATGTTTTTTTTAATGAAATGATGAAATTATTTTCTAAATGATCGCTTAACTAGATTACCTGGCTGTCCTGAATTGACAAAGTAAGCAAACAAGAAACAAACTTTTAAATATAATTAAAAGTAAACTAAACGATACACCTAAGAGTCTATTCTAAATTTAATTGTGCCAATTGTAAACAGTAATTTTATTAAAACTTTGCTGAGGTTTGGTGTAGTTTTGTTTAAAACATTATTTAAAAACAGCTATTTATTATAATATATTTAGGTGGACACTATGTATCAGTCCCAAAAGTAATGTCGCATCTAAAATGTGTAGACAAGCGCTATTTAAGTTAACCTGACAACACTAGATCTGTCATCCATCGAAGTCAGTGTGATTTCACCTCAACCTATCTTTGTCCTGGGTATCTATACTTGATGTTGTATTAAAGTGACACTGCGTCATCAAAACCTTGATGGGCGGGAAGGGAGTAGAGGGGTACATACAGTGGCACGCACTTCCTTTAATTTTTTTATTGATATTGATTCCCAAAATGAGGCACTGCACTAATTAGTCATTAGTTTACTATTTTACTTGCTTTTTATTGATGTCTTCTTCTAAACGATTTCATTAGAAAGGAACATATATACTCTTATCTGGTTGTTACGAACATATTATTGATTTAGCAGGACTTTGATGTTTTCTATTCGTTGATTTGACTGTTTATGTCAAACAAATTATGACGGAGCTTTTCACAAAACAAATTACCGTGTTTGCAACTAAATCAATGTTTGCGCACATTTTGATATAATTTTGGATCCTCTTTTATGTTTCGGATCTTTACTTATTAGGTAAGTACCTTTTGATCTCTCCTTTAAAAGGTCTTAGTGTTTTATCATTCGAACATTAAACCCCGAGCGGCACACTGCATGTACAAAGTGAAACACTAATTTTTTAAGGCTTCTTTACTTAGATTTTGCCGCTTATATACAACATCAACTATAGCAAAAATCGCAAATTAAATTTACGTCTAATTCCCGTCTAAAATAAAATCTTTAACTATAGTTGAGGAAGTATATAACTGGCACCGCATCATAGCTATGGTAAACCAAGTTTTGCGCAAAATCTATGTAAAGAAGCCTCAAAAAATCGTTGTTTCACTTTATACCTGCAGTGTGCCGCTTTATATGTCTATAATAAAACACCGAGACCTTTTACAGGAGATATAAAATAGGTACTTACCTAATAAATAAAGATCCGAAAAATAAAAGAGAATCCAAAATTATATTAAAATGTGCGCAAATATTGATTTAGTTGCAAAAACGGTAATTTGTTTTGTAAAAAGTTGGTCCCAATTTGTTTGACATTAAAACAGTCAAAACAACAACGAATAGAAAACGCCATAGCTCGGCTAAATCAATATGTTCGTAACAACCAGACAAGAGTATATATGTTCCTTTCTAATAAAATCGTTTAGAAGAAGACATAAATAAAAAGCAAGTAAAAAATTACAGGAAATGCGGGCCACTGTATGTACCCCTCTGCTCCCTTCCCGCCCATTACGGTTTTGATGACGCGGTGCCACTTTAATACAATATCAAGTATAGTTCTTCCTTGGCAAATCCCTTATTTCTCTGATATTTAAAAAATCTTGGCAATGCCGCATAGTTTCGAACAATGACGTGTAAGCTAGACAGTGTTATGTGACGTATGTCCTTTAAACCAGCAAATATAGAGCGAAGTATACTTCTTTTATAACTTATCTTAAAACGTCGCGAAGCTTGCATATGTCAAATCCTCCCGCTCTGAAATCAAAAGAGATACGTTCGATTACGAGAGTTGTCCTTTAAGTTTTGTATATACCGCTGGAAGAAAACAGTAGCTAACTTTTAAAGTGTTTCTTGAAGTATTCTCCATGAAAATTAATGCACTTTTGTATGCGCTCAAACCGACTGTCAAAGCTTTAATCTTTGACCGCGCAGTCTATTCTTAATTTTCGGAAAAGTATAGAAACCGTTGGGACTTAGGTCGGGACTGTATGGATTATGATCCAAGAATTAGACGTCCTGTTGAGTTTAAAAAAAATGTGTGCTTTGTGCGAACTTGCATTGTCTTGGTGGAGGATGATCCGTCGTTTGGGGTTAGTTTTTCGAAGCTCAGCGATGACATTCGGCAAACAAATGGTGATGTACCAACCGGCAGTAACAGTCCTTTAATCTTTTAGAGGAATTGATGCTACATGACTTGCTTTTGAGACAAATGTCGTGACCATATTTTTTGATGCACTTCGAGAACGGATGACTTTTGTTGGCTTTTCTTTCTCTTGGAACACTCAAACAGACGACTGACGTTTATTTTCGGGTTCATATGAGTAAATCTACGATTCATCGCCACTGACTATTTTCGAGTTTCCTGCCTCAAAGCGGTATGGAGTTTTCTGACACCAAGTGACCCTGTCTGTGACTTTTGTCTGATCTTCGTTTAACAGATGCGGTATCCAGCGGGAAACTAATTTTCTTACCTCTAACTTTTCATGCAAAATTTTTTGAATTGAGTTCTTTGAGATCCCCAATGAACCCTCAATCTCGCGCTATGTCATATGTCGATCTTCCGTGATGAGCATGCGCACAGCATCGATGTTTTCCTGGGTGACAGCCGTTTTTGGTGCACCTGGCCCTGGATCGTCACTAAGGCTAACCCGTCGACGCTTAAATTCTCCATACCAACGAGAAACTGTCGACTGATGTAGTGCTTCATTACCGAAAAAAGAAATCAACTCGGCAAGGCATTCTTGTTGAGATAATTCCCTTCGAAATTTGTTATAGCCCAAAAATGTTCTCGGTTTAATTCCATTTTTCGACTGATTTGTAAACTTAAAAAATTCACTGAAGCTATAAAACTATATGTATCGCACTAACGATGACGTTTTGAATTTAGGTTAGGTAAAGACTGAGGTTAAGTTTTAGTAACGACATTCTATCAGTGTTGCCCCCTATGTTTCTATATGCAAAATATAAAAGACAGCTCTCGTAAATGCGACAAAAACCTTCACACAGACTGAACACCGGGTAGCAAAGATTAATTTTGAACTCATCTCAGAATGCCGCCGTCAGCTTGCATCTCTCTCAAACCCTCCCACCTTGAGCGGAATAGAGATAAGGTGGGCCAGACTGACCCGCTATACTAAACTGGCGGTATAGCCCGGAGGATAACGGAAACTATGTGGCTATTACGTATACAAGCATGAAATTTGGTACACTAGTTCTTAGGACAATTCTAAGCGATTTGAGTCGAGTCCCCGAAAAATTCCTCCATAGAGTGGGAAGTTTCCGCCATTTTTTCAAAATGGCCGACTTTATTTTTTAAAATATCATAAAATGACTTATTTTTTACAAAAAACACATTAGGAATATTCTTTGACTTTAAATAAAACTTACTAAAATTTTACACCGGTAGAAAATGCGTCCGACGACTACAGTAGCTCTTTTTCATTCATTCATAGTCAAGTCTGTGCAATGTAAGAAAATTCGCCCATTAGCCTTCTCCATAGAAGCACAAGACTGATGGGCGAATTTTCTTACACTGTAAAGACTTGACTATGAATGGAGCTAAGTCCATACTCGTTCGTGCCTCTGACACCGATGTACTAGTTTTAGCCACATCTTTCTATTGGCCTTTAAACAATTGTGGACTTCATGAGCTGTGGGTTCTTTTTGGCATGGGAAAGAATGCCAGATATATTTCAGCGCATACCATTTCCAGGAGTCTTGGAAGTGACAAATCTGTTGCCTTACATGGTTTCCATAGTTTTACCGGGTGCGACACAACGTCCTTTTTTATACGCAAATATCGTAATTATACCAGTTGTGCCGAAACCACCTCCCCTGTACCACAGCTTGTGGGAATTGTCGTGGAGCTTGTGAAAATCAAAGGTAACAATGTAATTAAAATTGCTTTATAACCATATTTTTATTAACATTTAACGGTTATTTTTAGATCAGACCCTACTCAGGTGCAAGAATAAAGCAATTTAAAGCTAAAAATAACTCCAACATCCAAAGAAAGTAACTTTTGGTATTATTTGTTACCAAAATTGGTTTAAATTGTTATATTATAT
The DNA here is from genome assembly GCA_963576565.1 of Aspidapion aeneum. NCBI lineage: Eukaryota > Metazoa > Arthropoda > Insecta > Coleoptera > Brentidae > Aspidapion > Aspidapion aeneum. The sequence continues at coordinate 33,217,958 of OY755045.1, forward strand.
AATATAGTTTTTAGTATATTGTACATTGAAAGCCGCCATATTTAAAATGGCCTCCAAAATAAAAATGGAAGCTCCTACGTTTGTTTTGTTGTCAAAATTGAATTTGGGAAGTCGAAATACCTTCCTAAGTTCAAGAATGTGTCAAATTTAGGATCGCCATATTGAAAAAATGGCGCCCAAAAGCAAAATGGCATGATATTTTTATCACAAGAAATGGCTATATCGACCCAAAATTAGTCAAAATCGAGGTATCACATATGGTTGGATGCCTGGTTTAGATTTTTATGTAATTTGGCCGCCATCTTGAAAAAGAGCTAGTGTAGTCGTCGGACGCCATTTTCTATCGGTGTAAAATTTTAGTAAGTTTTATTTAAAGTCAAAGAATATTCCTAAAGTGTTTTTTGTAAAAAATAGGTCATTTTAGGATATATTAAAAACTTAAGTCGGCCATTTTGAAAAAATGGCGGAAACTCCCCACTCTATGGAGGAATTTTTTGGGGACTCGACTTAGATCACTTAAAATTGTCCTAAGAACTAATGTACCAAATTTTATGCTTGTATACCTAATAGCCACATTTTTGCTTTATTAAGCCGTTATGCTCTGTACTAGTAGTGCTTTCGAGGTCACAGGCCCATTTAATTTCGTGGTGAGATGTATAGTTTTAAGATTTTCAGTGGTTTTACTGTTTGGTTGTTTAACAAGGCTATTTTTTTTCACCGATCTAATGTTTCGGGAGGTTACATTTTGTAAAAAAATTGATGTTTTGGATAAAGAAACGTACGTAGGAAGGCAAGAACGTGACGTTGCCAAAGCGGAATAAGACGAAAACAAAACATGTTTTGTATCTCTTTCAAACTAACTAATTTTATCTTAGATAAAGTTTCAAAACAAATCTAAATTAATAAATCAAATATGGGGCTAGTCCAAGTCACGTAAATGATTTCGAATAAGTATAATGACTTTATTTATCAGTTTTTAAAGCTTGCTAAATTTTCAGGATTTCTGGCAATTTCCGAAGGACATTAAAAAAGTGGGCCACCGTACTTTTATATTTAAGTCTTTTAATTTAAGAAATAATACTTACGGTGTAAGAAGCAATCGTACTTGAAGCATCTTCTACAAAAGAGGGTGTGAAAGGAATGCATGGTTTGTTCGCGAGGAACGGAGGCTGCGTTAGGACCGTCGATGTTGGGCGTGCATTCTGGAGGAGCGTTAGGATCCGTACGTTCGGTGAGTTCGATGTATCTAAAAGCAATGGGGAAATTGTTCTTCAGACGAGTCAGGAACTCAGATAAGACTTTGACACATCGGCTAACAAATGGCGTTATAGGGTATTTGACAAATTTTAGAAAAGAGTTTAGAATGAATTGCTACGCAAAATTATTAAAAAAGTATATTTTATCATGACTACATTTAAAATCAAGTTTTCTCATTTTCAATTTAAATTTGCCGCTAAAACGCTCATTTCTACCATGGCGTTGCAATGACGTCACAGCGCAGTAAACTCGCGGAGAGATACACGGCATTCAAGTGTTTATTTGTTTTTGGTCTGTGTTTTTATTGTTTTTTATGTAAAAAAATGTCCTATAAGTGGTGTTAGTCAGAGCATATTATTTTAAAAGGCTTTCGGTTTTCGGTCTAGAAGCAAATCATATTACTTTTTGGCAACAGACCATTTCCCCCTAATTTGACCCCTCTAAATCCGAATATCTCTGTTGCCAACTCGAAAAATCGACAGGGACGGAGAAAATCCCTCCCCAAACCCCCAAAAACCTGTTTTTTTTTTCAGTTTTATGCAATTTTCTCGAAAACTAACCTTTTTATCAAAAATTGCAAAGTACAGTTTTTTGTGGATAATAAAATTCCCTTTCCAACGATGTATTGGTCAATAAGGTTAGGAAAAGCAAGTAGCTCTTCAGTGGCGTACGTAAATTGGGATTATTTAGAAAAAACATTTTTATTATAGGTTTTTCAAAATTTTTTCAAAAACTTCACTTTTTAGGAAAAAATATGTAGTACACTTTATTGTAGAACATAACATTTTCTTTTAAAAACTTTATTAAAATGTCGGGTTGTTGCCATATTTAAGGCTTCAGGGGCGTACTAATATAAACTTATTTTCAAAAATAACTGAAATAATCAGTTTCTCTTGCATATTTAAATATCTTTTCTAACTAAGATTTTCAGAAAAAAATCTGCCTTTATTCTTTATTGACGATAAGACAATTTCTTTTTAAATGATATATTACAAAGTGAGGTTAATGTTATGATAAATACTTTAAATTGAGATTTGATAAAAATTGAATGAAACCCGAAACAAGAATAATATTTTTTGGTAATTTTTGCAATTTACGGACGCCCCTGGAGAGTTTTCTATTCACATTTTGTGACACACTGTTTAAAAGGACATTTCATTAGCGGGCCCGCCGCCGAAGCCATAAAAGGTCGAAAGTACAAAGGGTCGAAAAAAAATCGAAAATACAAAATATTAAAAATACAAATTTACCGTATCAAGTCAATTGACCTGTCCAGTCGATGTGGACGCAATCGGCGTACTTTCGATCTTTTGTACTTTCGATCTTTTGTACTTTCGACTTTTTGTACTTTCGACCTTTTGAACTTTCAACCTTTTGTTTTTTGATCTTTTGTTCTTTCGACCTTTTGTACTTTCGACCTTTTGTCTTTTCGACCTTTTGTACTTTCGACCTTTTGTACTTTCGACCTTGTATCCGCCGCTCTTTATTATCCACCGAAAAGCTAATAAGACACAAAATTGATTAGTTTGGATTGATCTTAAATAATTTCTTTAAATTAAGAACACCACTGGAGCGGTAAATATAAAATAACTTCCACTTTGTTATACATCGTTTGAAAGGAAATTTTATTGGCTATGACGAAGTATAGAACACTTATGAAAAACAAGTTTTTTTTAATGATTTGTTGAAATCACCCCCATTGACGGACGTCGCTGGAGAGTTTGCTATAAGTCAAACCCCACCGAGTTTCACATTTTTAAAAAGGGAATTTCCCTGTCTACAAAAAAGTTTAGAACAAGTTTTTTCATGTTAAGCTTAGTTTTTGAGAAAATTAGATAAAACGGGTAACAAAAATGGTTTATTTTCTGTTTTTTTCAAAATTAATTTAATTTACGGATGCCCCTGAAGTTTTATTTATAAAACCGATTTAATCATGTTACAGGCCATTTTGAAGGAAATTTTATTGAGTATTCCAAAATGTAATACATGGTTTTCTGTAGATATTAGTTTTTAAAAAAATTAATTAATTAATTAATCTTGGAAAAAACATAGATATTTTTTCAACTTTTTTTAATTACTTCAATTAACGGACGCCGCTGTAGAGCTTGTTATTAGTCTAACTTTATTAAGTTATACTCTGTTGAAAAGGGAATTTTATTGTCTACAATAAAGTATATTATACATTTTTCTCTTAGAAGCTTAGTTTTTAAGAAAATTTGAAAAAACCTCAAACTTTCAGATTTTGGGGGGTCTGGGGGGATTTTTGGAGGTTTTTGTAGCCATTTAGAAAACAATAATATGTTATTATTTTTTAATTATACAAATATATATTTTGAATGTACACCTGTGACAATTTGGGCTTTCCAGCGGCAATTTAAAATTCCGTCGCCATTTTGGCCGCCATCTTGAATATCTCAGCCCCTGTCAATATTTCGAGTTGGCAACAGGGATATTCGGATTCAGCGGGGTCAAAATAGGGGGAATTGCCCATTATTCAAAAAGTAATATAAAATGCTTCTAGAAAGTGGATTTTCCCGAATCTTGCCTGAACTATGTGTAGTGCCTCAGTGTTCGAATACTAGCTTTTTATCGATCACCACTCAATTATAAACAGGTCACAAAATTAAACTTACTTATCCCTGAGTTCTTCTGGGCCGCCCTTATCAGGAAATTGATCGGAAATTGCCTGGAAAAGAACCATTGAAGGAAACTGCATTTCGCCAATTTTGTCTTCTTCTTTCTTCTTGTCCCCTTCTTCCTTCTGTGAAGAAACAATATTTTGTTTGAAGGGTGGACATCGCAGGACGGCCATCGACTAAAGTCGCATGTTTTTATAATTTTAGGACCAATTTTTCAAAATTTTATGACTTTCTGATCTTTTTCACAAAAATTATGACTTTTTGTGACCTTAAATAAAATTTTATGACATTTTATGACAAGCTCTACTAAAAATTTTCAATAGTAAGTGTAATAACCCGCGAAAATTCAAATTATGACAATTGATGCTAGCAGCCATGTTGGATCCCATCCTCGTCGCCAGTTTAATATCTCTTAGTTGGGGATATGGGAATGTATAAAATTTTATGCTTCTCAGCAAATTGACAGTGAGCAGAGTGGTACGCTAAGGTCAAGAGTTTGGCGGTAACTTGTTCTTTCGGAAATGAGCTTAACAACATAGTTAGGGACAAATTTATATGTAGCGTGATAAAAGGGCCCATATTGGACAGACTTTGTGAAGAAAAAGAAACAAAAACATTGCAAGAAATATTTAAAATAGCGTTGCAAAAGGAAGGAGCAAATACATGTAAAAGTAATGTGAATGTAAATGTCTTAAGATATGCAGAAAAAAAAACGGACAATATAATGCAGGTAGCTATAGTAACAATAGGATTAAAATAAAAATGCAAGAAAATAATGGAAATTACTATGGCAAAAGGCAAAACACATATATAGAAAAACAAAGATATCAAAATAAAAAGAAACAGTGTAGATTTTGTCAAAAGTTACATTTTGGGAGATGTAGATACGAAAATCGCAAATGTAAAATTTGTGGTGGGAGAAATCACCCAGAGTTCTTATGTTATAAAAAAAATAATATAAGGAGACAAAACATAATAGAAAATGTAGAAAATAATAACAATCGCTCATTTTGACCATAATAAACCAATAATTCTGATAAGTGATGCTAGTCAAGACGGTATGTCAGCAATTTTGTATCGCAAAGAAAAAAACGGAATCGAAAGGCCGATTGCCTGTGCCTGAAAAAAATATGGCAACACTGGATCGAGAAGCAGCAGCCATAATTTTTGGTCTTAAATATTTCGAACAATACTTATTAGGGACACATTTCACGGATCACCGACCATTAGTAGGTTTATTTGGAGAAAATAAAAGTATACCGCAAAGAAAACGAGACAGATTACAACGTTGGTCTCTGTATATGTCAGGTTTTGATTATTCAATTGAATATTTGCGGGGAAAAGAAAATTATTTTGCAGACTGTTTATCGAGACTTCCTGACGACACCACAGATAAAAACATCGAAATCTGTGAAGTAAACTTCTTAAATTGTGCTGCTACGATAAGAGAATGGCCAATAGATAGTAAAAAAATTGCACAAGAAACAAGAAAAGATACCTTGATGTATAGAATAACAGAATACATAGAAAAAGGATGACATATAGAAATGCAGATCCACGACTTGACTTATTAAGACATAAGGTCATAGAAGAAGAAGAACAGAAAAAGACACTGGTTGAGACAACTAACCCTAACAAGAAAGAAACTTTCAGAGAATTTCAACAGGGGGAAAGAGTAGTTGTTAGAGATTACAGAGAAGCCAACAAAAAGTTATGGACAGAAGCTGTTATTGAGAAAAAGCTAGGAAAAACAGTGTATTTTTGTCGATTGCCAAGCCAACAGTTATGGAAAACACATGCAAATCAAATAAATAAAAGATTTACAGAAATCTCAAATGATTTGCCAGAAAATAGCAAGCCACAGAAACAAGGGCATATCGTCACGAAAATTAGCAGGACAATAACAAGAGACATAAATGCGCCAAGCACAAGTAAAGAAGTCAATGGCCGTGACTACCAAGATGAATTGCCTGAAGAGCAACTTGGAAGCCCAGATGAAGGTGATATCTCTAGCTACTCTGACGAAAATACAGATTTTCATAGCCCTAATACAAGTCCATCTAAACAAATCCAAATGAGCGATTTTGGAATTTGACCTAAAATCTAAAAAATATTCCACTTACGACTCCGTTGAGTACAGAAAAAGATAAAAATAAGTGCCTGAGGCGTTCGGAAAGAAATATAAATAAAAAACACTAAACTTAAACAAAACCGTTTATTCTGCAATAAATAAAAATAAATTTAAATGTTGTAAGTGTTTATACACAAAATAAATTTAGTGTGTTAAAATAAAAATGTTAACAAATAAATCCAGTGATAAAAAAATAAGAAGAAACATGGTACAAGCACCAATCTTAGCATGGAGGGATGTAATAACCCGCGAAAATTCAAATTATGACAATTGATGCTAGCAGCCATGTTGGATCCTTCTCTTCCGTTTTAGACACGCAGCGTTCACATCGTGTAAGTAATTAACAGCATTTTATTAATTAACGGGCGCGAGTATTCGCCCTAAAGATATCCCCAACTAAGGGATATTAAAGTAAGATATTATTACTTTAACTAATCAAGTTTAATCAATTAAAAAATTAAGAAATATGTAGGTATTTCTGTCTTTTTGGCATAGGATTTTACATTGTTGATGCCAGCGTTATTTGAACTGGCTTAATTTGAGTAAAAGTAATATACCAATCTAACCCCTCAAGATTAAATCAAACGAACATATTATAACAACTGTCTTACCTTTAAACTTGTACCTTCATCCTTTTTCTTCTCTTTTTCCGGTTTGTCTTGGTATTGCATCAATGCGTGAACTAGTTCCACAAAAAGTTCATCGTCAATGAATCCAGTTTCGCGATCTCCATGCACCTTGCCGTCATAATTTTTTATCAGTTCTTCTATGAAAGTACCTGAGAAAATATAAAATTTTCTTCAATTATCCGGAGTGAGAGTTTCATTATGAAGTGGGTCTATTGTGGCTAGCTTTTGAGTGGTTCCTCACTACTGTTTGTCTAGTCCTTCAAAAAAAAGACTAGCTATCAGTTTGGGCGAAACACTGTTCCAATCTTCTGAATCAATCTGAGATTTACCGAAAGTGTTCTGATTTAAATATGGGACATCCGCACAGCACATGTCTGACTGCTATTATCCATCCATTTCAATATTGTTAGGGTTGAATACATTGTTTATTAATAATAAAAATTAAAAATATACATTATATATTTGAAAAAAAAATAGTACTCGAATCTAAAACTTGATTTATAACAATTTTACTGTAAGAAACAATTCATGTTTAAAATTTAGTACAGTGTACAGTTTTATCATATATCATAAAGTTTTGTTGATGCCTATTTTAAGATTTTATAAATAAGATTTTTGTTCATTCTCTTGGCAGTTTGTTTAAGATTAGCTCCCATTTCTCACTTAAAAACTAACTTACCATCTTGGTCTAATATTTCATCGCCCATATACGGAATATTGTGTAGTACAGTTTCGTCTTCAACCATGAAGTTTTGTTGAGTGGGCGCCCAGTTGTACATGGTTGGAATAGGGGTGACTGCGTTGACAATTTTGATGGCGCAGACCTGCACTTCACCTGAAAATAAAATACCGTGATAGTTATTTATATTAGTAGTACGGTCTCAGCATTACTATAGTAACGATTCGCGAATATTGACCACCTGGATTAGGCCGGTTATCTTCTCCCGATTTAGTAACCTTTTCGACCTCTATTGTTGCCATTTTTGAGATTGATGAACGTTGTTACATTATTTCTATATCATATCTATCCAAATCGCCAACCGGTCTTAATGGTACTAAAAGTGAAGAAGAAACTATTAAATAAACCGAACCAAAAGTGCACTTTTTATCACTCATTTTAGGGACACAAGGGTCACTTTTTATCCATTCGATGAAAAGTGCCAGATCAGGGATAAGATGTAAAAATCGGGACAAAAAGTGCCAGATCTAAAGCCGTATTCTTCAAAGTTCGGGAAGGGAGTGATCACAGGAACGTTCCCTGGAAACCTAACTCACTTTGTCTGCCAGGAATGAAAATGTACTATTCTTGAAGGCACGCAACTGTTTATGAGTTCAAGGTTTAGAATACCGCCGTGCGACACCAATACACAGTGTTGCCGTGCAACTAACTTCATTTGTTTTTACATAAAACACGGAATAGTTTGCTTCTATTGTTTTCGACGAAATTTTTTTTTTCAGATAACGCCGAAAATGTGTTATTTGGGTCTATCTTGGCAATCTCTGTCCGTGTGTGTGTGTGTGTATGTCTGTCCAGCCCACGATAGCTCCGAAACCGATTTTCATGTAATTTTGACAAAAAATAGTTTTCGACACTGTCACGAGCTGATTAGATTTTCGTTAAAATCCAGTAATAATAATGACTGTTTTTGACAGTTTATGTTTAGGATGTACTTTTCACTAAATAAATTGCTTAAATAAAAATATTGTTACAAATTTAGAGATAACGAACTGTAGTAATCGCGAGATATTAATACGAAGTTAATAAGCCGATTTTAGTAGTGAGTTATTAGTGACGATTTTGTACATTGAGTTGATAAAATAAATGGACATATTTTTTTTGACATTTGCTCGTTTTTAATTGTTGTTGAGAATCTGAACAATATATTCTTCACATCTACCCACCTTTTCTCTATGAACAATAGATCCTATCAAGTGTGCATAGTGATACTTTCTTCCACTCATAAGCACTTAACGAACGACGCGAAGCAGACTTTAAAAAAAACTTTATGCAGAAATGACACTTGTTGGGAATACGTGTTTTTGAGGGTCAAAAAGTAAAAAAAAATAAATAATTCAGGTTAATTACTGATTCAACATACATATTATGGGGCTTTCCATATTAAACCGACCACCTTTTGCACTTAAAAATTTTGATTTTGAAAAAGTGACCCCTTCGATTTTTTATATTTTTTTGAAAAAAGATGCTCCATAATTTTGTCTATTGCCTTAAAAATTTTAGAGTGGGTCGAGAAGTATAAACGCAAAAAAAAAATTGTTTTGTTGGACGCCTTGGCCGTACTTATACTATATATTATATGGGCAAGCGAGCAGTCATTGAGGCGCCCGGGGTGTGAATCAATATATATTTTATTAAAGAAAGTTGTTTGGCTTTAAGGAATTTGTATTTTTATTTTGACTCCCCCCCCCCTTGCATATGACATCAACGGCGCCACATTGAAGGGCCAAGACGGGCCTTGGCCTTCCACTGTTTAAGACCTTATCGGCCACCAACATTGTGGCACAATTTTCTAATTAGACTACCTAGTCCTGCACTGTTATGAGACTCGAAGCCACTATACAGGGTGTCCCAAATTCGATTTCTTTGGGAAGGTTCGGTTCGGTTCGGTTCGGTTCGGTGCGAGTGTCCAGTATAAAGAAAAGCTGTTTTTTTAAAACTGAATATTTAAATATAGTTAACTGATTAACACTTTTAACTGTCCAATAAAAAAAACACATTTAAACATAAATTTGACAATCCAAACAAATCGCGGTGCCGTAAACTGTGAGTGTGAACATTTTCTCGAATCGAGTTTTCTCCTGGGTAAGAGGTGGTGAACTTAAATTAACAGGAGCATTTTTTCGAGAATAGAGCATTCGCCTTTTTAGCGTGAGAATCACTCACATTCTCCTCCGAAAAATTCAGGAATAAGTATCCAGGAATAAAAAGTTAAAAATCCTAAAAGCTAAAAACCTCCAAAAAGCAAAGAAAAACTACCCGGAAAAAAATTTAAACACGCGAAAAATAGCGTATAAACATCATAATAAAAGCGTTCTTTTATTTCGTGGTATACAGGGTTTCTTCAACGATCGTTTGTCCATTGAAAAATATGTGAACTGAAGTAAGATCGCTATTTAAATAAATGGCACTAAGAGAGATAAATAGTTTAGCGGTGTTGTCAAGTTAGCAATTCAAGAAAATGGTTTTCTTTTCGCGATCTAATGACGTTACTCTTACCGGCTGAGTAGGCCAAAGACGGCGATGCATAAAATCATGGCAAAAATGTTAAAGGAGGTTACACGCACAAATAAAATATTCCACAAATTCAACTTTATGGATAACAAATTTCGTGGTCTTTATCTGTACCTATTTATTCTCAACCGGAGTTAGAAACCAATACTTTTAAAAATTGACTATTAGATTACAAATTGCTTTAGAGGAATGTACTTAGAAAACTGTGTAATTAATTACAACAAAAAAATAACCTAATTATAAATTTCCTACTTGCAAAATATAAAAAGTAGTTGACAATTACTTTTTTATTTATTGCTTTCACTTTTTCATAATTTACAAAAGTGAAAATGCTTAATTTAGGAGCCCTCTTCCTTCGAAATACATTCCGAACTTACCCCTTAAATTCAGTACGAAACGTGGATTGCTTTAAAGAATAAAAGCGAAATAGCTTTTTACAAATAATAACAATCACTTTAGTAATTAAATTGCATTTTTGTAATTTCATTATAATTCTAAAATAATTTTTTAAATATTTTAAAAACTTAAATTATTGCAATTACCATAACACCGCATTTCAACTAATTGTATTTTTTTCAAGAGGAATGGCTCCTCCATTTAAGGGGCAAAAATAAATTTTAGTAAAACGTGACAAACATTTTTTCTACAGACTAAAACCAGTAGAAGGGCAAGAGGTTTAGGGCTGTCGTACATCCCTACCCCCATAAATGTTGTCCCCTATTCTGTTTCCTGGATAGTGTATGGTGACTTTTAGCAACTTTACTTCGTAAGTCGCCGCCAGGAGATCGAACACTTGAGCGGCATTTAAGCGCGACTTTAATAAAAGAGCAAGGATATTGTGTAAGGAAAAATTATTAAAAAATAGAATTTTTCTTGATTTAATGTTTCCTGATTAAAGCTAAAATAACGAAATAAATAATAATTACTATTTCTTCGTCTTTTAAAAGTGGATATCTTACTTTGATTGCTCCTGTTTAGTAATAAAAAAACTATGCGCGTCTGTGGTCCCTCACTGATTCCTTCATCCTTTTTTATACGCTTTTCATAAAGGCTAAACGTTCGAAGTCGACCCCTGTATAATATGAATTTATACCTTCATTGCCAATCACTTCAGCTTTTTTCATACACGTCACATGGGCGGGAAGTTCCGGCGTCTGAACCCAAAAACATTTGCTTTCAGACCATCGTTTTTGTTCGACAAGTAAAACTTCGGTCATGTGGTTTCGATTTTTGTTCCAAGCGAGTTTGTTGTCATCTGCCTGAGAAATACAATACTAATTATTTATTACGTCTATAGCCGAATTTATATTTGTTAGATTAGCAGTATGATAACTATAGTACCTAACGTAAATACAGGGTGTCCCAAACTCGATGTTTTTGAAGCGTTTCGGGTATTTCCATGAACGATAGGAAAGGAGGCGGTCTACGAGGTGTGACAATTAAATTTTAAGACTGGCCCCCATACTAACAGGCTTTAAATCTCCACGTCTCGGGCGGTTGGAGTTATTCACCTTGATGTGCGCTCTACTACCGCGCGCAATCTTGTCGCCTTTCCTCTACTAGTTTGGCTTACGCAGTGGTTTGAAGCGGATCGTGCATAGCTCATTTGTCGGAATTATGACAAACGAAAAAAGTGAGACACGTATTAGTTTAAAGTAAAACTAAAAAAAAAACGGCTACTGGATACTTTCAAATGCTAAAATATGTCTACGGAAAGCAGTGTATGTCTTCTGCAATAATTTTTATGTGGCATAAAAGGTTTTTTGAGGGTCGTGAAGAAGTTAAAGATGATGAACGAGAAGGGCGCTCCAGCACATCCATAACAGCGATGCTCATTGGTTTTTTTGCCGATATTGGGGGTGTTATTCTTATTGAATGGGCGCGTGAGGGTCAAACAGTGAACGAACATTTATATTTGAAAGTATTTATGTAGCTAAGGCAACGTGTAAGGAAAAAAATCCAGATTTGTAGAAGAACAACGCGTGACTGCTCTACTATGCACCGGCCTACAATGCCCTATCCATTAAGCAGTTTTTAGCTAATAAGAAGATCCCCGTCGTTAACCACCCACCATATTCAACAGACTTGGCCCCTTGCGACCTCAACCTGTTTCCGAAAGTGAAAAAATCGTTAAAAGGAAGCCGTTTTGAAATATTAGAACACGTCAAGGAAAAAACGGCAAGACTTTTTAACAGCCTCTCTTCTGATGATGTCTAAAATTGCTTCCAACATTGGAAAAAGCGCATGCAACGCTGCGTCGATAGAGAAGGGGACAACATTGATGGGGAACATCATTAAGTTGTATTAGTATTTAAATAAAGTAGATTTTATTGTCACACCTCGTATACTGCCGTCCCTAAGAACCACAAAGATGTATTTAGTCTATGCTAAGAACAAACCCATATGTATAAATATGGCGTTTTGAGAAAAACAGGTTTAAAGTGTTGTACTTTTTATGATCGGTTTTATTTTTTTTTAATTTTACTTCAAACTGGAAAGGTAATTCAATTAATCTAAGTTATTTTATTCCAAATAAGTGTTTTTAATGAAAACAGCGCCACGTACGGCGTTTCTGTTAGTATTACGTTACTGTACTCCCAATCGATACTAACGGAATAAATAAAGAGACAGTTTTTAGATACTTTTTTCAATTTAAGTAGGTAATACAATACAAATTAATGTATTATATTTTAGGGCATTTTATCACCACAGGATGATCAAAAATTAGGATTTCTGGGGGGTTTAAGACACCTCCAAGGGAGAAAAGGAAAACTGCCCCACTTCTATGACGAATTTTTAAGATAAATTTAAAAGGAAAAATCGTGTGATGGGATGAAAAGTTTCCGGCCTAACATAGAACGCAACACCATAGTGACTAAATAATAATTTATTTTTCTACATAGTCCCCTTGTAAGGTAATTCATTTGGCTTAACGATGTTCAACTGATTTGATGCCATGACTGAAGTCTGATTTATCCAACTCGTCAAAATAGGCGTTTGTAGCTGCAATGACTTCTAAATCTGAAGAAAAATTTTTTCCAGCAAGAAATTTTTTTAGGTAAACAAACAAAAGTCTGATGGGGCTGATTCTGGCGAATGGGGTGGTTGGTTTAAAAGTTCAAAGCCTAGCTGATGGATTTTAGCAATTACAAGAGCGGACTTGTGGCAAGGTGCATTGTCCTGATGAAACAGAATTTTCTTTTTTGCAAACCAGGGCGTTTTTCGCTTATATTCTGCGTGAGCTGGTCCAGTAAGTCGCTGTAGTACTATGCATTTATTGTTCTTCCTTTTTCGAGATAATCTATGAGGAGTATCCCTTTAGCGTCCCAAAAGACCGTTACCATGACCTTTCCAGCAGACGGTACTGCCTTTGCCTTCTTTGGAACTGGTTCGTCCTTTGTCATCCATTGTTTGGACTGTTGCTTAGTTTCAGGGTATAATGATGAACCCAAGTTTCATCAACCGTAACAAATCTACGCAAAAAGTCCCCTGAATCACGTCTAAACAGTGTCAAATTCTCCTCTAAAATGGTTAGACGCACGAGCTTATGATCTGGCGTGAGCAAACGCGAGATCATAGGGGGATAGCTTTCTCATACCTAAAACTTCACATAAAATATGATGAACTCGTTCTTTTTATATGCCCACAGCCTCAGCTACCTCTTACAGTCTTAATCTGTGATCATTTAGAATTAGTTTGTGAATGGTTTGTACCATTTCTTCAGAAGTTGCCGGTTTGGGCCTGCCAAAACGCGAAGCATCATCAGTGCTAGTACGACCACGTTTAAAGTCTGATACCCAGGTTTTATCTGCGGTATAGGAAGGAACAGATTCCCCTAGTGTAGCATCTAGTTCAGCTTCTATTTCCGTCGGCAATAACCCTTTGATATGAAAATATTTTATCAAGGCTCTTATCTCGTGTTTATTTCATCTTTTAAAATTAACACACTGTATAAACTTTCAAAATAAGCAGGACACAAACAACTTGATGACTTACTTTAAACTTCGAGCGTATACTGATCACAAGCAAGGCGACACAAACACGTTGGAACACGAAAGCAAATCGGGCCTGCTATAGGCTAGGCCGGAAACTTTTTATCCCATCCTCGTACATCAAGCCGTTTTCGAGCTAAAGGGGGTGTTTCAAAAGTTTGCATTTTGAGATTCATTAGAAAGAGAGGTTTACTCTACCATTTAGAAATACTGTGGGCTAAGTCGCTATCAAGTCTTGTTCTATCTCCCCCAGAAATACCTACCTGAAAACATTGAATTTGGTTCGGTTCTGTTCGGTACATACCTTTTTGTAGCGTTTCTGTTGTCTGAGACGCATGTATTCTGTTTTGACTCTTTTCTTCCATTCTATGTTTTGTTTGACCTTTGACATTTTAAACGAATAATCTGTAAAGAAATGTCATGTTCAAGTTTATAGCTCTCAAGTTTGCAGTAGGCTACTTTTTAGAAGCTTTTGGTTGTGCAAAAAAGATGACATTGTTCGAAGACAAGTTAAATTTAATTATTTAAAATTTAAGAAACAGAATTACATCTTTAAGCCCATCAGCTATTTTATTTGTATTTCAGTACTTACATAGTAGATAGTTAACAGTAGTTAAACTAAAATTAAGCAGTATCTCCAGTTTTGAAAACCATTTTTACTGAAGCATGGCTGCTAGATTAGTAGCACTACCAGGTATAAATTTTCCTGGTAATTCTTTAAGTATAAGGGCAATTCAATTAAATTCAATTTGCTTATTAGTTTTATCGATTTACAGTTGCAGTAAAAATTTAACAAAAATGCACTTTTTTAAATATAAAATAATATTTGTAAGGTAGGTATTTTTTAGACCTGAGCTAATTTTTTGTTATAAACTTGGTAGTTTCCATTTAAATAATAGGGGAGAGTGGTCTATAGTGGGACACAGTCCATTGTAGAACAAAACGCTTGACAACACTGTAAAAATCAGCTGTGATAATTTGGGCATCATAACATGTTGCTTGGGATTTAAAAAAAAAGGTAAGCAAGTTTTTATATTGTACGTTTTTAAGGTTTTGTAATTATTTATGTTGATTTGAAGCTATGGGTTAGCGGTATAATTCTGGGAATTAACATGTGTCTCCTAGTTTAAGGAAGTGACAGAAACGTAATAATTTGTACCCTGGTCCATGGTGGAAAATTTTGGTATGGTCCATAATGGGATAACGGGAGAAAATGGTCCATACTGGGACACACAAAAATAGTGCCTGTTTAACCCATAAACTTACTATATAAAGACTTATTAACGCTTAAACTGCACACTGGGGTCTAATAAACCCAGATACAATAATATATTTTTGCTTCAAGTTTGGGCATTAGAGTATATTTTATCGCGAAAAAAAAAGAGTAAACCGTAAAAATGCTCTTGTTTTATACTTAAAATATATAGATATAAGTATGTTATATAGTTATATAATTTCTTTTAAAAGTACCATCATAAACCAAAAATATCTGTCAAAATTAAACAGGAAAATCTAATGGGGTCTTAGAAACCCCATTGTGCAGTATGTAAGAAAAAATAAGTGTGGTTATGTAGATGCCTATGAAAATGGTAAATATATTGTCTCATTCTTACTCAAAGTTGTGGGTAACAGTTTTGCAGACCCTACAGTAGAAGACACAATTGCACCTGACAACATTGCAAAGAAATTACCAAGCAATAGGAGCTACTGAACAATATAATATGTATTAAAATATTTAGTTAATTTTATGCTTTTTAGCTCACACATATACTATACTATAGTAGTGTGAGCTATGGTGATCCTAATTTTTTCGAGAAAAAAAAAGTTGCTCCGATTTCAAAATTTTTTATATATCTTTGCGTTTCAGATGATTTTGAAACTTTTCTGTTGCGCCGTCTGTCTGTCTGTCTGTCTGTATGTCTGTCTGTCTGTCTGTCTGTCTGTCTGTGTGTCTGTATGTCTGTCTGTAACGACCAACGCGCATAACTCAAAAACCGCTTGGCCGATTTTAATGAAATTTGGTACCTGGGCTGGGTCTTGGGTCGAGATGGTCCCATTTAAAAATTAACAAAATCCACCGAACACAAACCAAATAAAAGGGTGGGGATAGATTTCAAAAATTGGAGTTTATGTGAAAATATGGCGTGTGTGATATCAAACGAAAGGTAATTGAGTCTGGAGTTAAACAAAATACATTTTAATTTATTTAAAAAAAAAGGGTGGGGGTATATTTCAAAAATTAGAGTTTAAGTGAAAATATGGCGTGTGTGATATCAAACGAAAGGTAATTAAGTCCGGAGTTCAACAAAATACATTTTAGTTTTTGTTTTTTTTAAGGGTGGGGGTGGATTTCAAAAATTTGAGTTTAAGTCAAAACATGGCTTGTGTGGTATCAAACAAAAGGTAATTTAGTGTGGAGTTGAATAAAATATATTTCAGTTTTTAGTTATATTACCTCACATAACTATAGTACCTAGTGTGAGCTTAGGGGCCCATATATTGGCAGAGTATTTTGTGTATGAACCTTAATAAAAATCTATACCTAATCCAACCTAGTAAAAATGTTTTATTAACACTTTCCAGTATAAAACTTCATGTCCCAGTATTGACCTATATGTGTCCCACCCAATATGGCGTCCCACTATGGACCACCCATGGTCTATACTGGGACAACTAGTCCATACTGGGTCAGAGCCCAAAAAACTGTTTCACCTTGAACTTAGTCCATACTGGAATTAAACCCGATAAGGGCATCCTTAAAGCAATTAACTGAACCACCAAATATTCAAAAATAATAAATAATAAACAGTCTAGAACAAAAAAATTTACACTGTCCCACTATAGACCACTCTCCCCTATAAGAGTAGCACATACCAATCTTGGGTTGTCAAAATGTAATTTTCAGTTAGTTATTTTCAAAGCTTTGAACACTACATAAATTTTACTGGGTGTTCTTTACAGCATTTTTTATACAATTTAATTATATAAGTAAAACATAATACCTTGTGCTGAACATAAGACGGGTGGGCCAAAAAAAAACCGGACTATTTTTTTTTCATTATAACTTTTAAACTATACCATCGATTTTAATGGGACAAACTGCACTTGACAGAGAATTAATGAGTGTTTGGACTAAATATATTTTTTTGTCCGCCATCTGAAAATCCAACATGGCGGACTAAATTAAATTGTACTCTTGAAAGATGCTCGTTTATTCTTGTGTTGCGAACATGTTTTAATTATTTATTTAAATCAGTAACAAAGCTGCATTCTTGCCACGCACAACAAGGTACAAATCAGCAAAATCGGTTTGATAGTTCTAAAAATAAATATTTTTGTTTCATTGTTTTGCATATTATAGGATTGCCTTGCCAATCATGTCTGCATTTATTTCCTTATAAACTCATTACTACTAAACCGATTTTGGTGAAATAAAAAACGTTCTGGAGAGAATAGATTGCTTTTTAAAGATCATGATCAAATTTACCGCCATCTTAAAATTTAAGATGGCGGACAGAATCATACTTAATTCTTCAAAATGGCGTGTTTATTCTTATTTTCTGAAAAACGTTTTAGTTTTTTTTTAATCCATATAAAAGCACTACTTTTCTCCCTCATAAAGAGGTACAAACTAATAAAATCGGTTAAGAGATTCTCACAAAATCTGATTTTGTTTTAACTATTGTTTTACAAATTATACGATTGCATTGCCAATCCTGTCTGCATTCAGTTCTTTATAAATTCAATATTACTGAGTCGATTTCAGTGAAATTAAAAACATCATGGCGCAAACTGATTGATCTGTAAAGTTTTTTTCACTAAAATCGGTTTAGTAATAATGAATTTATAAAGAAATTAATGCAGATAGGATTTGCAATGCAATCGTATAATTTGTAAAACAATGGTTAAAACAAACTCCGATTTTGTGAGAACCGCTACACCGATTTTATTAGTTTGTACCTCTTTATGCGGGAGAAAAGTATTGATTTATATTTAAATAAAAAAAAACTAAAAAATTTTTGCAAAATAAGAATAAACACGCCATTTTGAAGAATCAAGTAGAATTCTGTCCGACATCTTAAAATCCAAAATGGCGGAAAATTTCGATAAGAATCTTTAAAGAGCAATCAATTCTCAGCACGATTTTCTTTATTTCGCTAAAATCGGTTTAGTAATAACGAATTTATAAGGAAATGGATGTAGCAATGCAATCATAGATTCTGTAAAACAATGGTTAAAACAAAAATAGATTTTTTTCAGAACCACTACACCGATTTTACTAATTTGTACGTCGTTGTGTGAGGGAAAAGTAGTGGTTTTTCATAAATTAAAAAAAAAACCGAAACATTTTCGGAAAATAAGAATAAACCCGCCATATTGAAGAATCAAGTATGATTCTGCCCGCCATCCTAAATTTTAAGATGGCGATAAATTTTGATCATGATCTTTAAAAAGCAATAAATTCTCACTAGGACGTTTTTTATATCATTAAAATCGGTTTAGTAGTAATGAAGTTATAAGGAAATAAATGCAGACATGATTGACAAGGTAATCACATATGCAAAACAATGGTTGAAAAAAATTTTTTTTAGAACCACTGAACCGATTTTGCTAGTTTATACCTTGTGCGTGGCAAGAATGCAGCTTTTTCACTAATTTAAAAAAATAATTAAAATGTGTTCGCAACACTAAAATAAACGAGCATCTCTGAGGGGTACATTTTAATTTCGTCCGCCATCTTGGATCTAGCCGTTTGAGCTAGTAAACTAAGTGAATTACATAAAACAAAATAATGATATAAACACAACACAATTGTGAGTTACAGACCAAACAAAGCTGGAAAAACTGTTGAGTGAACCCTATAAAACCCAAATTAAAAAAAAAAAAATGGGTAAAAACAGAATCAAAATGTGCACAAATCGGCGAAGAGATCTAACTAACAAAATTACGAAAATTGAAATATTTTGAATATTTTGCAGTCTTACTGTTCTCATGAGCCAAAATAGACCCACTAGTGGTCACAGTGGTAGGGCTGCAAGGCCCACTCATATATGAATCATCATCAACTGTTCTCATGCAACTCTTCATTACAAATAGTTCAGCTTTGGTTAATAAAAACACTTTTGGTCTGCAGAGTAACCAGTTTTTTGGAATGTGAGAAACTATCTAATCCAGAATGCATTTTTTTTCTTTGAGGAGTAACTCAGTAGTAATTTTATGTTTTAAACAAACTTGTGTGTAGTAATTTTGTTTTAAACTTGTGTGTTTTTTTACACTTTAAAACTTGTGTGTTGAAATTTTTTTTTAAATAAACATTTTTTTTTATTTTTTATTTTCTGTGTAATATTACCAATAAATAAACTACACTAATAACAGCTATTAAAGCAATTTTTATTAAATTTTTAGCAAAATAGTATCTGACTAGACTCAAATGTTACAGCAGTCAAGAATATATGAAACCTGACGGGTAGGACACTCTTCAAAATTTGTACACCTATTTATGTATTTCACTTTTTACAATGTAATTCAATGTATTTTAAAGTATTTCAATCTTGACTTCAATATATTTTAAAGTACTTTAATGTATCTCAAAGTCTTCAATGTATTTCAAGGTATTTTAAACAAAAATTGTATGTATACCTATTTCAGGAGTGTCCCACTGAATGTTTTAAATGTTGAAAATTATAAAATAAACATTAGCCTGCAGTATTCAAGATCAAAGATATGGAATTTAAAGATTTTAACAGGCTGACTGCCAGGAATATATCAGCATAACTGCCTCAGGTGTCAAACAAACAAAATATAGTCTACAGGGTAAGTGTATACATTCAACAACTGGGAGAAATAGGGAAAGAAGCACATCCTATCAAACTAGGAATAGAGAGAATATGGTTCCCTGCTATCACAGACTGCAACATACCAGGAGGAGGTCAGATTACTTTGGAATTCAATTTTAATGTCTTACCAACAGAAGTAAAAAATTTAAGCTTTCAACATTTTAAAAGAAGTGTAAAGACCTTGTAAAACATGCCTTCTATTCTTTTGATGAGTACCTAGATAGTGATTTTGATAAATTGTAATTTATTAAAAATGTTTGTTCTTACAACATACTTTTTGTTGTCTTTTTGTAAATGCACTTTGTGTAATATTTTACCAATAAATAAACTAAACTAAACTATATACATCAGTATCAAACTAGTATATGACTGCTGTAGCATTCAACCTCGAGGTCAACCTGTTAAGTAACTCAAGTGGTAAGGAATGGAATAATTCACAACAAAATAGGCAGGGAGGCAGAACCTTACTATTCCTGAGGGGTGATCAGGTGTGTATTTCTCTCTAGGTTTATACAGGACTCTACAGACCAATATATAGGATGTTATTTAAGTCTATGGTGTACAAATTTGGTTCAGCCCTTGACTATTCTTTTACATAATTCTACACTGCTTCTTTGAGAGAGGACAATATTATAGAGCCATAAAATCCTACAAAATGCTGCCCAAAAGATCTTTCCTTAATCCTTGCTTATACTTGTCTGTATCTAACTTTTAACTTATATACCTATACCAATTCCTCAAGCTATTACTGTTACTTTGACATAAAAGTCACCAAGACGGTGATACTTAGATATGAGTATAGATATTAATTTTTTTGAAATAGTCAACATTCAAGGTGGCAATAGTGCTGCCAGATCCCATATTTTTTAGGATTGTCACACTATTGAATGTTTTGTCCCACATCCCGTTTTTTAAATTTGACATAAAATCTTTAAATTTCCCGTTGTTTTGGGATTGTTTTCGTTGCTTTTTTTTACCCAGAGTTGTTTTGACCTAAAACAGATCTGGCAACCCTAGGTACAAAGAAAGAGCATTAATTGTATTAATAAAATAACAGGATATTTACCTAACTAAAAGTATAAGGATCTAAAACGAACCGAGGAACAAATACAAAATAACTTAAAACATTTAAAAAAATCCACCCATTCTTCCCCACAAATACAAAAGACGCCCTTCAAACAAAGTTGGAGGCAAAAAAACAGAAATCAAAACAAATCTACTTATAACCAAAGAAAATCGGCCATGATCTAAGTTTTGGTTGCAACTTTGCACTGTGCGGAAGGGCGTTTTCTATTCGTACCAGCACAGAACACCAAAGGAGCTCCGCTCCGCTCACTTTGCAAGAGTCGAGTGAAATCTTTTGGTCTGATGTTTATTCTTGACGGACCGCGAGGTGATGTGAGATGAGCGCTCACACCGTTGGATTCATTTCCTCGAGTAAAAAGTTTGTAAAATCGTTTAAGCCGGCTGTCCTTGAGCGTATTATTCGCGCGGATTTATTTTCTCAGGCTTTGATTGGCTTAAATTTTTAAATCAACTAATCAGAGCCCACGAAAAGAAAAGTCCGCGCGGATAATACGCTTAAGGCCTAGTGTCCACCTATGCGTGCTCACCCCGATTCGATTAAAAAAACTCATCACGTGATTGGCCATGGATTTGCACCGGTTTTACATGCAGCGTCACCTGATGCATGATTTTGAATCAGGGTGGGCATGCATAGGTGGAAACCGGGTGTACTGGACACCCGACATTAAAGTCCACCCGTGAAAGTGAAATTTTCGCTTATCTCACCTCACGGGCAGTCAGGAATAAACGTCCTGGAGAGTTGATTCTTGAATCAGCGAAGGTAATATTCGAGAACATCATGCGTTTGATGTTTTCGGGTTATATACCGTGCGCTATTTTAATTTTAACAAAGCTAAGAACAACAAAACTATGCCACTGATGCATAATCTATTGTTGATTGAAAGCATTCTTTTGCATTTATAAAAATGTAATTTTTTAGATTTGTTCATACGATACAAGAATCAAAGCAAGGTCTCGCGAACAGCACTAGAAAAATGTTAAAATTGCTGTTTTTGATTTTTCATTGTCGCTGTTAAATCGTCGACCGCAGTTAGCTTTTTCTTAACGGGATGTAAATTGAAAGAGATCCTCTTATACTGTGCTAGGTCTAGAGAATAAGAAGGATAAGGTAACAATTTAACACTCTGTTTGGCAAAAAAAAGATTGTTCTGGCAGAATCCACCTAGGCTGCTTTTTGTGCATCAATAAACAAAGGTTATTTTCGAGAACATCGCTTTAATATACAAACTCGAATAAGAGTTATGCTGCACTGCGCATAACCATGACCTGGCGTTTTAACCAAGTAACGATCGCTTTCGCGTCCTAGGTAGTTGTCTGCTGATTGGTTGGAGCAGAGGGCCTAATCTTATTTAACCTTCCGTGGAGCATAGGCCCCAGTTTATGTGTGAAGTCCTGAGACGTAATTGATCCTTAGCAATCGTCTGCGCAGCTGTCCAATCATAGTTTTACCTTCACCTAAATGAAAATTTTGAGCAAACAAGTTTTTAAGTCGCTGTGGAGAACTGCGAAGTCATTAAAACCCTGTTTTCACCAATGCATGCCCACCCCGATTCAAAAAACCCATCATGTGATGGCCCATGGATTTGCACCGGTTTTAAATGCAGTGTCACCCGATGCGTTTTTTGAATCGGGGTGGGCATGCATTGGTAGAAACAGGGTATTTGTATGTTGATACAAAAAGTTATTTTGTAGCATTGACTTCTATACCCTGCGCTTTATACAACTCAATGTTTTGTAGTCACTATAATAAATAAGTTTGATTTGTTTATACATGATTACCCCAGTAATCTTAATCTCGGTAAACGTTGCAGGTTTATCTCCTTTCCTAAACTTTCAAATTAAAAAATTTTGCATGAGGTTGTACCTTTAGTCGGCTTGGAGGCTTGGTGGTAGGAGCCAAGTAATTGAGACCACCACAGGATACTATCGCAATATTTTCCCGAGGGACGCTTTATAGGCGAGATCCAAACTATTTACACTATTTATTCACACTACACCCTTTACGGTACCGTTACGGTTTAGTGTAAATGCGTCCATTGCTCACATAGTGTAAGAATATTTTACATGTCGGTGATGGTACGGTAACGTGACCATGCCGGTACGTATAGTATAAATTGCGCCTTAGACTATTTGTCACCCTCCCTAGGGTTGCCCGCTGTTCGGTTTTTTGAAAAGAAGAAAGAAAACAGTTCGTTTTTTAGACAAGTTTTTAAAAACTCAAAACAATAATTTTAACATCTTTTTAAACATTTGTAAAACCCGTTCAAACTATAATTGTCCTTATTTTCGGTTCTTTTGTAACTAAAGGAGCTGCCATTTCATTGTGATGATTTACACTTAAGTAGAAGTTTAGATTGGGCAAATTTTAAAATGGCCATTTATTGATTCTTTGTTACAAATTTAAGTTATTTAAATTTTATAGTTAGAATTTATTTAGGTTTAGTGTAGTATTAGGTTGACGTATTTTATGGTTGTATTCTTAATCTAGGTTTTAGTTGCGTTATCTGTGACAGACTGGTATGCGAACGGTCCGGTTCTAGAAAAGGGTGGAATGATTTCGAATCGAACAAGGATGGAAAATTCTCGAATAGTAGGCAGACTCTTATATATAGGGCCGGACGTCGTGCATCGGGCAGTCAGAGATAACCAATGGTAGTGATCGCTAGATGTTAACGCGAAGTTAATAGGCGTATTAAAGTAGTGAATTATTAGCAAGTTATTACGAAGTTTAAGTGCGTGTTTTTTGTACATAATTTGTCGAAATAAATTGACGTATCGTTTTCAACAGTTGCGAGTTTTAATTTGTCATTGTGAACCCGTAACAGTATGTTGGAAAATGAATAGTTTAATATTAATACAAGTGTGTGTGTGTGTGTGTGTGTGTGTGTGTGTGTGTGTGTGTGTGTGTGTGTGTGTGTGTGTGTGTGTGTGTGTGTGTGTGTGTGTATGTGTATGTGTATGTGTATGTGTGTGTGTGTGTGTGTGTGTATGTGTGTATGTGTGTATGTGTGTGTGTGTGTGTGTGTGTGTGTGTGTGTGTGTGTGTGTGTGTGTGTGTGTGTGTGTGTGTGTGTGTGTGTGTGTGTGTGTGTGTGTGTATGTGTATGTGTATGTGTATGTGTATGTGTATGTGTATGTGTATGTGTATGTGTATGTGTATGTGTATGTGTATGTGTATGTGTATGTGTATGTGTATGTGTATGTGTATGTGTATGTGTATGTGTATGTGTATGTGTATGTGTATGTGTATGTGTATGTGTATGTGTATGTGTATGTGTATGTGTATGTGTATGTGTATGTGTATGTGTATGTGTATGTGTATGTGTATGTGTATGTGTATGTGTATGTGTATGTGTATGTGTATGTGTATGTGTATGTGTATGTGTATGTGTATGTGTATGTGTATGTGTATGTGTATGTGTATGTGTATGTGTATGTGTATGTGTATGTGTATGTGTATGTGTATGTGTATGTGTATGTGTATGTGTATGTGTATGTGTATGTGTATGTGTATGTGTATGTGTATGTGTATGTGTATGTGTATGTGTATGTGTATGTGTATGTGTATGTGTATGTGTATGTGTATGTGTATGTGTATGTGTATGTGTATGTGTATGTGTATGTGTATGTGTATGTGTATGTGTATGTGTATGTGTATGTGTATGTGTATGTGTATGTGTATGTGTATGTGTATGTGTATGTGTATGTGTATGTGTATGTGTATGTGTATGTGTATGTGTATGTGTATGTGTATGTGTATGTGTATGTGTATGTGTATGTGTATGTGTATGTGTATGTGTATGTGTATGTGTATGTGTATGTGTATGTGTATGTGTATGTGTATGTGTATGTGTATGTGTATGTGTATGTGTATGTGTATGTGTATGTGTATGTGTATGTGTATGTGTATGTGTATGTGTATGTGTATGTGTATGTGTATGTGTATGTGTATGTGTATGTGTATGTGTATGTGTATGTGTATGTGTATGTGTATGTGTATGTGTATGTGTATGTGTATGTGTATGTGTATGTGTATGTGTATGTGTATGTGTATGTGTATGTGTATGTGTATGTGTATGTGTATGTGTATGTGTATGTGTATGTGTATGTGTATGTGTATGTGTATGTGTATGTGTATGTGTATGTGTATGTGTATGTGTATGTGTATGTGTATGTGTATGTGTATGTGTATGTGTATGTGTATGTGTATGTGTATGTGTATGTGTATGTGTATGTGTATGTGTATGTGTATGTGTATGTGTATGTGTATGTGTATGTGTATGTGTATGTGTATGTGTATGTGTATGTGTATGTGTATGTGTATGTGTATGTGTATGTGTATGTGTATGTGTATGTGTATGTGTATGTGTATGTGTATGTGTATGTGTATGTGTATGTGTATGTGTATGTGTATGTGTATGTGTATGTGTATGTGTATGTGTATGTGTATGTGTATGTGTATGTGTATGTGTATGTGTATGTGTATGTGTATGTGTATGTGTATGTGTATGTGTATGTGTATGTGTATGTGTATGTGTATGTGTATGTGTATGTGTATGTGTATGTGTATGTGTATGTGTATGTGTATGTGTATGTGTATGTGTATGTGTATGTGTATGTGTATGTGTATGTGTATGTGTATGTGTATGTGTATGTGTATGTGTATGTGTATGTGTATGTGTATGTGTATGTGTATGTGTATGTGTATGTGTATGTGTTTTTTTTTTTTTTTTTTTACGGGTATGCGCACTCGCAAGGAGATCCCTATCACGCTCGAGAAGCGGCAAGTGCGCGGAAATGTTGGTGCGTGTTGGTTTTGAAACGGTTCAGGTTGTAACCTGCAGGGAAAACTGTCGCAGGGAGTTTATTCCACAGCGATGCTGTTCTCCAGAGATATGAATTCTGATATAATGAGGTTCTTGGTGCCTCTATTTTGACAATAAATTGATGGTTACCGTCTGTTTGACGTGTTCGCCTAGTAGGTGCTACTCCCGGGGGGATCATACGTGCCAACTCTTCAGAGCATTTTCCGTGATAATACCTGTAGAAGAGAGATAGATCGCCCACAGTTCTTCGATGTTCGAGACTATCCAAGCTACGGGTAAGTGCGGGGTCATTGATCAGCTTGATAGCTCGTTTTTGCACGGTGTTCAGAAGCATTAAGGTATGTTTGGGTGCCGCACTCCATATATGTGAGCAGTACTCCATAGTTGGTCGAATCTGGGCTTTGTAGAGTATCAGCAGTTGGCTTGGTGTATACAGATGTCTTGTACGAAATAGCACCCCAAGCTTTTGGGACGCCCTTTTAGCTATATCTGCGACGTGACTGTGCCAAGACATGTTGGTCTCTGCAGTGACTCCTAAGATGTTCAACTGGCTCTGCAATGCGACAGCACTTCCAGATAGCATGATATTTGGCTCACCGGTGCTGGTCTTTTTCGAAAACAGGGCTGCTTGGGTTTTTTGCGCGTTGAACTGTACAAGGTTTTTGTTGCCCCAGTCCTCTATTATCTCCAAGTCGTTATTTATCTGTGATATTTCAGTTAGTCTAAGGTAATGGAATTCACGTGCGGAGAGACATGTGGGTGGTATGACTGAGGAGACTACATTGCCATCATCTGCAAAGCAATAAAGTGGATTTACTGTTTTATCTATGAGGTCATTTATGTAAATCAGAAAAAGTGTTGGCGAAAGGATTGCTCCCTGTGGCACACCAGCATTTATTTGGTAAGAGTTGGAGTTCCGGCCATCCAGTGCAACATAAATGGATCTATCCTTAAGGTAACTTTCAAACCAAGTGCAAAGTCTCGGCGACAATCCCGTTGCTTTGAGCTTGTTGAGCAGATTTTCATGCCAGACTTTATCGAATGCTTTAGATATATCTAAGGCAATTGTTCTTGTTTCACCTCGCAACTCAATCGCTTTTTGCCATAAGTGAGTGACGTATGTAAGTAAATCGCCAGTTGACCTATATTTTCGAAATCCGTATTGCTTGTCGTTGATAATTTTGTACTTTTCCAAGTACTTGGTTAGGTGATTGTTCACAACTCTTTCCATTACTTTTGATATCACCGGAAGTAGAGCAATTGGTCTATAGTTTAACGGATCTGTCTTTTTTCCTTTCTTTGGAATGGGTTGTACTGCGGCAGACTTCCATGATGATGGATATACTCCTTGCCTATAAGATAAATTGAATAATTTGGCGAAAGTTGGGGTGAGTTCGCTAGCACAATTTTTGAGTACTATCGCGGGAATGCCATCTGGACCCATTGCTTTGTTTGTATCCAACTTTTTAAGGGATTTTCGTATTTCTCTGTGACAAAAGGGTACCTCTGGCATACTGTGGGAAACCCTTTCAATGAACGGTGGAGTTTTTCCATTTGGCACTGTTAGGTTTGAGTTGGAGGAAAAGATTTTGGCCAGCATATTGGCTTTTTCCTCTGATGTTGTGGCTAAGTGAGTATTTTTATCTGTAAGTGGTGGTATGGATGACTTGGTGAAGTTTGATCCAACGGCTTTTGCAAGAGACCAAAAGGACCTAGAACTACTTGGACAATTCAGCAACCTGTTTTTTATTCTTTGATTGTATGTTTCTTTGGCGGCGTCAATAGTAATTTTGCAACTATTTCTGGCTTCTATAAATTCTGTGTGGTTTTGAGCGGTTTGTTGTCGTTTCCAAAGGTTATATGCTCTGTGTTTTTTCTGTACAGCCGTTTGACACTGGCTGTTGAACCAAGGTTTTGCATTAGCTCTGCGTTTTATTGTATGTGGGATATATGCATCCATTCCAGATAAGATTACTTTTGTTATTTCATTACAGCAAATAGTGGGATCAGCTGTTTTAAAGCAAACCTCTTGCCATGGAAAATCCAGGTAAAACTGTTTAAGGTCATTCCATTTTGCCGATTTATAGTGCCACATTTTACGAGGAAGTGATTGTGTGTGTATGTGTGTATGTGTGTGTGTGTGTGTGTGTGTGTGTGTGTGTGTGTGTGTGTGTGTGTGTGTGTATGTGTATGTGTATGTGTATGTGTATGTGTATGTGTATGTGTATGTGTATGTGTATGTGTATGTGTATGTGTATGTGTATGTGTATGTGTATGTGTATGTGTATGTGTATGTGTATGTGTATGTGTATGTGTATGTGTATGTGTATGTGTATGTGTATGTGTATGTGTATGTGTATGTGTATGTGTATGTGTGTGTGTGTGTGTGTGTGTGTGTGTGTGTGTGTGTGTGTGTGTGTGTGTGTGTGTGTGTGTGTGTGTGTGTGTGTGTGTGAGTGTGTGTTTGTGTCTCTCACCCACAGCGTTAACATTATTTAGCTTTAGAAGTATATAGTTTGCTCGGTATTAGAGGTGTTGAAAAAGTAACTATTCGTTACTCGAGTACTCGGTACTCAACAAATAACGGAGTAACGAATACCGATCAGAAAATTAAATGATTACTTTCGTTACTTTAACTTCTTCCATTATTTTAGTATGCAGTAATCACTCAAAAGTCGGTAATCCAAAATAAGGAAGTAACTATGATAACTTAAGTAACTAACGCATTTAAATTGTTTTTGTAAAAGGTAACAATAATCCTGTTTTTACATTACAACCAAGATTTATAAATTATTTTAAGATATGTTTTTTAAATATGTAGTATCTACAATCTACATATTATACAGAATGTATTTTTTTATTTTTGTGGTTTCTGTCCAAACTTTTTGTATATTTTTTGAGTTCTCGTCTAAGATTGTTATTTTTGTCTCCATTTTTATTTACTTTTAGATTTTAAGTATGTATTGGTTTGTATGTATATAAGGCATTAGATTTTTAAAACAAAGTTGTACACAGGACAGTTCCTACGAAATTCCTACGTAATTCCACCTTTATTTTTAAAATTTTACCCCGCATTTAAAAAATTTTAATTGAATATTTCCATAATATCAACAACAAAAATATACCTACAAGTAAATGATCTTCGAATTAACGACAGTCCGAGAATTTTGCACTAATTGTATGATTGAATTGAATACAGTTACAGTAATCAAAGTAACGAATATATAAAATGATTACTTAGTAGTCGAGTAACGATTAGTAACGAGTATTCACAAGTAACGAAAATCAACACCTCTACTCGGTATACTATAGGTACTCATGTCTGGGCTTTTACTCTCACAAAGGTGGCAACCCCTTCCCTCCATAATTACTACCCTACCCTTGATAATCAGATAGTGTTAAATCAAAGCTATATACTACTGGATATTATTATATAATGGGTCGCGTATTTTACACTTTGTTACCGTTATTGTTATTACTGAGTCTGTGCATTAGCAGCTTCTCGCTCCTTCTTTGTTATGTGCGGTAACGGCGCCCGGTACTTACAGTGGCCAGCCTTTAATGTTACCGCTATTTTTAAGGTTAGTTTTGTATTGTTTTGTTTAATGCAGTCGAATTTTTTACTATAATTCGGTAGTTTGGTTTGTAAAACGCCATAAATCTAATAAAAATAAATTAACAAATATAAATAAACAAAAAAATTAGAGGTGTGAGAAACTACTAAATTAACGTTTGTGTTGTGTTATCTTAAGTGTTCCAAAATCTATCTTTTTTGCCCTGAATGTTGCAGTTATTCTTAGTAACAATAACGGTAACAGCTGTCAAATTTTCTGTTATTTGACCTGACCCAAAATGTCCCTAATATGTAAATTATAATAAATTATTCTAATCATCAAAATTCAATGTCGTGACGAGATTCCTAAGGTACTCGTATGAAAAAACTTCATACTGTATACTTTACGGAATCCTGAAGCCAGGCTTTATGATTAAAGAGCTATATTCTACTGGATATTATTATATAGTATATTAATTAAAATGAATTGTTCTAATCATCAACAAAAAAAATTCTCTCATCTCTCAGTTCTCTCACGTGACTGTACCAGCAAAGGGTTTGGTTGAACAGTTATCATGTTGAACACCCGTGTAGAAAACTGGATTGGAAATCCTTAAGGCCTTCACACACACAATTTACGTAATCCGTAGCATGGCGCATATCGGGCTTTCAACCAATCAGCGATCGAATAGCAGCGGTCATATTTTTATACTTATTTACCTAATCTGTGCGGCCGCAGCCTTCGTTACGAAGGCTGCGGTGCGGCCATATTGGATTTACGTAAGAAAAGTCCATAAGGTTGAACTTCTTACGCGTTATGTTTTTTTGTGTGTGATCGGCTTTACTTCGATCGCTGATCAGTGTCATTTAACCAAAACAATGACCTTGCTAAAACCAGCTGAGAATTTGTAAACATAACCACACAAATTTTAAGAAACAATTTTAAATTTTTTCCAAAAAAGAAATAAATAAAATGCCTTACAAATATATAGGAAGAACCAACGACTTTAAAGGAAAAACTCTGTGGGAAATTTTGGGTAACCTAAAAAATTTTGGTGTGGGACGAATCGTCACAAGGAGCAGATTTGAGAGGTACCCTGAGAAAAGTTTCTTAAAAATACTGAAAGTGGAACCTTTGGCGCAACCGGAAAATGCATCAATGGACGTAAGTGAAGATTTAAGTATTGTTCATACTCGTCTTAGTCTTTTGTTTTTCATTAGTCTTTGTCCTTTGATTAGTCTTAGCTGTCTTAAACAAAATCGGCTCTTCATACTCGTCTTTTGTTTTTGATTAGTCTTAGTCATAACCCACTGAAAAAAAAAAAATTCAATTTCAATAAAAAGGCCCCTTTTTAAAAGTAATTTTCTACATAAAACAATCTTATTTAACCTAATCTGTGCATGAAACACAGACACGAAAGAACAAAAGCGAAAAAGAAAATAAAATTTTGAGGTTATGTTGAGATTTTCTGTTAAAAACATGATTAATGGCAGTAAATTCAAAATTTCGGCTGCGCGCTTGTGCTCTTCAGACGCCCTGTAAAAAAAACATTAAATAGCTGATGTCTGTCACTCGTCTTAGTTGTTGTCCTAAGGATTGAAAGTTGGCAACTCTTAAGACAAAGACTAATCAAAAACCAAAACAAATGTATGAACACTCCCATAAGAAACAGTGGTTTTAACTTTCTTATGACATGACATATTACTAAACCAAGACAAAAGACAAGTATGAACGATCCATTAGAAAGTGCCGTTCACCTTGGAAGTTTCATGTAGACTACTGCTACTGCCATCAAACATTAAGTTCAATTTTCTAAGGATGCCATTGTCAGTTCTCAAATGTTGGTAATAATAACCTTAAAAATTAATTTTTTTCATAGTTTTTTGTTTCAAATGGTGCTTTTAACCTTTTCTGACTTACCTTTTGCCATAAATAAAAAAAAATTGAAGGAAAACAAAAGAAGAAATCAACTAAGTATGATGTATGTGGCTGACTATGAATCTGTAATGGAAAAGATAAAGATGAATTATCTCCAACAGTTGCAAACAGCAAAGCCAAACTGTAACCGAACAGCAAGGTATAAATTGGGAGTTATGCTGGTTAATCAAGAAATCAGCAAATTCAATGACACTAACCTTTTGTATTTAAAAAAGCTGCTACCTCGATCTTAAACTCATTGAAAGTATCACATGAAGCTATCTGTCTTAGTGTGTTATGTAGTTTAAGAATAAGACCTTTAGACAAATGTTAAGCTTTGTTATTCTTTGTGTGTTCCTAAAATGGCAAAGTTGTCATAAAGTTAAGTTCCAAATAAATAAAAAAAATCCCAAAATTTTTGCAGCATCAATTTTTTTTAGTTTCTGGTTTTGATTCACCGGTGTGAAACTAGCAGCCACCTTACAGCAGCCAAAGTGTGAAGTTAGCAGCCACTTACAGCAGCCAAAATGTGAAGTTAGCAGCCACATTTGGCAGCCTAACAAAAAAGTATATTTTCAAAAATTATTTCATTGAGAAGCTGCAAAAACCTTGGAAAATAACTTTTTTTATTAAGAAATGGAGAATTTGATAAATTTGGAAAAAAATAAAAAATCCAAAAAAATTTAAAAGTCCTCTTTAAAAATATAGTTACGCAACGAAACTTGGTAGAGTGTTTAAGTTGCCTACAACTAGTCATCTGTGGAAGCGGCTGCTCCTTGTTCCCGGTTTAACATGTTCAAATGGAAAAAAAATGGAAAAACAGAAAAAAATTCACCTTTAAAAACATAGTTACGCAATGAAACTTTGTAGGGTGTTTAAGTAACGTACAGCTAATCATGTGTGTAAGCGGCTGCTCCTTGTTCCCGGTTTAACATGTTCAAATGGAAAAAAAATGGAAAAACAGAAAAAAATTCAAAAGTCACCTTCAAAAACAGAGTTACGTAATGAATCTTGGTAGGGTGTTTAAGTAACCTACAACTAGTCATGTGTGTAAGCGGCTGCTACTTGTTCCCGGTTTAACATGGTGAAATGGAAAAAAAATGGAAAAACAGAAAAAAATTCAAAAGTCACCTTCAAAAACATAGTTACGCAATGAAACTTGGTAGGGTGTTTAAGTAACCTACAACTAGTCATGTGTGTAAGCGGCTGCTACTTGTTCCCGGTTTAACATGGTGAAATGGAAAAAAATGGAAAAACAGAAAAAAATTCAAAAGTCACCTTCAAAAACATAGTTACGCAATGAAACTTTGTAGGTTGTTTAAGTAACCTACAACTAGTCATGTGTGTAAGCGGCTGCTACTTGTTCCCGGTTTAACATGGTGAAATGGAAAAAAAATGGAAAAACAGAAAAAAATTCAAAAGTCACCTTCAAAAACATAGTTACGCAATGAAACTTTGTAGGGTGTTTAAGTAACCTACTGCTAGTCATGTGTATAAGCGGCTGCTACTTGTTCCCGGTTTAACATGGTCAAATGGAAAAAAAATGGAAAAAGAGAAAAAATTCAAAAGTCACCTTCAGAAACATAGTTACGCAATGAAACTTGGTAGGGTGTTTAAGTAACCTACAACTAGTCATCTGTGGAAGCGGCTGCTCCTTGTTCCCGGTTTAACATGGTGAAATGGAAAAAAAATGGAAAAAGAGAAAAAAATTCAAAAGTCACCTTCAAAAACATAGTTACGCAATGAAACTTTGTAGAGTGTTTAAGTAACCTACTGCTAGTCATGTGTATAAGCGGCTGCTACTTGTTCCCGGTTTGACATGGTCAAATGGAAAAAAAATGGAAAAAGAGAAAAAAATTCAAAAGTCACCTTCAAAATATAGTTACGCAATGAAACTTGGTAGGGTGTTTAAGTAATCTACTGCTAGTCATGTGTATAAGCGGCTGCTACTTGTTCCCGGTTTGACATGGTCAAATGGAAAAAAAATGGAAAAAGAGAAAAAAATTCAAAAGTCACCTTCAAAAACATAGTTACGCAATGAAACTTTGTAGGTTGTTTAAGTAACGTACTGCTAGTCATGTGTATAAGCGGCTGCTACTTGTTCCCGGTTTAACATGGTGAAATGGAAAAAAAAATGGAAAAACAGAAAAAAATTCAAAAGTCACCTTCAAAAACATAGTTACGCAATGAAACTTTGTAGGGTGTTTAAGTAACCTACTGCTAGTCATGTGTATAAGGGGCTGCTACTTGTTCCCGGTTTAACATGGTGAAATGGAAAAAAAATTGAAAATCAGAAAAAAATTCAAAAGTCACCTTCAAAAACATAGTTACGCAATGAACCTTGGTAGAGTGTTTAACTAACGTACAACTAGTCATGTGTGTAAGCGGCTGCTACTTGTTCCCGGTTTAACATGGTGAAATGGAAAAAAAATGGAAAAACAGAAAAAAATTCAAAAGTCACTTTCAAAAACATAGTTACGCAATGAAACTGGGTAGGGTGTTTAAGTAACCTACAACTAGTCATGTGTGTAAGCGGCTGCTACTTGTTCCCGGTTTAACATGGTGAAATGGAAAAAAAATGGAAAAACAGAAAAAAAATCAAAAGTCACCTTCAAAAACACAGTTACGCAATGAAACTTTGTAGGGTGTTTAAGTAACCTACAACTAGTCATGTGTGTAAGCGGCTGCTACTTGTTCCCGGTTTAACATGGTGAAATGGAAAAAAATGGAAAAACAGAAAAAAATTCAAAAGTCACCTTCAAAAACATAGTTACGTAATGAAACTTGGTAGGGTGTTTAAGTAACCTACAACTAGTCATGTGTGTAAGCGGCTGCTACTTGTTCCCGGTTTAACATGGTGAAATGGAAAAAAAAATGGAAAAACAGAAAAAAATTCAAAAGTCACCTTCAAAAACATAGTTACGCAATGAAACTTTGTAGGGTGTTTAAGTAGCCTACAACTAGTCATGTGTGTAAGCGGCTGCTACTTGTTCCCGGTTTAACATGGTGAAATGGAAAAAAAAATGGAAAAACAGAAAAAAATTCAAAAGTCACCTTCAAAAACATAGTTACGCAATGAAACTTTGTAGGGTGTTTAAGTAACCTACTGCTAGTCATGTGTATAAGCGGCTGCTACTTGTTCCCGGTTTAACATGGTGAAATGGAAAGAAAATGGAAAATCAGAAAAAAATTCAAAAGTCACTTTCAAAAACATAGTTACGGAATGAAACTTGGTAGAGTGTTTAAGTAACCTACAACAAGTCATGTGTGTAAGCGGCTGCTACTTGTTCCCGGTTTAGCATGGTGAAATGGAAAAAAAAATGGAAAAACAGAAAAAAAATCAAAAGTCACCTTCAAAAACATAGTTACGCAATGAAACTTTGTAGGGTGTTTAAGTAACCTACTGCTAGTCATGTGTATAAGCGGCTGCTACTTGTTCCCGGTTTAACATGGTAAAATGGAAAAAAATGGAAAAACAGAAAAAAATTCAAAAGTCACCTTCAAAAACATAGTTACGCAATGAAACTTTGTAGGGTGTTTAAGTAACCTACTGCTAGTCATGTGTATAAGCGGCTGCCACTTGTTCCCGGTTTAACATGGTGAAATGGAAAAAAAAATGGAAAAACAGAAAAAAATTCAAAAGTCACCTTCAGAAACATAGTTACGCAATGAAACTTGGTAGGGTGTTTAAGTAACCTACAACTAGTCATCTGTGGAAGCGGCTGCTCCTTGTTCCCGGTTTAACATGGTGAAATGGAAAAAAATGGAAAAAGAGAAAAAAATTCAAAAGTCACCTTCGAAAACATAGTTACGCAATGAAACTTTGTAGGGTGTTTAAGTAACCTACTGCTAGTCATGTGTATAAGCGGCTGCTACTTGTTCCCGGTTTGACATGGTCAAATGGAAAAAAAATTGAAAAAGAGAAAAAAATTCAAAAGTCACCTTCAAAAACATAGTTACGCAATGAAACTTTGTAGGGTGTTTAAGTAACCTACTGCTAGTCATGTGTATAAGCGGCTGCTACTTGTTCCCGGTTTGACATGGTCAAATGGAAAAAAAATGGAAAGAAAAAGAGAAAAAAATTCAAAAGTCACCTTCAAAAACATAGTTACGCAATGAAACTTTGTAGGATGTTTAAGTAACCTACTGCTAGTCATGTGTATAAGCGGCTGCTACTTGTTCCCGGTTTGACATGGTGAAATGGAAAAAAATTGAAAAACAGAAAAAAATTCAAAAGTCACCTTCAAAAACATAGTTACGCAATGAAACTTGGTAGGGTGTTTAAGTAACCTACTGCTAGTCATGTGTATAAGCGGCTGCTAATTGTTCCCGGTTTGACATGGTCAAATGGAAAAAAAATGGAAAAAGAGAAAAAAATTCAAAAGTCACCTTCAAAAACATAGTTACGCAATGAAACTTTGTAGGGTATTTAAGTAACCTACTGCTAGTCATGTGTATAAGCGGCTGCTACTTGTTCCCGGTTTAACATGGTGAAATGGAAAAAAAAATGGAAAATCAGAAAAAAATTCAAGTCACCTTCAAAAACATAGTTACGGAATGAAACTTGGTAGAGTATTTAAGTAACCTACAACAAGTCATGTGTGTAAGCGGCTGCTACTTGTTCCCGGTTTAACATGGTGAAATAAAAAAAATGGAAAAACAGAAAAAAATTCAAAAGTCACCTTCAAAAACATAGTTACGCAATGAAACTTTGTAGGGTGTTTAAGTAACGTACAGCTAATCATGTGTGTAAGCGGCTGCTCCTTGTTCCCGGTTTAACATGTTCAAATGGAAAAAAAAATGGAAAAACAGAAAAAAATTCAAAAGTCACCTTCAAAAACATAGTTACGCAATGCATCTTGGTAGGGTGTTTAAGTAACCTACAACTAGTCATGTGTGTAAGCGGCTGCTACTTGGTCCCGGTTTAACATGGTGAAATGGAAAAAAAATGGAAAAACAGAAAAAAAATCAAAAGTTCCCTTCAAAAACATAGTTACGCAATGAAACTTTGTAGGGTGTTTAAGTAACCTACAACTAGTCATGTGTGTAAGCGGCTGCTACTTGTTTCCGGTTTAACATGGTAAAATGGAAAAAAAATGGAAAAACAGAAAAAAATTCAAAAGTCACCTTCAAAATCATAGTTACGCAATGAAACTTTGTAGGGTGTTTAAGTAACCTACAGCTAGTCATTTTTGTAAGCGGCTGCTACTTGTTCCCGGTTTAACATGGTGAAATGGAAAAAAAATGGAAAAACAGAAAAAAATTCAAAAGTCACCTTCAAAAACATAGTTACGCAATGAAACTTTGTAGGGTGTTTAAGTAACCTACTGCTAGTCATGTGTATAAGCGGCTGCTACTTGTACCCGGTTTAACATGGTCAAATGGAAAAAAAATGGAAAAAGAAAAAAAAAATCAAAAGTCACCTTCAAAAACATAGTTACACAATGAAACTTGGTAGAGTGTTTAAGTAACCTACAACTAGTCATGTGTGTAAGCGGCTGCTACTTGTTCCCGGTTTAACATGGTGAAATGGAAAAAAAATGGAAAAACAGAAAAAAATTCAAAAGTCACCTTCAAAAACATAGTTACGCAATGAAACTTGGTAGAGTGTTTAAGTAACCTACAACAAGTCATGTGTGTAAGCGGCTGCTACTTGTTCCCGGTTTAACATGGTGAAATGGAAAAACAGAAAAAAATTCAAAAGTCACCTTCAGAAACATAGTTACGCAATGAAACTTGGTAAAGTGTTTAAGTAACCTACAACTAGTCATGTATCTAAGTGGCTGCTACTTGTTCCCGGTTTAACATGGTCAAATGGAAAAAAAATGGAAAAACAGAAAAAAATTCAATAGTCACGTTAAAAAATATATTTACGCAATGAAACTTTGTAGAGTGTTTAAGTAACCTACTGCTAGTCATGTGTATAAGCGGCTGCTACTTGTTCCCGGTTTGACATGGTCAAATGGAAAAAAAATGGAAAAAGAGAAAAAAATTCAAAAGTCACCTTCAAAATATAGTTACGCAATGAAACTTGGTAGGGTGTTTAAGTAACCTACTGCTAGTCATGTGTATAAGCGGCTGCTACTTGTTCCCGGTTTGACATGGTCAAATGGAAAAAAAATGGAAAAAGAGAAAAAAATTCAAAAGTCACCTTCAAAAACATAGTTACGCAATGAAACTTTGTAGGTTGTTTAAGTAACGTACTGCTAGTCATGTGTATAAGCGGCTGCTACTTGTTCCCGGTTTAACATGGTGAAATGGAAAAAAAAAATGGAAAAACAGAAAAAAATTCAAAAGTCACCTTCAAAAACATAGTTACGCAATGAAACTTTGTAGGGTGTTTAAGTAACCTACTGCTAGTCATGTGTATAAGGGGCTGCTACTTGTTCCCGGTTTAACATGGTGAAATGGAAAAAAAATGGAAAATCAGAAAAAAATTCAAAAGTCACCTTCAAAAACATAGTTACGCAATGAACCTTGGTAGAGTGTTTAACTAACGTACAACTAGTCATGTGTGTAAGCGGCTGCTACTTGTTCCCGGTTTAACATGGTGAAATGGAAAAAAAATGGAAAAACAGAAAAAAATTCAAAAGTCACTTTCAAAAACATAGTTACGCAACGAAACTGGGTAGGGTGTTTAAGTAACCTACAACTAGTCATGTGTGTAAGCGGCTGCTACTTGTTCCCGGTTTAACATGGTGAAATGGAAAAAAAATGGAAAAACAGAAAAAAAATCAAAAGTCACCTTCAAAAACACAGTTACGCAATGAAACTTTGTAGGGTGTTTAAGTAACCTACAACTAGTCATGTGTGTAAGCGGCTGCTACTTGTTCCCGGTTTAACATGGTGAAATGGAAAAAAATGGAAAAACAGAAAAAAATTCAAAAGTCACCTTCAAAAACATAGTTACGCAATGAAACTTTGTAGGGTGTTTAAGTAACCTACTGCTAGTCATGTGTATAAGCGGCTGCTACTTGTTCCCGGTTTGACATGGTCAAATGGAAAAAAAATTGAAAAAGAGAAAAAAATTCAAAAGTCACCTTCAAAAACATAGTTACGCAATGAAACTTTGTAGGGTGTTTAAGTAACCTACTGCTAGTCATGTGTATAAGCGGCTGCTACTTGTTCCCGGTTTGACATGGTCAAATGGAAAAAAAATGGAAAGAAAAAGAGAAAAAAATTCAAAAGTCACCTTCAAAAACATAGTTACGCAATGAAACTTTGTAGGATGTTTAAGTAACCTACTGCTAGTCATGTGTATAAGCGGCTGCTACTTGTTCCCGGTTTGACATGGTGAAATGGAAAAAAATTGAAAAACAGAAAAAAATTCAAAAGTCACCTTCAAAAACATAGTTACGCAATGAAACTTGGTAGGGTGTTTAAGTAACCTACTGCTAGTCATGTGTATAAGCGGCTGCTAATTGTTCCCGGTTTGACATGGTCAAATGGAAAAAAAATGGAAAAAGAGAAAAAAATTCAAAAGTCACCTTCAAAAACATAGTTACGCAATGAAACTTTGTAGGGTATTTAAGTAACCTACTGCTAGTCATGTGTATAAGCGGCTGCTACTTGTTCCCGGTTTAACATGGTGAAATGGAAAAAAAAATGGAAAATCAGAAAAAAATTCAAGTCACCTTCAAAAACATAGTTACGGAATGAAACTTGGTAGAGTATTTAAGTAACCTACAACAAGTCATGTGTGTAAGCGGCTGCTACTTGTTCCCGGTTTAACATGGTGAAATAAAAAAAATGGAAAAACAGAAAAAAATTCAAAAGTCACCTTCAAAAACATAGTTACGCAATGAAACTTTGTAGGGTGTTTAAGTAACGTACAGCTAATCATGTGTGTAAGCGGCTGCTCCTTGTTCCCGGTTTAACATGTTCAAATGGAAAAAAAAATGGAAAAACAGAAAAAAATTCAAAAGTCACCTTCAAAAACATAGTTACGCAATGCATCTTGGTAGGGTGTTTAAGTAACCTACAACTAGTCATGTGTGTAAGCGGCTGCTACTTGGTCCCGGTTTAACATGGTGAAATGGAAAAAAAATGGAAAAACAGAAAAAAAATCAAAAGTTCCCTTCAAAAACATAGTTACGCAATGAAACTTTGTAGGGTGTTTAAGTAACCTACAACTAGTCATGTGTGTAAGCGGCTGCTACTTGTTTCCGGTTTAACATGGTAAAATGGAAAAAAAATGGAAAAACAGAAAAAAATTCAAAAGTCACCTTCAAAATCATAGTTACGCAATGAAACTTTGTAGGGTGTTTAAGTAACCTACAGCTAGTCATTTTTGTAAGCGGCTGCTACTTGTTCCCGGTTTAACATGGTGAAATGGAAAAAAAATGGAAAAACAGAAAAAAATTCAAAAGTCACCTTCAAAAACATAGTTACGCAATGAAACTTTGTAGGGTGTTTAAGTAACCTACTGCTAGTCATGTGTATAAGCGGCTGCTACTTGTACCCGGTTTAACATGGTCAAATGGAAAAAAAATGGAAAAAGAAAAAAAAAATCAAAAGTCACCTTCAAAAACATAGTTACACAATGAAACTTGGTAGAGTGTTTAAGTAACCTACAACTAGTCATGTGTGTAAGCGGCTGCTACTTGTTCCCGGTTTAACATGGTGAAATGGAAAAAAAATGGAAAAACAGAAAAAAATTCAAAAGTCACCTTCAAAAACATAGTTACGCAATGAAACTTGGTAGAGTGTTTAAGTAACCTACAACAAGTCATGTGTGTAAGCGGCTGCTACTTGTTCCCGGTTTAACATGGTGAAATGGAAAAACAGAAAAAAATTCAAAAGTCACCTTCAGAAACATAGTTACGCAATGAAACTTGGTAAAGTGTTTAAGTAACCTACAACTAGTCATGTATCTAAGTGGCTGCTACTTGTTCCCGGTTTAACATGGTCAAATGGAAAAAAAATGGAAAAACAGAAAAAAATTCAATAGTCACGTTAAAAAATATATTTACGCAATGAAACTTTGTAGAGTGTTTAAGTAACCTACTGCTAGTCATGTGTATAAGCGGCTGCTACTTGTTCCCGGTTTGACATGGTCAAATGGAAAAAAAATGGAAAAAGAGAAAAAAATTCAAAAGTCACCTTCAAAATATAGTTACGCAATGAAACTTGGTAGGGTGTTTAAGTAACCTACTGCTAGTCATGTGTATAAGCGGCTGCTACTTGTTCCCGGTTTGACATGGTCAAATGGAAAAAAAATGGAAAAAGAGAAAAAAATTCAAAAGTCACCTTCAAAAACATAGTTACGCAATGAAACTTTGTAGGTTGTTTAAGTAACGTACTGCTAGTCATGTGTATAAGCGGCTGCTACTTGTTCCCGGTTTAACATGGTGAAATGGAAAAAAAAAATGGAAAAACAGAAAAAAATTCAAAAGTCACCTTCAAAAACATAGTTACGCAATGAAACTTTGTAGGGTGTTTAAGTAACCTACTGCTAGTCATGTGTATAAGGGGCTGCTACTTGTTCCCGGTTTAACATGGTGAAATGGAAAAAAAATGGAAAATCAGAAAAAAATTCAAAAGTCACCTTCAAAAACATAGTTACGCAATGAACCTTGGTAGAGTGTTTAACTAACGTACAACTAGTCATGTGTGTAAGCGGCTGCTACTTGTTCCCGGTTTAACATGGTGAAATGGAAAAAAAATGGAAAAACAGAAAAAAATTCAAAAGTCACTTTCAAAAACATAGTTACGCAACGAAACTGGGTAGGGTGTTTAAGTAACCTACAACTAGTCATGTGTGTAAGCGGCTGCTACTTGTTCCCGGTTTAACATGGTGAAATGGAAAAAAAATGGAAAAACAGAAAAAAAATCAAAAGTCACCTTCAAAAACACAGTTACGCAATGAAACTTTGTAGGGTGTTTAAGTAACCTACAACTAGTCATGTGTGTAAGCGGCTGCTACTTGTTCCCGGTTTAACATGGTGAAATGGAAAAAAATGGAAAAACAGAAAAAAATTCAAAAGTCACCTTCAAAAACATAGTTACGCAATGAAACTTTGTAGGGTGTTTAAGTAGCCTACAACTAGTCATGTGTGTAAGCGGCTGCTACTTGTTCCCGGTTTAACATGGTGAAATGGAAAAAAAAATGGAAAAACAGAAAAAAATTCAAAAGTCACCTTCAAAAACATAGTTACGCAATGAAACTTTGTAGGGTGTTTAAGTAACCTACTGCTAGTCATGTGTATAAGCGGCTGCTACTTGTTCCCGGTTTAACATGGTGAAATGGAAAGAAAATGGAAAATCAGAAAAAAATTCAAAAGTCACCTTCAAAAACATAGTTACGGAATGAAACTTGGTAGAGTGTTTAAGTAACCTACAACAAGTCATGTGTGTAAGCGGCTGCTACTTGTTCCCGGTTTAGCATGGTGAAATGGAAAAAAAAATGGAAAAACAGAAAAAAAATCAAAAGTCACCTTCAAAAACATAGTTACGCAATGAAACTTTGTAGGGTGTTTAAGTAACCTACTGCTAGTCATGTGTATAAGCGGCTGCTACTTGTTCCCGGTTTAACATGGTAAAATGGAAAAAAATGGAAAAACAGAAAAAAATTCAAAAGTCACCTTCAAAAACATAGTTACGCAATGAAACTTTGTAGGGTGTTTAAGTAACCTACTGCTAGTCATGTGTATAAGCGGCTGCCACTTGTTCCCGGTTTAACATGGTGAAATGGAAAAAAAAATGGAAAAACAGAAAAAAATTCAAAAGTCACCTTCAGAAACATAGTTACGCAATGAAACTTGGTAGGGTGTTTAAGTAACCTACAACTAGTCATCTGTGGAAGCGGCTGCTCCTTGTTCCCGGTTTAACATGGTGAAATGGAAAAAAATGGAAAAAGAGAAAAAAATTTAAAAGTCACCTTCGAAAACATAGTTACGCAATGAAACTTTGTAGGGTGTTTAAGTAACCTACTGCTAGTCATGTGTATAAGCGGCTGCTACTTGTTCCCGGTTTGACATGGTCAAATGGAAAAAAAATTGAAAAAGAGAAAAAAATTCAAAAGTCACCTTCAAAAACATAGTTACGCAATGAAACTTTGTAGGGTGTTTAAGTAACCTACTGCTAGTCATGTGTATAAGCGGCTGCTACTTGTTCCCGGTTTGACATGGTCAAATGGAAAAAAAATGGAAAGAAAAAGAGAAAAAAATTCAAAAGTCACCTTCAAAAACATAGTTACGCAATGAAACTTTGTAGGATGTTTAAGTAACCTACTGCTAGTCATGTGTATAAGCGGCTGCTACTTGTTCCCGGTTTGACATGGTGAAATGGAAAAAAATTGAAAAACAGAAAAAAATTCAAAAGTCACCTTCAAAAACATAGTTACGCAATGAAACTTGGTAGGGTGTTTAAGTAACCTACTGCTAGTCATGTGTATAAGCGGCTGCTAATTGTTCCCGGTTTGACATGGTCAAATGGAAAAAAAATGGAAAAAGAGAAAAAAATTCAAAAGTCACCTTCAAAAACATAGTTACGCAATGAAACTTTGTAGGGTGTTTAAGTAACCTACAGCTAGTCATTTTTGTAAGCGGCTGCTACTTGTTCCCGGTTTAACATGGTGAAATGGAAAAAAAATGGAAAAACAGAAAAAAATTCAAAAGTCACCTTCAAAAACATAGTTACGCAATGAAACTTTGTAGGGTGTTTAAGTAACCTACTGCTAGTCATGTGTATAAGCGGCTGCTACTTGTACCCGGTTTAACATGGTCAAATGGAAAAAAAATGGAAAAAGAAAAAAAAAATCAAAAGTCACCTTCAAAAACATAGTTACACAATGAAACTTGGTAGAGTGTTTAAGTAACCTACAACTAGTCATGTGTGTAAGCGGCTGCTACTTGTTCCCGGTTTAACATGGTGAAATGGAAAAAAAATGGAAAAACAGAAAAAAATTCAAAAGTCACCTTCAAAAACATAGTTACGCAATGAAACTTGGTAGAGTGTTTAAGTAACCTACAACAAGTCATGTGTGTAAGCGGCTGCTACTTGTTCCCGGTTTAACATGGTGAAATGGAAAAACAGAAAAAAATTCAAAAGTCACCTTCAGAAACATAGTTACGCAATGAAACTTGGTAAAGTGTTTAAGTAACCTACAACTAGTCATGTATCTAAGTGGCTGCTACTTGTTCCCGGTTTAACATGGTCAAATGGAAAAAAAATGGAAAAACAGAAAAAAATTCAATAGTCACGTTAAAAAATATATTTACGCAATTAAACTTGGTAGGGCGTTTAAGCCGAAGAGAGCAACCTTGGCTCTTATCTGCTTTAACTAGGTACATACTTTACAAGTAGTAAACTCTGTAAGCATCACCCCCCATATTTATGTATTTAATATAAATAAATACACAAGAAATTAAGAACAAGAAAAATATAAAAAATCACATTTATAAATATATTTAGACATATAAAGCTTATAACTACAAATTAACTTTTAAGATCGCCTTAGATAGTTATAGTCTGGGACCTTTTTTAGAATTTATTTCTAACTCAGCAAACATCGATAGTATGAATTATTGAGCAATTCTAACGAAAATTAGTTATATGATAGGGATGGTTTCCGGTTTAGACAGAAAACGCATCAGAAGATATAATAATAACTTTTTTGTGGCTTTAAA
Source organism: Aspidapion aeneum (assembly GCA_963576565.1). Taxonomy (NCBI): domain Eukaryota; kingdom Metazoa; phylum Arthropoda; class Insecta; order Coleoptera; family Brentidae; genus Aspidapion; species Aspidapion aeneum. The sequence goes on from OY755045.1 coordinate 33,261,705, forward strand.
AATATAAAATAGTATAAAAATAGTACTAGTAAAAGGTATACTAAATTAAGATGATGAAATGAGTGCCCTTATTTTTTAGTTGTGAAAGTTTATTAAATGATGGGTTGTTTTATAACTAGCTTAAAATACCATCTGTCTACTATTTGAAATCCCCAAAGCCTTGTCAGACTTATCAGATGTTCGTCAATTTGGCACATTCAATTATGTTAATGTTCCTATTACCGACATACAAATAAGAAGAAGGTGGCTTATTTTAAGACTAAAAGTTTCCATGACTGCCTTCTTTTTGACTTTTGAATTTTTTTCTCTTTTTCCATTTTTTTTCTATTTCACCATGTTAAACCGGGAACAAGGAGCAGCCGCTTCCACACATGACTAGCAGTAGGTCACTTAAACACCCTACCAAGTTTCATTGCGTAACTATGTTTTTGAAGATGACTTTTGAATTTTTTTCTGTTTTTCCATTTTTTTTCCATTTCACCATGTTAAACCGGGAACAAGTAGCAGCCGCTTACACACATGACTAGTTGTAGGTTACTTAAACACCCTACCAAGTTTCATTGCGTAACTATGTTTTTGAAGGTGACTTTTGAATTTTTTTCTGTTTTTCCATTTTTTTTCCATTTCACCATGTTAAACCGGGAACAAGTAGCAGCCGCTTACACACATGATTAGTTGTAGGTTACTTAAACACCCTACCAAGATTCATTGCGTAACTATGTTTTTGAAGGTGACTTTTGAATTTTTTTCTGTTTTTCCATTTTTTTTCCATTTGAACATGTTAAACCGGGAACAAGGAGCAGCCGCTTACACACATGATTAGCTGTACGTTACTTAAACACCCTACAAAGTTTCATTGCGTAACTATGTTTTTAAAGGTGACTTTTGAATTTTTTTCTGTTTTTCCATTTTTTTTTCCATTTGAACATGTTAAACCGGGAACAAGGAGCAGCCGCTTCCACAGATGACTAGTTGTAGGCAACTTAAACACTCTACCAAGTTTCATTGCGTAACTATATTTTTAAAGAGGACTTTTAAATTTTTTTGGATTTTTTATTTTTTTCCAAATTTATCAAATTCTCTATTTCTTAATAAAAAAAGTTATTTTCCAAGGTTTTTGCAGCTTCTCAATGAAATAATTTTTGAAAATATACTTTTTTGTTAGGCTTGTAGGGGTTCGGGGTGGAAGGCCAAAGCCACAATGAAACGCAGGATATGGTTTCTGGTTAACTCAAGCTCCAGTCTATTTAAAAAAGAGCAACATTTCAGATTACAGAGTCAAATAATTATTTAAATAAATTAATCACGATATTACTTAATTATTCAAGATATTAGGTTATGTTAACAATGTGTCTTAAATTATTACTTTAGCACTATACACTAATCTAAGCTTACCTATCTGACCGGGGCGGGCAAGCCCTTATTGGATCCAGACAGACCAGGAACTATGAAGTTAAAAAGAAGCTAAGAAGGGTAGAAATAAAACTTATTGCACTTTCACGTGGCATGAATTTACCGGAAAAAGTAAATGTCACCCGTCACAGGCGCGCGGTCTGTCAAAAGCCTACTATCGAGGGACTGTTCATAAATTACTTATGTTACGCTACAGCTTCCCCCCCCTTCCAGGCAGCTCAGAAAAAACAATTTTTTTTTTTGTGGCTGCAACACACAGCTCCGTTAACCAGATGATTAGAAACTTAAGTATAAAAAAAACAGGAATTAAGTTTAAAAAATAAAACGTAGACTTACAAACACAAATCACAAACTCACACTCAAATGCCTTCTTTAGGCATAACTTTGCTAACATTATTTGGCTTGGAGAAAAATCACGTCCCGGCTCCCGTACTAACCTCTCGCGAAATAGTAGGTATGTGTTGCTTTCCTATCTACAATACAATGACCTGTTAATTTTGTTTTGGAGTTTTTTTGCGAATTATCGATTTCTTTCGGTTTTAAATATTAGAGTAGGTCGTGGTTTTAGTTATTTTTATTTTAATTTAATAATTTTTTTTTGTTTTTATTGAATTTACATGGGTTAACGTATAACTCATAGGCGTCGGTGTTAGGTAGCCAGAACAGGGGGATGATAGGCGTTTAAATGGGACATGTGAAAAATCCCTCGCTCACGATTACAATCAATCTCACCAAGCAAATAGGTAGCCTCGCCTATTCTTTTTAGAATTTTATAAGGGCCCTTGAACAGGAGAAGCATTTTTTCGGTCTCTTTCCGTATTTTTGAGGAAATATTATTTGCTTTCAAGAGGACTAAATCTCCAGGGCTAAAGGTGGGACAGGGTGTGCGCCCCTGATGTTTCAAGGCGCGGCGTTGGCCTTTAGTCTGTAAAATTTCCGCAGCCAAAACCAACTTCTCCTGCTGTTCCAAAGGCTGGTATTCAGGGGGTTGAGCCTGTAGGTCTATAGGCATCAGTAGTGGAGGATTTTCTCCCAGCTGTAGCTCGTTCGGGGTGAACCCCGTGCTTTCATGCACCACAGCGTTAATTAAATTGGCAAAATGAGGCACCTCCCGCCCATCGGGATTGATGGTCGCTGCAATAGGTTCGCAGAAGTCGTCCCAACTCACGCATTACTCGCTCTGCAGGGTTAGCGCAGGGGTGTCGAATAGACGTATAAACCAACTGTATTCTTAGGTCCTTCATGGTGGTTACATAATGTTTTGAAGTATACTGAGTACCTCGATCCTGCAGCAGTCTCCTGGGCTGCCCGTACTTAGAAAAGTAACCCTTGGTCATCCGATTTACTATGGCGCACGCCGTTGCTTTTTTTAAAGGGTAAAGTTCTACATGTTTGGTAAAAACATTTAGCATAACCAGTAGGTACTGCACGCCCCCCCTGCTACTACCTAAGGGTCCTAAAATGTCGGTAGCCACCAGATCGTTCTTATCTGCTGGTATTATGGGTTGTTGCGGGGGTAGGGGTAGTGTACTTATCTTTGCACGTTGACAAACGGCACAGCCACGCACCACTCTTTTAATTGATCGGTGCATATTACCCCACCAGAGCTCATTACGAACCGCCTTCCATGTCTTAAAAACTCCAAAGTGCCCAAAGACTTCATGGTAGGCTAGTATAATTTTGTCAACCAAATCACGTGGAATGCACAAAAAATACCGACCACTCTCATTACATTTGTACAAGATGTTATTTTTTAAGACGAACTGAGAGCGAAGTTTTTCACTTTTGGGTAGTTTATTGCGAATAGCACACAATTTTTCATCGTCATCTTGTAGTTCGGCAAGGTTGTGTAATTCTTGGCGTAAACTTAAGGGAAGCTGGAAAGTCGCCAGAAGATGAAATTCTTTGTTTTCCGGTATCGCATACCTTACACATGCATGACGGCTCAGTGCATCGGCCATGATATTCTCGCGGCCTGGCACAAAAGTAACTTCAAATTCATACTCTTGCAACACCAATGCCCAACGAGAGATGCGGTCGGACAGTAACCTACACGTGTGTAAGTATAAAATGGCTCGATTGTCGGTGTGCAAGTAAAACTTTTTGCCAAGTAAGAAGGGGCGCCATCGTTGAAAAGCAAACAGCACCGCAGTTATTTCCTTACAGGTGGATCCATATCTTCTCTCTCTATCGAGCAAAAGTCGAGATGCATAGGCAACAACTCTTCTAGTGCCCCCGACTATCTGAAATAGTACGGCCGCTGCTCCCACGGCACTGGCGTCTGTCTGTACATGAAAGGGTAATGTAAAATCCGGGTGATACAGCAGCGCCTCTTTTTTTAATAAGTTTTTTAGGGAATGGAACGCAACTTCGTGCTCATCCTGCCAAGACCAAGGCACGTTTTTACGCAGTAATTTTGTAAGAGGCTCGGAAAGTTCTGCGAATTGACTTGAAAAAGCCCTATCATACATACATAGGCCCAAAAAAGATTGTAATTCTTTTTGATTTTTAGGGGTAATAAAATCGCTAATTGCCTGCACTCTTGATATGTCGGGTTTCATGGTTAAGCCGTCGAGTTCGTAACCCAGAAAATGCATTTTTGTTTGAAATAGGTGGCACTTAGAGAGCTTCAGAGTGAAGCCTGACTCTCGCAAACGTGTCAAAACCCTCTGTAAGTGTCCTAGGTGTTCCTTAAAAGCATCTCCAGAGTTTTCACCCGACATAACGCACAAATCATCCAAGTACCAAACCAGGCAGTCATCAAATTCCGTTCCAAAAATATTCTCCATACAACGACTAAAGCCAGCGACAGCTGTTTTCAGGCCAAAAGGCATTTTTTGAAAAACATAAGTTTTAGTTCCGATTAAAAATCCTGTATACTTTTGGTCTTCTTCTTTTAATTTGATTTGCCAGTATCCATGTGACAAGTCCAATGTAGAAAAATACCTTTTTCCTGACATGCGCCTCACTACCTGTTCAATAGGCGGTGGCATTTCATAATCGGATTCAATCGCAGCGTTCAAGCGACGCGCATCAAGGCAAACACGGACCGATTTATCTTTTTTTACCGTAGTCATTAGGGGCGAAATATAATTAGAGGTTGCTCGCTTAATTACACCCCACTCTTCCATTTGTTGAAGTGTTTTTTCTACCGCTTCTCTGTGCGCGATAGGTACCGGGTATGGCTTAATGAAAAATGGAGTAGGGTCACTCAATCTGATCGGATGCACATATTGGTGAGTCAACCCAGGTATATCAGAAAACGTTTCGTTAAAGGTTTCAAGCATTTTAACGCATTTTTCCTTTTGTACTTTTGACAGCTGTGAAGAAAACAATACTTGATCAAAACGCGAACAGTTATTTTCACCCCTAGTAGTTTGTAATTCGCATAACCGGTAAAAATTGTCCTCCTGTCCGACATTGTATGCCATTGAAAATCCTTCATGTACTGGCGCGCTCTCCAGATTCTCACTAACGTACAGTAAACCCCGACTATCAGCCCTTGTGGGCATTAACAACGTCATATTTATGACATCAGAACCAAGATTTTGACCGTCCAAAATTTCTGAGACTGAAAAATCCCCACCGTTTACTTTTAAAAATATTCTCCCGCTTGCCAGGTCAATGTTGGCCTGGTAATTCCTTAAGAAATCGGCACCCAAAATTAATGACACAGCTAAGCCATTAATTACCAAGAACTCTGTGGCACACTCATTTTGCCCCAGCATTATTGGTAATTGCACCTGTAGCATAGCTTTTTTACTACGCGCTTTAAACGCTCCTCTGACTCGCACACTAGTGCACGTAAAATGTGGCAGTCTATCCTGGTATGGACTAAGACGAGCCCAAGTGTCGTCTGAGCATGCGCAGATGTCAGATCCTGTGTCAATTAACGCAGCAAAAGAAAATTGAAAAATTTTTACAACTATTTTAGGTGATCTCGGATGGTCTATCATGTGATCGATCTCACTTTCCCAGAGAAGTTCGTCCGTAGGGTTGTTATTTAAGGGTAACTTCCCCTTTAGCCCTTCCCCGACCTCCTGGGGTTTTATTCTTGGAAGCCGGGGTTGGAGTTTTCCGCCATATCATCTCCAACCTCGATTTCCTCTATCATGTTTACCCGTCTCTGTTGGTTGTAGTGACCCCTTCTATAATTCGCCTCGCGATTTTCGCGGTTCTGGGGATACCTGCCCGCCTGGTGAGATATTTGCGCGCTTTGTGCGCCGCTTCGATTTGCTTGTGACAAAGACTGCGCCCCACCGGCGAAACCTGAACCGGAGACAACTGAGCCCCCGTGAATTTGCACGCGGTCTGCGTTTCGCGCGTTATACTCGGTTATCAGCAGATCTGCCTCCCGCAGCGATTCTACAGCTGATTTTAAAGTTTTTTCTTTTATTAGGTTAACAGAAATCAACGGGTCAAAGTGGCGCGAAATAATCCTAATAATTTGGGGTTCTGTAAAACTAGGTTTAAGGTATTTAGCCTTGGCTACGTATTTATGAAAATGATCTGTAAGAGAAATCCCCTCGTTTGGGTTAAAGCAAGCATTTTCAAGAGCGGTTTTTTCCTTCGATTGTTTGTCTTCCCCCCAGTATTCATCTAAGAATATTTTTTTAAAATCCCAGAAAGTATAAACATTATCACAGTTTGCTGTCCACCAGTTGTTAACTGTTTGACGTTCTTTATCAATTAACGTATTTTTAATTAGGTATTTTAATTGTCTAATAGGGACACTATAAACGTCAATTAAGTTTTCAAAGGTTTCTATATATTCGCTTGGGTGAAGCCCATTTTTATTATTAAAAACTGGGATTAATCGAAGAGCGTCCATAGGAGGAATAAAGCCTTGCCCCAGCCCTACATTACTACTACTATTACTACTGCTATAATTGTTAGTATTTAAATTTAAGTTAGTGCTAAATTGATGTTCGTAATGTAGTCGACTTTCTTGTTGTTCAGGAGCAAATGATACTGCAGGCTGGGATCGTGGTGGCAATATTGTCTCGGCTCTCTCCGCAAATCCAGAAGCCATATTACTCACTGGCGCGCTCGCAGTTGTTACTTGCGGTGACAATTGAGGGGGACAACCATAGATGTCCGTATTTTGAAGGAAGTCACTTCTTTCTCGAAGCACGTGTGATGTTGCAGCCCTCGGAAGAGTGTTTCTTAAAGGGTTATTTAAGTTAGTTCTGGGGTTACCTCTATTTTCATCCTCGTTCAATCGACTTGCCAAGGAGGGTGCGTCCAAGCTTCTCCTACCCCTGCCCAAAGGTCGTGGTGGTTGTGGCGTGTTCATTAGTGGCATGTCCTACGTTGGTCGCCAGATGTAGGGGTTCGGGGTGGAAGGCCAAAGCCACAATGAAACGCAGGATATGGTTTCTGGTTAACTCAAGCTCCAGTCTATTTAAAAAAGAGCAACATTTCAGATTACAGAGTCAAATAATTATTTAAATAAATTAATCACGATATTACTTAATTATTCAAGATATTAGGTTATGTTAACAATGTGTCTTAAATTATTACTTTAGCACTATACACTAATCTAAGCTTACCTATCTGACCGGGGCGGGCAAGCCCTTATTGGATCCAGACAGACCAGGAACTATGAAGTTAAAAAGAAGCTAAGAAGGGTAGAAATAAAACTTATTGCACTTTCACGTGGCATGAATTTACCGGAAAAAGTAAATGTCACCCGTCACAGGCGCGCGGTCTGTCAAAAGCCTACTATCGAGGGACTGTTCATAAATTACTTATGTTACGCTACAGGCTGCCAAATGTGGCTGCTAACTTCACATTTTGGCGGCTGTAAGTGGCTGCTAACTTCACACTTTGGCTGCTGTAAGGTGGCTGCTAGTTTCACACCAATTTTTGATTCTAGATTTTTAAATCTGCACCATCAGAAAAATAATTTTGTAAGTTAAGTTTTAATTAAAAAGGCTCTGTAGTAAAAAAGTTTCTGTAACTACTTGATTCTTTTATACTAAATAATTGCATTTTAGATAAATAATATTATACTTACATTTATTTTTTAATTAAATTTTTTTATCCAAAATTTAAGTTTAGTTTTTTTTTATTAAAGACTAATCAAATGAGCCCTATATCACTACTCTGGTGTAAGTAGTTCTTAAGATATCTTAATTTTTTTACTACATGTTTTAGACCAAATGGCAGTTTTATTGATCTTTTTCTTTCATCTTTTTTGTGGGTATGTAAATTGTTTTTTTGGTTGATTTCATATGAAAAAACCCCTTTTAGTCACAAGCCAAAAGTGGCCCCGGTTTATAATTGATAAAACCACTCAATCTAGGAATTTAAAACTCATCACTGGGGGAGATTATATATTTTTATGTACAAAATTTGTATTGCTTTAAAGGGGTTATAAATTCTAACAAGCAGTTTACTGCCCAGTCTTTAGAATTTATAGTACCTATTTGTATACACGAATTTTTTTTATTATGTATCATAGGGTTCATTTCATTCACAAGTCTAAATTTCGACCCCATGTTAAATTTGGTTTTCCACCTAATTAAGTGTTAAAATTTTGTACATGTGTAGTGGTAAAATTGTTAATAAAAATAAATGGATCCATGAGAGATCTGATACCTTCCTAGCCCATTAGCACACTCAAAGTAAACTCTATTGCTACATCAGCCTTGAAAACATTTTTTTATAAATTTCTCAGAAACAAAAGCTCCCATGAAGTTTTTGGTTATAACACAAATGAGAATAACATTTTCTACTATATTTCGAGATTCGCATATTGATGCGATGGTCCGTTAAAAAGTTTGCATATTTTTATTTTTTTAAGTGTGTGTCATTATAGTTCGGGGCCTAAGCCGGAAATTTAGGGGCTTGTCTGCATTTTCGCGTACCGTGACGAAATTTGGCACAGAGGTAGTGGGGCTCCCTGGTGGTCCAGATAGGAGAGTTGTCTGGAATTTAACGGTGTCAGATGTGGACTGTAATTTTAAGGGAATAAGGTCATAGGCTAAGCTGGTACAAGGGATTCTGAAATGGTCTAGTTTAACTTCTAGGTTAGTGTAGCAATAAACAAATGTATGTAAGGTAAAAATAATGCATTTTCACTTACCATTTTTATACAGGAAGTGGAACTCATGGGAGGACACGCTGTTTAACCGTATTCTTTGCACCCACATTCATGTGGTAGGAGAGTCGCTAACACGCGTGTATTATCGTTCGAAGGCGAAACGGTTCTCTGTGTTGCGGCAGCAGGTATCGCTGCTGCGTTCATTCTCCCACATGGCGCCCAGTGGCGTCGTTAATCCATAGGCGTAGGAGAAAAGGGAATAAGTAGGAGGGAATGAGATTACGAAGGTCCATATTAAAGGAACTAGGAACCTTAGTAATTCAAAATGCATTTTATGTAAAGTAAATTGATTATAGCAAATTGTAATATTTGCCTTTAAAACCGCGGGAGTTTCAAATGCAAATAACCCAGTAATTTTAAGTACTTAATTAGTTAATTAATACTAAATAAACAAAAAATAGAAAATGCTCTAGTGAATCACCAAATAGCCTAATTCGAACCAATTTGGTAAATTATAGTAAAAAGAACATATTTACAAAAAGGAAGGCGGGACGAACCATTTCCCACCCCCCTGAGAATGCCCAGGGGCATTTCAGAGAGTTTAATTTGTAGGCAGGGCGCATAGTTTTACCAAAGGCCGTTTGTAGGTACCTTTAGTAGTCTTTACAATAGCAACCCGTGGAATATTATCAGAACCTTTAATAAGGTCTTCAATGCGGCCTAGGGGCCAATCCAATGGAGTGGAATTTTCATCTTTGATCAGTACCATAGTACCAATATCAATGGAAGCAAGAGGTTGGTGCCATTTGGCTCGCTGTTGCAAAGTGTGCAAATATTCGCGATGCCAGCGAATCCAAAAATCGCGGTGCATTCTTTGCAACAGTTGCCACCTGGACAGCCTGTTTAACGCAATATCGCAGTAGTTTGGATCGGGTATTGTACCTGGAGGCCTCAAATTTAAAAAATTATTAGGAGTCAAGACCGCCAGATCAGTAGGATCGGTGCTTAAGGCACATAAAGGACGTGAGTTCATTATGGCTTCAACTTGGGTTAAAACCGTATTTAATTCCTCATAGGTGAGTATTTGATTTCCAACTACCCTGTGAAGATGAGTCTTTAAAGATTTAATGTTTGATTCCCAAATGCCTCCCATGTGGGGAGCAGCAGGTGGGTTAAAAGACCAAACTATACCTTCCCCCTTCACGCAATCAGAAAAAATTTGTCGCAAGTATTTTTCAGAGGCCACGAAGTTGGTCCCGCAGTCTGAAGAGATCTTTGAGCATAGTCCTCTTCTAGCTATGAAGCGGCGCAGAGCAGCCAGAAAGGCTTCTGATGTCATATCAGAGACTAACTCTAAATGCACGGCTTTAACAGCGCAACAGATAAATAAACAGACATATGCTTTCATGGTTTTCGCACCTCTGGTCCGACCAAGAGTAATCGTGAACGGACCACAAAAATCTATACCTACATTTTCGAACACCTTTGCTTCGGAAACTCTAAATTTCGGTAGGTTACCCATAGGGGGTTGAAGGGAGTTAGGTTTAGTTTTCCAGCAAGTATGGCAAGAACTTAAAACTTTTCTCACTACCTTTTTAGCAGACAATACCCAGAAGTTTTGCATTAGTAAAAAAGTTGTGGTCTGTATACCACAATGAAGATTGCTGCGATGCAAATCTAAAATCAGTAATTCAGTGAATTTTGCACTAGAAGGCAAAAGAATTGGAAATTTTTTATCGTATGATAAATTTGAATGGCATAAACGGCCTCCAACACGAAGCAAATCGTAGCTTTCATTATGCAAAAATGGACATAATTTTTGAAAAGCTTTTGGAAGCTGTTTCTTATCTTTTAGTAATTCAATTTCTTTTTGGAAAGAAAAAGATTGTACGCATTTCGAAATAAAAAGTAAGCTTTTGTAGTAATCCTGATTTGTAAGGTAATCAGTAGCAAAATTGTATGAGGGATTTTTAAACTTTTGTAACCCTCGCAAAAAGTAAGCAACTATTCTCTTAATTTTAAAAAGAGAACTGTATTTTTCAAACAAGTTGTTTACATAATATTCAACTGTTTGTTCGCAAGTAAAAACGTTAAAAATATTTTTTCGCTGTTCTTCCAAAACTGCATTCCCATCGTAAGTAACTGTCATAAAATCCCAAGTATTTGTAGGTTGGTTTAGAAAAGAAGGCCCTTCTAACCAAAAATAAAATCTTTGTAAATCAGAGGGATACATTTCCCTAGTACCGCAGTCAGCAGGATTTTGTTCAGTAGGAACATAATGCCAAAACTCAGGGCTAATTCTTCCTTGTATATAGGCAGTTCTATTCGAAACAAATGTTTTAAATTTGTGAGGAGATCCCTGAATCCAAGATAAGGTCACTGTGCTATCAGTAAAAGCAAGAATTTTATCAAATTTAATTTTTTCCGAGAACGTTTCTAGTAAAAAATCCATTAATTTAGCCAACAAAACAGCTCCTAAAAGCTCTAGTCTTGGTAAAGTTAGTTTACGACGCAACGGTGCGACTCTAGATTTACTACAAACAAAAAAAACTTTAATGTTTCCATCAGAATAAAAAATTCGAATATAAGCGACAGCACAATAGGCCCGTTCTGAACTATCGCAAAATCCTACTAGCTGGATTTGACTAGCATTAGGCAAAATTATTTGACGAGGAATTTTAACAGAATGCAAAAACTTTAATTCATTTTTAAATTTTTCCCATTTAAAAACAATTTCCGGACTGACAGGGTCGTCCCAGTTTAAGTCTTCTGCCCAGCAGTATTGAACAATTAATTTTAAAATTAAAACTATTGGCGCCAAAAAAGACAGAGGGTCGTAAATGCGGGCCAAATTACTTAAAATTGTTCTTTTAGTGCATGTTTGGAGAGAACAGTCGAAAGTATAAAAAAATTCATCAGTATGAGGGTTCCAATTTAAACCGAGAATTTTCAAAGTTGAATTTTCAGCATCTAAATCGAGAGAAAGAGCCTTCATCGAAATGTGTGACTCAGGAAGATCGGATAGTAACTCGGGACAATTGCTCGCCCATTTACGCAATTCGAATCCACCTCGGCTAAGTAGCTCGATTAATTGATTTTTCATCTCAGTGGCCTTAAAAAAGTCATCACTTCCCGAAATCACATCATCGACAAAAACTGCCTCCTCCATGATTTTTGAGGCAAGAGGAAGGTCCTCATGCTCTCTAGCAAGTTGCAGCAAAGTTCTGATAGCCAAAAAGGGGCTACAAGAGACCCCGAATAAAACTCTATTTATTTCGAAGTCTTGAATAGGCTGGTTAGGATCAAACCTCCAAACTATTCTTTGAAAATTAGTTTGACTAGGGTCAACTAAAATCATCCTGTACATTTGACGGATGTCGCAACAAAAGCAAAATTTATGCAAACGATAAAGTAATAAAATTTTTTGTAAGTCCCTTTGTAAAGGGGGCCCAGTATAAACAGCGTTGTTGAGCGAGATTTTGCCAGGGGCGTGCATGCTCGCATCAAAAACCACCCTCAGGGGGGTGCTAGTAGAATCTTTTTTAAACACCGCATGGTGTGCAATATAAAAATGATTTGAAATTTCGGTCGGCAAAGGTGCAGAAACCGGTTGCATATGATTATTATCTAAATAATCTTGTAAAACAGAGCTGTAGGCAGCATAAAAATCAGGGTTTTGTAGCAATTTCTTCTCAAGGGAGAAAAAACGACGTACGGCAATGGATCGAGTGTCGCCAAAATCTGGAGCAGTAACTTTAAATGGTAAAGATACAATATATCTCCCCTCCTCATTTTTTGAGGTAGTTTTCAAAAAATAATTTTCGCAAAACTCATCTTCGGGGTCAATGGCCTTGACATTAGGTATGTCATCTATTTGCCAAAATCGTTGTAGATTTTTATCTAAATTGACAAAAGAATCGTTCATTGACGTAGTAAAAAATGTTTTAATTTGATTTGTAGTTGAAGGTGAAAGTGAAAGATTGCCCATTATTCCCCAACCAAAAATAGTATTAATGCAGACGGGGTTGTTGGGTCCCGTAGACAAACGACCATCTAGCAAAATGTAAGGGTACACATCGCCGCCCAACAATAAATCAATTTTATCGCTTTTATTAAAGCCTGGGTCAGCTAGTTCTAAGTTGGCGAGAAAAGGAAAACTTTTAATCGAAAATGAGGAATGAGGTAAATCACTACAAATTTTATCGAGTATTATCGCATCAAAATTAAAAACAAAATTATTATCACGCAAAGAGGATATATTGCAATTAATTCCAGATTTTGCCGAAGTTGTCATTCGATCTAAGCTTTGTAGAGTCATGGCGATATTAAATTTAGGAAGGCCCAAACTATCAGCACATGACTTAGATATAAATGAAGATTGAGCACCAGAGTCACAGATGGCGCGCACTGTGTGCCAATTTTGAAAAACATCCTGTATTTGTATTAAAGCGGTACAGAGAAGTACTTCGCGATCATTTAAAGACATACCAGTAACAATGGTGTTAGTGGTTCTATTAAATTCGGTAGCCACGGGGCTCCTCGGGGGTTGCACTGCAGAAGTAGAGGGGCTACTCGCAGAACTAGGTGTAGAATTAATAGGAAAAAAATGTAAGAGACTGTGATGAAATTGGCCACAATGTAAACATCTTTTTTCTGATTTGCATTGCTGGGGTAAATTATGCTTTGAGCCCAAACAGTTGACACACGCTTTATGTTGTTTAACAATCTCAAAACGTTGCTGGGGAGTTTTCGCCAAAAAATGAGGACATCTGTATATTATATGATCGCCACTTTTACAGAGAAAACAAAATTTTTGAGGGTTTGGAGTATTATTTAAGCCACTTTGGCCATTTGGAGACTGGGAGGCATTTTTGGAGGCTCTCTGAGTATTAGCAAACAAAGCAGATCGATTTTGAAACTTTGCTTGATTTTTCTGACTTGAAATTGACAAATCTTTATTTTTTAAGTAATCTTGAGTTTGTTGTATTTGTTCCAACGCAATGCAATGGCTAGAAACAAAAGCACGAATTTTATCATAAGAGGGGATCTCATTGGAGCAATAATTTTGCTCAAATGCCTTGCGCGTGGTTGGGTCCAACCTATCCAAGAGCATTTGTGCCATAATATAATCCCAAAACTCCGTTTTAAAACCCATGACTTTTAAAGCACTTAAGTTTTTCGAAAAACAATCAAGCAAATTCCTCAAATTCGTAGCATTCTCTTTAGTAAGAGGAGAGAAGCCTTCAATTGCCTTCCAGTGAAGGTAAGCTTGTAATCGTTTATTTGTATACCTATCCACCAAGGTGTGGTAGGCATTTAAATAATTTTCAGCAAGGATAGGAATGTCAGAAATGACATCCAGGGCAGGGCCCTTTAAATTAGAAAAAAGCAAATTGAATTTTTCAAAGTTTCCCAGCGACCTATTATTGTGCACGGTAGCATTAAAGGCTTGCAAAAAGGTTGGAAACTCCTTAAATTCCCCTTGAAAAAGAGGTATTTTTATCCTAGGCAGTAAACCATGCTGGTCTGTGGAGGCACAGGGACTGCCCATGGGATTTATCGTACTGCTCAAAAGCCCTCCATCTTCAAAGGGTAGTTCGAAAAGTTCGTAAAATATAGTGGAAATCTCGTCACAGCGTTTGCAAAAGTCCATAGCCACTTTGTTTTCTACTACTAAGCGATCCTCATCAGAGGCTACCAACGTCAACAAAGTATTATGGTGCTTTTCAAAATCTTTTTTGATTTTTGACAATGTCCGAAATTTGACTTTAAAGCCGCTGTGATAGGCAGGGTCATTTTTTGCGAGGGTCGCGGATTCAATGATCAAATTTAGCTGTGAAATCGCACTATAGCGCAAGGCTTTAGCCTTTAAAATTTTATCCGAACTAGACATGATTTAAAAAAAAATCCAAAAAATAATTGACAAAAATTAGGTAAACTGAAAAAAAAATCAAAATTTGGACACCCTGTATAAATATTAATGTCCTACGTTTAATTACAATAATCAAACTATAAGCGCACAAAAGTAAAGAAAATACCCGATGCAAACTAATGATAACAAAAAACTTGTGTATAAGTTTTTTTTATCTTCGCCTCGCGAATTCAAATAAGTAGGTACCTATATGTATTAAATTTAAAAATAAATACCTACAAATCAAAAGCATTTAATTTGGTAAAACTATTTATCTGCCTTTACACGAAAACAAATTCTCAAGTTAAGAATTAAATTTCCTTCAAAATTTATTATGCACGCAAAAAATGGATACAATCATAGCCATTTGCAGACAGATATTATAATAGTAAATTAGAAATAGATATATTCATAGCAATTTTTACGCAAAAACGAATATAGTAAAGCATCCGCAATCGGATATAGTCATAGCAATTTGCAATAAGCAAAAATGAATATGGCAATTTGGAGATTTTTTTTCGAGCAAATTGGATATAATTATAGCAATCCACAAATGTGAAGGCACAACGGCTAAAATAATAGCACTTTGCAGACACTATTTTAAACTATTTCCAGTGACAAACAAAAAAAACACCCAAATACCATACGGTTTTTTTTTTTTACAAAAAAGAAACGAAAAAACTTGATTTATTCGAAACAAAAAAAAGCATAGTAGTTTACAGATTTTATCTGTGTTTGGTTTTTCGCATGAAAAGGTTAAATTTATTGGTAAAAATATTTAATTTTTACACAAAAAAAATCGCAAAATGTATTTTAGAAACCTAGGGGTTTTCTAAAGTAGGCATGTAAGAAAAACAAGGGTTTTTCTTGCATTTGTTTTTACACAAAAAAAAATCGCAAAATGTATTTTAGAAACCTAGGGGTTTTCTAAAGTAGGCATGTAAGAAAAACAAGGGTTTTTCTTGCATTTGAAACCAGTAAAAAAGGCATTTAGGAAAAACAAGGGTTTTTCTTGCATTTGAAACCAGTAAAAAAAACTAACCTAAAAAGGCAAAAAAACGATTCCAGAAATCCGGGTCGCTAAGGATCAAAAATGGGGCTCCCTGGTGGTCCAGATAGGAGAGTTGTCTGGAATTTAACGGTGTCAGATGTGGACTGTAATTTTAAGGGAATAAGGTCATAGGCTAAGCTGGTACAAGGGATTCTGAAATGGTCTAGTTTAACTTCTAGGTTAGTGTAGCAATAAACAAATGTATGTAAGGTAAAAATAATGCATTTTCACTTACCATTTTTATACAGGAAGTGGAACTCATGGGAGGACACGCTGTTTAACCGTATTCTTTGCACCCACATTCATGTGGTAGGAGAGTCGCTAACACGCGTGTATTATCGTTCGAAGGCGAAACGGTTCTCTGTGTTGCGGCAGCAGGTATCGCTGCTGCGTTCATTCTCCCACATGGCGCCCAGTGGCGTCGTTAATCCATAGGCGTAGGAGAAAAGGGAATAAGTAGGAGGGAATGAGATTACGAAGGTCCATATTAAAGGAACTAGGAACCTTAGTAATTCAAAATGCATTTTATGTAAAGTAAATTGATTATAGCAAATTGTAATATTTGCCTTTAAAACCGCGGGAGTTTCAAATGCAAATAACCCAGTAATTTTAAGTACTTAATTAGTTAATTAATACTAAATAAACAAAAAATAGAAAATGCTCTAGTGAATCACCAAATAGCCTAATTCGAACCAATTTGGTAAATTATAGTAAAAAGAACATATTTACAAAAAGGAAGGCGGGACGAACCAGGTAGCATACAACTAGGAATGCCATTCTAGAAGTGGTGCTCTGATGGAACCCAGTGCAGGGTCAAGATACAGGGGCGTACTTGAGATGGGAAAGGAAAAATTGATAAATTAAATAAAAAACTAATTTCGCGTACACTTTTTGTTTCTTTAAGCTTATGTAGTTTATAAATTGAAAAAAAAAATCCATTAGAATTAAACGTTGGAAATAAGGTTTGTTTTTTTAGGGGAAAGGGAGCAAATGGTAGGAGGATAAATTGTTCAAATCTTATTCTGTCTAAAGTGGTCGTGTGGGGTATCGATTTCTAGGTAATTTAGTTATTTTAAACCAAAATAAATATTAATTGAGTCAATACGTCAAACTGTTCACATAATATGTCAAAACTGACACCTTAATCTGGTTTTACCCAAGAAGAGCCACCAACTATTCTCGGGTTTTATGCCAGGGATTATTAAAAATACCTGAGCAATCCATAATAAAAATGGATAACTTCAGTAAAAGTGGAATCAAGTATCTAGAATTTTGAATTTTTAACAAAATCTGCCATTTCTTGGGCATCAAAGCATACACTTTTAATAAAAATACATAATTGCATCCTGTTTGAGATTGGTTGTCAGAAGTGATAATTAAATAGATATTTGAGAAATAATGATAAAAACATTTTTTATAAAATTAAAGTTACTGTATTTTTCATTAATAACTTTTTACTTAAAAAGAAAAAGTTATAAGACAGCTTTTATTTATATATAAAAAACAATTTCGATTGCTGGTACAGTATACTATGTGTATCTTTTAAAAATAATTTTTTTACTATAAATATTTAAATTTTGCCTAATAACTTAACCGACCTTTTTGATAATAACAAAGTTAACAATATTACCGACTTTAATTCGAATAGCCTGTATCTTTTAAAGTCTCTAACAGCTACATAGGTAATTAACAGTTTAACTCTGTACTGTATATTTTCTAATTTTATAAGTGCTGGAAATCATGTTTTATGTATTAAAAACAAATTATATATTGACAAAAGAAACACCCTGTATTTTCTTACAATAACAAAGCTAATTTAAATAATGTACACCATGTAAGAAAGGCGTATGTATCTTAAACTGCATAACTGGTATGACCCAAAGTTTGAGACTACTACTTTTTACATGATTGATGATCACCTTTTAGCATATTACACAATTACCCAAACATTAATATTTGTGTCATAGCCTGTAATAAGCCAACAAATTGTGCCAAGTTTCATTGCAAAATTCTTATTAACGCAGTAGCTAAAATAAATAATGTAAAAAAACAGTAAAAATGGCAGCAAAGTTGTTGTCGCCCAGTATATACATTACATATAGAGTACGATAAATGGTTTATAAAGGAGAATATAGTCATTGCAATGAGATGTTTATTTGACATATCTAAAGTTATTTGAAAATTTTCAGCACTAAAATAAAAAATTAGGAAAAAACTTTATTGTCTAGTTACTTTTTAACACTCTGTATAAAAGTTTTCATTTAAGAAAATGAAAGCTGTACTAGTATTGTTGTAACACACTGACTTTGAGTTTTCCATAGTGATTTGTAACGTCGTCATAAAAAAACTACTTAAATTGATCATAAAAATGTAACTTATTTTTAAAAACAGCCTGTATTTTTACCAGTTCAACAAAATTTTTATTTTCTTTTCGTAAAATATAAATAAAAGCTAAGTCTCCTTCATTGGGTATATATTTGATTAATTAATTAAACTATTGGAAATGGTAAAGTGGCTTATAACAAAGTTAAGGCAGTGTTGCAGGGTTGGTCATTACCCACTGTATTATATTATATTTATATATCGAGGGGTGACGTTTGGAGGAGAGAAAAAAAGCGAATAAACATTTTTTTAAATAAAAAAAACACCCAACTGCTAAATTTACTTCTAAGTACTAATCGCAGTTGAGTACAACATTGATAGGTATATTATAGGTATTACTATAATGTACGACATGCTTCAACTTTTAGTTTTGATGCCCAAAGAGTACTTACTTTTATGAATCAGGTTATTATGTAATTTTGTACCCAACTGCGACTAGTAAAGTAATGTTGGAAAAAAAATCTAAAAGCGTATGCAGAAAGAATTTTTGAAATAGCTCTATATTTGATAAAATTATGTGAATATGGTTTTTAAATAGGGTGGGAGGAATGACAGGAGGGGATATGGGTGGGAGCAGCGAGGACTACAAAGTAACTACAGCAAATTAGAAGACATTTGCAATGGGTAATCAAAGAAATTTCAATAAAAACGCCTAAAATTTAAATAATTTGTATGCCTTAAAGCCTACATCATGTGACAAAATGGCGTCTGAAGACCGCCATGTTGATTCATGTTTACAAAAATATAGCCTATAGCACCTTCGGGATCAATAACATTTCAACGACACCTTTTTTGTCAAAATCGGTTCAGCCGTTTAGCCTCTAGCGTGACACAAACATACATATTTACATACATACAACAATCGAAAAACATTACCCTTCCTTTCGCCGTGCATATTGATTTTCGCATAGGAAAATGATGCTATTTACGAAAATTTAGCCTGTTTCGTATCACTTAAAAATAGACCAGTGTACAGGGTGATTTTTTTGTAATTGCAAAATCCCTGTTACTCTTTTATTATTGGGAGGAGAAAGTTCAAACAATCTACTACTAGAACAACTAAAAGATTTTGTCCTCCAAAATTCAAATTTCTATTCACATTATACAAGATACAGAGACGATTTTCATTTAAATAATTCCCAGAAATTAATTGTCCAGAAATCAATTTTTTGTAAAGGTTTGTCAGAATTCAATAAATTAAAAAACTCAATAAAAAATAAAAAGAAATTAAACACATTTAAAAAAAGTTAAAAAAATTTTTTTTTAATACAGTTTGTTTGATTATAGTATTCTTTATTGTGATATAGTTAGAATAAATTATTGTTTTACAGTTAAAAATATTACTTAGCTTATAAATATTTATATAGCTAACAATTAGATTTTAGTTTAATTTACTTTACTACTGTTAAAATTGTAGCATATTGTTGCTAAATAAAGTTTTAAAGTTAAAAAAAGTTTAAAAAAAGTTAAGTTAATAACTGGCAAATTTGGTAAATTATGGCTACTTCAAGCGCTGCAACAGTTTCCTTTGCTATATTACTAGTTACAGGGTGTGTGAAAAAGGTCAGTTTTTTTATTTGAATTGTCATTTCATTCTGATTTCAAAAATACGGCCGAACCTCTCTTACTCAAACCTCTCTAACTTGAACCTCTCTAACTCGAACCTGTATAACTCGAACAATTTAAGTGGTCCCTACACTTTTTATATGTATTTTAACCTCTTTAACTCGAATTTCTATAACTCGAACTCTCCATACCTTAAACTGTTTTGGTTGTCCCTTTAAGTTCGAGTTATAAAGGTTCGACTGTATATCTTTTGTCCACGCTGCGATAAACATTTTCTGAGATATAACGAATTAAACTTTGTTAATACTTCTATGGTAAAACTTGTGTGTACTGAGTGGTAAAACAGAATAAATGTAGTGTATAGAATTTTAATGGAGAAATAATTCGTTATATCTCAGAAAATGTTTATAGCAACATAAATATATTATTTATTTTTGAAATCAGAAAGAAAAGACGAATTTAAAGATGTAAAAATATATCGGGTGTTCAATTGACAAAAACTGGCCCTATTGACACATCCTCCATATAGTCGAAGTGGCCTTTCGACTCGTAATAATAACCGAGTTACAGGGATTTTACAATTATAAAAAATCACCCTGCACTGTGGACTGCAATCTTTATAATTTTAGGCCTGTAGAAAAGTCCAAGTATGGGTAGAAAAAACGTTCAGAGGCAAAACCGATCCAAATCCAATTAAAATGGAATCAACCACATATAAGTCCGACTACAGACTAATCCCTAAGGACGAAGAGCAGGTCTATTGTAATATTGTAGAGACTCCAAAACAGACCAAAATTTTGCCAAGAGTCATGGATTTTCCGCCTTTAATGAAAGAGTTGATGATCAGGGAATCTAAGGCGACAGGTGGTGTCAAAAAGGAAGACTTACAATTACCAATAGCCTACAACAAAGCGAGTATTATTACCAAATATCGGATAGCAAAAGAAGGAGAAGCGCCCACGGAAGAAATCGCTATGGGCCTGGGCAAACCAGTGACGCCGAGACTATATAAGGGTTTAGATGTGTAAATTTGCAGATGTAGTAGGTATGTATTTTAACTAATTTATAAAAATAAACGTTATAGGCGCAGAAGTCAGTTAATTTTCTTTGGATGCCTTACATAGAACTAAGGTTGCTTTTTAGTTTTGCATATACAGCTAGAATAAAACAGTAGATAACTTTTAGACTTCTTGACTCGAAGTATTCTCCACGAAAAAAAAAAGTCCATTCCTGATTTTCGGAAAAGTATAGAAATCGTTGGAACTTAGGTCTGGACTGTATGGTGGATGGTTTTTTGTGCTTTGTGTGAAATTGCATTGTCTTGGTGGAGGATGATTCGTCGTTCGTTCGTTTTTCGAACCCTAAACATGATTTTCGGCAAACAAATGGTGATGGATGTACCAATCGGCAGTAACAGTCCTTTGATCTTCCAGAGGAATTGTTGCTACATTACTGCTTTTGATTGAGATAATTGCCTTTAAAAGTTGTAAAAAATTATAGCCCGAAAATTTTCTCGGTTTAATTCCATTTTTCTGGTTTGTGAAATAAAAAAAATTATTGTATCTATAAAACTATTTGAATTTAGGTTAGGTAAAGACTGAGGTTGTTTTAGTAACAAAAAACACTTGGTGCTGTAGCATTGGGTTAAGGTTTAAGTCTATGAACCGGAAAAGCCGATTTTATGAAAGGTAGAAGACAAATACATTTAATTCATCATTCTAATATTGCACTAATGACATTTCCTTGTAAATTTTATCTTAAAACAATTAAAAATTTCGAAACAAAATTTCGGACTTATTCGGTATTATTTTTTATTTTATTTTAAACACGACGTTTCGGTTACTAAGCATCTGTAACCGTTTTAAAGTATAAACTAAATAATCCAGTCACTACTTAGTGTACGCATTTAAGTGTGGCGTTCCGCCCTCTTATTTCTAAGTGGTTTCCATATGTTTGGTATGTCCGTGATTGGTTAACTAAAAACTTCTTTGTTCTGAATTATAAATACAGCTTCAATAAACTGTCGTTTTCGCCAATGCGACTTCTTATGCAAAATTTTTGCCATTGAATCCTGTGATCTTTTGACCAAGCATGATTCTCTAATCCCGATCTTTCAATATCTCCTAATTGGCAACATTTTTTATGTTTCTTTACTCTAACCTAAAGAGGGCATTTGGTTTCTCCTACATTTGCTTTACCTGAGCGGAAATTCGCGGCTCTGGTACAAAATAGCGCAGGACAAAATAGCGCGGGACAAAATAGCGCGGGACAAAATAGCGCAGATCTCAAAAAGATACTAAAAAAATAACCTAACCTTACTTGGTTAGTTTAATATACTAAAACCTTACCTGTAGACCTAACCTGACCTGATTAAGTTAGTATACTAAAAAATAAACTAACCTGTCTTGGTTAAGTTGCGCCTAATATTTTAAAACCTAACCTGCAGGTGCGCAGGTCCAAATCGCGCGGACTAAATCGCACAGGTAATAATAGTGCATGACCAAAATAGCGCAAGCCTTAAAAGCGCATTACTAAAATAGCGCATTATTGAAATAGTGAAGGCCTAACCATATCAATCAGATTGCCCCAGCCGAAGTGGACCAGGGGCGGAGGATAGGTTAGGTTAGTATCCCAACCTGACCCGGTTTGGTTGGGATACTAACCTAACCTATCCTCGGCCCCTGGTCCACTTCGGCTGGACAGGGCAAATCGGCAAATCGCAACAGTTTTTTTTTTCGCTATTTTGTCCTGCGCCATTTTGTCCTGCGCTATTTTGTCCTGCGCTATTTTGTCCGGCGCCATTTTGTCCTGCGCTATTTTGTCCTGCGCTGTTTTGTCCACGCTATTTTGTCCTGCGCTATTTTGTCCTGCGCTATTTTATACCAGAGCCCTAAAACCGTACACTGATTTCCGTCTTTTTACAATGATTCCTAGGAGATTTCCAGAAAAATATAGTGATTCCCATTCGCGCGAATTTCCCCTTGGATTTAGCACATTCACACGGAATTTGGTAAATACATTCCTTGTTATTCAAGGGATTGTCTTAGTTACAAAACTTCTTATCGTATTTCCCGATTGAAACATAGTGTTTGGCTATTCGTCTTATGTATTCTGGAACCTCTTATCAAATGAGGTAAAAAATGACTTCAACCTGGAGCCAAAATGTAGGGAGCTTTCAGGTGTTCCTAGGCTGGATACAAAAAAACTGACCCCCACTTGCAAAGCTCGATTTTCAAGAGAAATGCAGCTTCAATTAACTTTCGTTTTCGTCAGTGCAAAACTTTTGCTTCAGACTGTGGATCCTGTGATCATGAGGTCCTATAATTTTTTTATTTATGAAAATTTGTTTGTAGATTTTTTTTTTTAATAATCCAACTGTGAAATTGTTTCATACCTTTATTTATTTATATTCTTTGTATTTTTGATTTTTGTTGGATCTTAATTTTAAGAATGTGTGTTCAAACAAAGTGTGGGTCATAGATTTCTCAGGAATAGGGGTCCAAATTGAAATTGTTGTCAAAAACTTTACCTATTTTTGATTCTATGCCCAGTGTCATGTGTTGTGTCATATGTCAAAAACACTAAAAAAAGGCGAGATTTTCGCCCCTTCCATCTTTGACCAGCAAAGAGACCACACGCGGCATCGAAGCTCCAACGCCATCGAACTCGTCTCTTGTGCCGAGATTTGTTGGATAATGGGTGAGTTCTTTTTGTAGGGCATAGAATAGGGAAAATGGGATTATAAGGGTTCGGGATTTTTCAGTAAATTTTAGCAATTTTAGTGAACAGTTGCGTTCAGTAAATGGTCCTTCGAGCCGGATCCTGAATTGGCAGTGTGGATATACGATTTTTGTAGCAATTTCTCTAATTATTTTCCCTTTCAGCCTCGTGGTTTTCATTTTTTGAATGTGGTTTTCATTTTTTGCGATCGTCGCGACCGTTTTTTGTGGGTCACGTGACCAAAGATTGGCCTTCAAAAATTGAATTCAAAATAAAGAGAAATTGGCAACTGGTAAACGTGACCAGTGACCGACTAAAGTGAAAGCGAGTTCCGGTTCGTGGTTGGGCTTTCCGTGCAGACATAGAAAACAAAAGTGTGGTGTGGCTTTCGGTATAGGCATATAGTGTGGCTGTCAAGCAGCTGATTTTAGCGGTTCTAACCTCAGTTTAATTTTGAAAAATTTTGTTTGTTTTTATTTCGAAAACAACGTGTTTTGTGTTTTTTTTTTCGAGATTTTAGTAGGGATTTCGTGCGCTGATGACCAAGAAAACTAAAAAAATGACGTCGGAAATAAAATCATTAAAAAGGAAAAGATTAACAATCTTCAATCGAACCCGGTGTTAGTGAACAGTTGCGTTCAATATTGTTTGTTTTTATTTTATATTTTAGGTTGCGTACTGGGTTTAGATTATTAAAAATGATGAAATAATAATTACGCAATTAATAAAAATAAAGACGTAATTTAAAAATAGAGGTATAACAAAAAAAAAACAAAAATATTAAATTTTTGATTGTGATGTCAATTTTACGCTGACTTTAAAAATCGTACAAAAAAGAGGTCATCCTTAAGAACAATACCAATTTTATGCAATTTAAAAACTATAAAACAGCAATTTACATGAAAATAAATTTTCATAAATGGAAAAGTTATAGGCTCCAGACTTTTAACTATTATAGAAAAAAGGAGGTTGTGCTGTAAAATATTAAGTTTATAGCTATTTGTAATATAAGGGTGTATTAAAATTCAATACAAAAAAGACAAAAAATGCATATAAATATAGGTCCACAAACATTTTGATTTTTTATTTTGATATACTTGACTGGCATTTTTATTTTGATGATCCTTTGGTGCAACAGCGATATTCTGTAAAACGCTTAGAGATGCGAAAAAATCGCAAGAAGCGTAAAAGTTAATAGTTTTGAGTATAGTGCCCATAGCTAAATATACGTGTCAAATTTTTGCTTAGTATCTTAAAAACTGCATGAGCAAATAAAAAAAAATACAAAAAAATTAAACTTTAACTTAAAATCTCGAAAACTTCACGTTTGCGGGCAGTTTATATAAACTTTTTGTCTTGAAATCGCTTAAGGAATTTAACACTAAAATGGAGAGCATTACTGGAAAAGGAGCCAAGCGCAAAACCTAAATTTTGCAATATAAATGCCAAGCGCCTTCAATCATCAATATATTTAGATGCCCCCCCTTCCTAACGCATTTTCACATCAAGCCGCCCCTCTTCCCTAGAGATGTTATCATGTTAAATTGAAAAATAATTATATGATCGACGATATGTTTTTGCTCACCAGATTGACGTTATTAGAAATGGTTTTAAATTTGGAGAACTCTAAAGGGCTTTTTGACGATAAGACAACAAAATAAAATAAATCAAAGAATGACGTGTTAAACAGAAAAAAATCTATATTTAAAAACTGATCAAGGCACTAAAAGAGGTTAAAAAAATGTAAAACAAGAAATTATTCTGAAAAAATGAGTGAAAACAATGGACTACTTTTTGGTGAAAAAGTTCATGAGAGTAGGTTGATTGGCTGACATGATTTTTTTCGCACCTTTTTTGCCGCCTTTGCCTTTTTGGGGTGTGCCCTCCACTACATCCATATCAGAATTGCTGCTGTTACTTTTCTTCGATAAAATATTTGATTTAGGTTTTTCCTTGGGTGTTGCTTTTTTCGGCGGTTCTTCGTTTTCTTCTTCTGATGCCGTTTCGTAGACGTATTCTGTTCTTGTAACTAAAATAAAATAATACGTCAAACGACAAGAACAACGTGGAAGAGAATACCCACGCTAGAGACCTCTTCGAACACTTAAACCCGGTTCCCACCTACGACTTTCTCGTGCGTGCCAGCGCATGCGTCACGTGACTGTCATAACATTTCATATTGATATCATGTGACGCGTGAGCGGGCACCCACGAGAAAGTCGTAGGTGGGAACCGGGTGTTATAGATAAAATAGTCTAGAATACACCCGTCTATTAACTCACACTACTACTATACTATAGTAGTGTGAGCTATGGTGATTCTAATTTTTTCAAGAAAAAAGAAGTTGCTCCGATTTTAAAAATGTTTATATAAATTTGCGTTTCAGATGATTTTGAAACTTTTTTGTCGCGCCGTCTGTCTGTCTGTAACGACCAACGCGCAAAACTCAAAAACCGCTTGCTCGATTTGAATGAAATTTGGTACCTAGGCTGGGCCTTGAGTCGAGATGATCCCATTTAAAAATGAACAAAATCCACCGAACGCAAACCAAATAAACGGGTCGGGGTAGATTAAAAAAAATGTAGGTTATGTGAAAATATGGCGTGTGTGATATCAAATGAAAGGTAATTCAATCTAGAGTTCAAAATACATTTTAGTTTATTTAAAAAAAAAGCGTGAGGGTAGATTTCAAAAATTAGAGTTTAAGTGAAAATATAGCGTGTGTGACATCAAATGAAAGGTAATTCAGTCTGGAGTTAAACAAAATACATTTTAGTTTTAAAAAAAGGGGGGGGGTAAATATCAAAAATTAGAGTTTAAGTCAAAACATGGCTTGTGTGGTATCAAACAAAAGGTAATTGAGTCTAGAGTTTAATAAAATATATTTCAATTTTTAGTTATATTAGCTCACACATACACTATGGTACCTAGTGTGAGCTTAGGTGCTCATATATTGGCAGAATATTTTTTAGGTGATAAGTAACAGGCTAAATGTTTGTAAATAGCTTTCAAGGAATTAATTTTGCCTCAAAGTCTTTGTTGGGCTTAGGGTCCTTTATCATGCTAGTGCCATCTACGCTTATCAGGGGCCATCCTCTTATCCGGACTTCCGAACCTCGGTCTTGTATTGATGATTAGATTTACCTACTTCGCTGATGACCTAGCCCCGCCCCTACCTCCGGTGGATCTTTATTTAAGAACAGATAGTAGGTTCGAGCTTGTGTGGCTGGCATGGGAATCGAACCCACCACCACCTGATCGCAAAGCGGACGGACGTCGAATGAACCATCAGCAGTGTTGCCACCCTCGACCCTGAGGTCTTCGGTAGAAGGGTTCGAGAAAAATCGGTAGATTTCGGTAGATTTTTTAATCATCTTAGCAAGCAGTGCTGGAGAACTATCGATAGTTTGGATTGATTCAGTAGGTAAATTGTATTTCTACGATTTGTTTTTACTGACAAAATACCAAAATTAAGAATTAAATAAAAAAATTAGGTACATATTAGGTAGATAATATTATTTAAAAAAACCTCAGGGTTTTTAATAGCGTGATCTTTAATGCCGCTTGCGGCTGCCGGCTGAGTATATCGCAAGATCCAAGAGATGGCGCCATAAAAACACTTTTAAAAACAATGGCTTGAAATAAAAATTTTATTCCACAAAGGATCTTACATAAAAGGATTATTTGATTTATGGTGTTTTTTTTTAATCGCGATTACGAGGCGTATAAAAAAAAACAAGTTTTTATCGAAAAAAAAAATCGGTAGAAAACTATGGTAAATCGGTATATCATAAAGTAAAAGGCTAAATCGGTAGATCTACCGAAAAATCGGTAGAGGTGGCAACGCTGACCATCATCAGCACTTTTTCCTCTGCGACAATTTTTGGAAGTTTAAAATGTTCCTAACAGGGTGCGCAGTAAGCGAACCGAGTCTTTTAAACGTCTGACTGACTAAACCAAGCATAGGATTTGTATGACATTCTTGCCATTTACTTTTAAACACATTTTTTAAGCAATAAAAAAAAATTTCCGGTTACTATAACTTTTGTATATCGTTATTTTGACATGTTTGGGGTAGGGATACCGGCGGTCAAAGCACCTAATTTGTACAAAAATGTTTTTTTAGCGCTTGCATACTGTTAGGAATCACTTTCAGGAATTTTGGTAGAGGAAACGTTAGTCGTCTCGGCAAAAAAGCTATTTAGGACAATTCAGCCTGATACTTATCACATAAAAAATAGACCGTTGTATATACTGTGGCCTAAAAGTCCCATGCCCCCAGGGAGGGGCCAAGAAGGAAGCAAAAACCCAAATATTTGTTTTCCTTGTTTTTTTTTATTAGTCTTAGTTCTAAAATTTAAATTCGCAGGTGAGGAAAATCCGCCGCATTTTTGTGATTTTTTTTTTTTAAAGTGGTGTTGCGGGCAGTGGCGGCTGGTGACGTTATAAATTGGGGGGCAGACATTTATATTGCATGGAAAAGGAGATAAAAACTTACCTAAACAATTTTATTTTAGCATTTTACAAACAAGCAGCTACTTGGTTTAGTTTTTAGTTTATTTGTTTATAGATAAAGTCTATTCGCCCTTCTTTTACATGCGCAAAGTGCTCGGATTAGCACCAGTTTCAGACTAATGATGGCCCTGTAGAGCAACCTCAACAAAAAATTATTTACGCTAAAAAAGTTTACCCAGTTAACCACAGACTAAAAAACACTACACTCTCCCGAATAATAAATTAAAAAACGTTTCGGGCAACGCCAACTTGTCCAAATACTTAACTTATAAATAGCGGGCAGCTGTCAAATGATGTACACTGTGACTTATTCCGATTTTACTCGACATCCCCTGGTGGCGTTTGGAGGTTTAAATACGGCTGCCATTTTTAAACCAAATTCCTTTTCTTTTCACTAAATTTTAAGCTTTGTAAGTATTTAATATCACTGTAACAACGAAAAAACCGATATTGCAAAGTGATTATCTGGGGACACGGCATGCCCCGCCAAGTTCGCGAAAACTTCTGTACCACCTTTTCTTAAAACATTTCAGCCCATATTTGACCTATCTATAAGTCTACTTTGGAATAAGCTACGAAACTCAAACTTTGCTCAGTCGTAGACCTTGACAAAAAAGCAGTAAAGTATAAACGAAATTTAAAAAAACGCCGAATTTGCCACTCACTCACTCATGTATAGATCAACAAAATTCTACTGTACTTTCAGACATGCTACAAAGCTGAAATTTGGCAGACTGATAGAAATTCTGACCAAACCCATGGAAAAAATCAAAAAACCCCAAAATTTTCATTTACAAACCATCCCTGTACATTTAAAGTTATGAAATACATGTAAACTTATGTAAAATTTTCCCACTTTCAGACACGCTAGAGGGCTGGGCAGACTGAGAGCAACTATGACAAAACTATGGGAAAAAATTAAAAAACACCAAAACTTTTATTTACTTCCCTTCTCTTTACAAGTTATGTAAAACTATTGTTACACGATTCCAGAAATTATACAAAGCTGGGATTTGGCAAACTAACAGAAATTATAGACAAGTTCTTAAGAAGAAACTCCAAAGCCCCCCCATGCACAAATTAATAGAAATAGAAATTTATTAATTTCAAAAAGAAAACTAAAAAACGTAAAAGCTAAGGCATCGCAAAAGTTTCGAGAATATTCCGCATATTTTATTTCCTTTAAAATTTTTTACATGAAATAAAAACGTTTCATGTAAAAAAAGCCAAGTACGCGAAAATGGTATTCCGTAAACATAATTGAGATAAAAGTATAACCAAGTTCTCCAATATAAATTTCAAAATTAAAGGTTTTTACTAGTTTGATAAACAATTACACAGCCCGACAAAAAAAAGAATTCATACTCGAGGGTCAGACATATGTATTCACATGTATTTTTCGACGCTGAATCCGATCAGATCAGAAATTGCCCTCCATGTCTGGAATTGGCCCCAGGGGCCAAAAATGGCCTGAGAGCTGGAAAAGTCCACGGCCAACTGAAATTGCCCGTTTGGGACCGGAAAATCGTGTTTCGGTCCCAAACCGGAAATTTCAGTTGGCCGCGAACTTTTCGACCACAAACTCGACTTTGGCTTTAACATGCACCTTTAACTACGCCTCATATCGGAATCCACTTCTCAGGCCATATAGAGGCACTTTTTGGCCCCTGGGTCCAATTCCATACGCGGAGGGTCATTTCTGAGGGATCGGATTCAGCGTCGAAAAATAGATGGGAATACATATATCCGACCCTCGAGTATGAACTCTTTTTTTTGTGGGGCTGTATTATAAAAATATGGCATTAATGGAAAAAAAAATAATTAAACCTTTAACTAAATAAAAACCTTTAACGAATATGTAGAGTAAATATTGCTGCAAAAATCTTAAATCAATAATAATTATCGTGGAATAACTCACCTATGAAGCCTTCTTCATCTTGATAAGTTTTATCCACAGCCTTCCTCCTTTTATTTTTTGGGGGTGGTGGTTTCTTGGCAACTTCTTCTACGGGCTCTTCCTCAGGTTCGGATAAATCATTATTCTCCTTTGGGGAATCGGCAGCAAAAATATCTAAATCAATTTAATAAGACCAGTTAGGTAAATCAGTGAATGAATGATCAGTGATAAGAAAAATCAATCGTGGATGCAAAAGTGCCAGATAATAGATTCTTACTTAGGAGGTAAGAGAAGTACCGAAAGCTGGAAAACTATAAGATCGATCAAAAAAGAAACATGCAGATATATTATTTCACCAATACCAGACAAAAAATAGGATGAGCATTTTAAAAAAGTTTTAACTGAAGATAGAGCAGAATTCAAGGAAGACGAAAGAGACAATATCATTAGAACGATGGGATGGCCAGTACCCCTCACAATCTCTGAGGTCAAAAACGTGTGCACAACCTTAAAAAGCGGTAAGTCTGCTTATTAAATATGGCACTGAAGAACTGTTTTGGAAGTTACGGAATCTTTTCCATAAATATTTAAATGGAGCTGTGGTACCAACTGAGTGGAAAACGTCATATATATCCACAATACACAAAAAAGGAAGGAAAGATATATGTGACAATTATAGAGGTATATCTGTAACTAGTACGCTAAGCAGAATATATGGCAAAATAATAAGAAATAAAGTGGAGAGCGAATATAAAGATATGGAGGCAGAAGAACAAGCCGGTTTCAGGGCGGGTAGATCGACTTCAGATCATCTCTTTTGTATAACCCAAGTTATTGAAAAGAAACTGGCATACGGACGAGAGCTGCATCTGCTTTACGTAGATTTGCAGAAGGCATATGATAGTATACCACTAAATCTACTTTGGAAAGCGTTGGAAAAGACAAACATAAGCGTACAACTAATTAAGGCCATCAAAGAGTTATACCGCAATAGTAAGGCAAAAGTTAAAATAAAAGCAAAACTAACCAAAGTCTTTTAAGTAAATAAAGGTCTTAAACAAGGTTGCTGTATCTCGCCTACGCTCTTCAAGATATATTTGGAACAAGTCCTTAAAGTCTGGAAGAGAAAATGCCAAAACATGGGAATTCCGTTGGACGAAACCACCTTGTATACTTTATGTTTCGCCGATGATCAGATAGTAGTGGCTCAGGATTATGACGACCTCGAATATATGACACGAAAACTAATAGAATAGTACAATAAGTGGGGACTAGAGGTTAATATCAATAAGACAGAGTATATGTGTATTGGTGGAACGAAACAGGATCTAATCTTAAATACGTAGGTCTAAAAATTACAGCTGACAGAACACTAGACAAAGCTATAAAAGATAGAAACGTACAAGGAAGAAAAGCAATAACTTTATTAAATGGAATAATTTGGGACCAAAGTATATCAAAACATAACAAAAAGCCTTTATATAACACCATTGTAAAAAGTATTATTACATACGGCTCAGAAGTATGGCCAATCGATAGAACAGAAAAATGCTTTCCGCTACGGAGATGGACTATTGGAGAAGAGCAACAGGAAAATCAAAAAGAGAAAGAGTTACAAATCAAAGAATAAGAGAAATAATGACAGTGGGTGAACATACTTTAGTGGATGATATAAGAACCAAACAACTGGTGTGGTACGGACATGTACAAAGAATGGATGATGGAAGACTACCTAAACAAATATTACAATGGAAGCCAACTGGCCGAAGAAAATATGGAAGGCCGAGGAGAAGCTGGAGAGAAGGAATAGACAGTGAAATAAGAATAAGAGGCCTAGATGATGAATTATTGGCAAACAGAAACGAGTGGAGATTGGGTATCGGAAGACGTAGAACGTTGTGAAACCGATAGATATATATATATATATATATACATATATATATATATATATATATATATATATATATATATATATATATATATATATAGGTAAATCAGGTAAAGAATCCGCACTTTGCTTTCTGCTGTTGGAGTTCTCGAGTTATGATTTTTTATAATTCAACCCTCGTCTACCCCCTTACAAACCCGTATAAGCTTTAAGTGTGGGAAAACTACTTGTGTGCACGTGTCAGCAACAATATTGTTTCTTCGAGTGTGCAAAATACATACAAAAATAAAGTTATAAGCAAAATATCCAAACACACCACATCAAACTACTTGAAACTCTAAACTGACATAAAAGCGTTTTATGACAATGTATTTTGGTAGCTAAGGGAAGAAACCACATTTGACACAAAAACGCATATATAATAGGGTAAAAGTATGGGGAAAGTGCTACTTTGCGTATACAAGTGTGCACAATATAGCTTCTTTGCAGTTAATTGTAGAATTGTTTTTATTACCATCACTATCTGAATCCTCAGCGACTACAATTCTTTTTCTTCTTTTAGAAGATTGACTGTCTCCATCATATTTAGCTCTACGCTTTTTGGCAGGTTTCTTTTTGTCTGCCTTTTTCTTTTCCTGACTCTGTTTAGGTTTTTCTTCCTTGACTGTGTCAACATCCATATCCATCATCATTTTTTCCACTTCTTCATTGCTATCTGAAATTTAATTGTCAATGATTTTTGTAATTATTTTGGTTTCTTGTGTGTGTTTTGTTGAAACTGGTCAAGAATCAAAGGGCTTTTTTCAACGATGAACAATCCCCACACAGACACAGAAAGAGACTAGAGATTGAATTGATTGAAACAACCAAAATACAAATAGTAGATTATTGAATATTAAAGGATTTTTTTAAGCCGAACCTTACTTTGACTTTATCGCGGCCCAAAATGGCGGAGGTTGTCAGTTATTTTTGTCGTGTTTTTGTTAAAAAAGAAAGAATTTCTCGGACTTTCCCTACTCTAATAAGAAAAGTAAAGTTTCAAGACCCTGAAGAATTTTTAACAGTGAGATTTTATCCCAATTTGTTGGGTAATTTTTTGGAAATTTAAATAAATTTCCTAAAAACTACGTTCTTAATTTCCAAGCCAATTAAAAACAGTCAACGTGTTATTTGTGGAGTTGTGTAACAATATTAGTCCCATAGGTAGAAGTTTTATCCCAATAAAATTCAGTTTTTAAATCGAAAACGGTTGTTTTACCTGAATCAAACAGATCATCTTTTGAGTGTTGTTTCTTTTTATTTTTCTCTTCCTTGGGAGATTTTTCTTCTTTTTTCGGTGATGTTTTTTCTTTCTTAGGCGATATTAACTTTTCCTCAGATTTAGTTTCTTTTTTCGCTGATATACTTTCGCTACTGGTGGACATTTTAGAAAAGAATCCAGCTATTCCAGAATTTTTAGTTTTGGGTTTTTCTTTTTCTTGTTTGATCTTGGTACCCTCTTCTGATTTATTTTGAGACATTTTGCTAAACATATTTGCAAGGCCTCCTTGGGTGTTCTGAAATAAATTAGTACGTTATTATGTCCAAATAATACGACGACTTCTTAATCCTTAACTTATTTTTGTTTGTTGAAACGAAAGTAAAACCGTTTTCAACAACAATTGTTAATAATTTCTCCATTAACTCTGAAAACTTGGATTTTACGTCTTGGACAAAGAATACGGATATCTGGGGGCACGGCAGTGCCCCACCAAGTTCGCGCAGAAACTGCTGTACCATCTTGAAACATTTCAGCCCATATTTGACCTATCTAAAACTCTACTTTGGAATGAGCTACGAAACTCAAACTTTGCATAGTCGTGGATCTTTATAGAGTTAACAATCCCTCCAAGTTTCATGGACTTCCATAAAGTAGTAAAGTAGTTACGAAATTTCAAAAAACGTCGAAATTGCCACTCACTCATGAATAGATCATCAAAATTCTACTGTACTTCCAGACATGCTACAAAGCTAAAATTTGGAAAAAATATAAAAAACCCAAAATTCTAATTCACTCCCCTATAAATGTAAAAGTAACATTCTCCACTTCCAGAAACGCTAGCGAGCTGAGGTTTGGAAGACTAATAGGACCTATGATATGATAAAACTATAGGAAAATATTTTAAAACACCAACATTTTAATTTACTTTCCTCTCCTATAAATGTAAAGTTATGTAAAATTAACATCCCTACTTCCAGGAATACTAGAGAAAATATAAAAAAACCTCAAAATATTTAATAAGGCATTGCAAAAGTTTTGAACAATATTCCGCATATTTTACTACTTTAAAATTTAAATATTATCCAAATCCTTTAAAAAAGGAGTGAAATCATAACAAAAACATTACATGTAAAAAAAGCCAAGTACGCGGAAGAATTGAGATAAAAGTAAAGCCAAGTTCTCCAATACAAATTTCAAAATGAAAGGTTCTTACTAGTTGGTGCTTTTAAAACCATCACATGTAGGAACCACACAGTGATAGCAATCATATTATTAAGTCTGAAGTAAGTTTTTTAGCCTTAGAAATTGGTTAAAACATTGTTACAACTTTTGTCTCATTGTGGAACACATATGTTCCACATAAAGACAGCTTTTTTTGCATTGTCTTCTGATTTATAATTTACCATAAAAAGTTATGTCAAGCCTCGCACTTGTTAAATAAAAACGTGTTCTGGTTTATTTAATAAAGTAACCTGCTTATTTAGGAAAAAACATTTTATATTATGTATTTCATTTAAAATTGTAATGATTTACAATTAAAATAAATAAAATATGTATTTAAAATAAAAATTTTGAACCCGACACAATCGTACCGATCGAATTAAGATATCTTAGTGTATGGATGTATGTACCAATAATAACCAAACATATCTAACTTAAAGCTAGCTTACATAATTATTAGTTTAGTCTAGACCTACTAACCTTTGGTTTACCATTGCTAGAGCTCGGTTCTGCATCTTTTTTCTCCGTTTTAATACTTTCTTCCGATTTCGAACCATTTTGTGAAGTTTTCTCCGTCTTGATAATGATGCTACCTTCCGATTTAACACCATTTTGCTTTCCGAAAATCGACGATTTTGATTGAGGTGCTGGAGTCGGTGGTAAAACTCTTTTTTTAATCACTCGTTTACAACAATTTTTACTGACTATTGAACCAGGTCTACAAAACATTTAAAGCAAAAACTGAAATTTGGCTTGAATCTATCTATCTATCTATCTCTTTATACGAATTCATTTGTAAAAACACAAAACTGCAAACCATTTTTAGTCCCTAGTACACTGATATATTTTTTGAAGTGATGAGTAACAGATTTTTGCAAATAAAGCTTATTTTTGCTAAAACTTCCAACGTTTTCCTCTGTGAAAATTCTTGAAAGTGTTCAAGTGCTTTATTGTTCCTTAGAAACTTAATTCTATAACAATGAGTTTTTATCTTAAGTTAATAATAAGTAAATGGAAAAGTAACATATTTATAAGTTTATAATTCTTGAAAGTTATTCCTACCAGAGCGCGCAGGCGCTAAATGTCAATTTAAATACTGTAAATAACTCTTTAATAGCAACAATTAATTTTTGTTGAATCTAAGGATTTTATGATATGAAACATAAAAAAACGTTTGTCCTAGAAAGTAGATGCTTTGACGGTCCTCTACCTCAAACATGTGAAAATAACGAGAAAAAAGTAACAGGATGGCTTAAAAATCTGTTTTAAAGTAAATGGCAACATTGTCTTACAAATCGCAGGCTTGGTGTAGTCCGTCTGACGCTTAAAAGACACCGGAGGTAGGGGTAAGGCCTGTCTTGGGCGACGTTTGAGCATTAACAAAGTAGGCAAAGTTGATGATCGATACAAGAGGGTGGTTCGGAAGTGACGTTAAGCGGATGGTCCCGTGTTAAGAAGGTAGATGGCGCTAGCACCATAAAGATCCCTGTGTCTAACAAAGGGTACCAGGCAAAATGAAATCCTCCTTGAGAAAATAAAATTGCCTACCGGGGAGTGCTTAGCAGGCCGGCCTGCTGTCCCCTGTATAAAACAAATTTTGTAAGAAATTGCAGTGTAATATAAATGGCTGGGGATCACAGTAGTCTATAGCCATCGTAAATCATGTGGAGAGACGCTTGAAAGATGTCTATATTTTAACTGTTAATTATTTAGCGATGATTAAACCGATTTTCAATTGTTTTGGTAGACGTGCTACTGAATACGGATTCTAATACATCTGGCGCTTTTTACAATGTTTAAATATTGATACGTATTTAATATGATAAATCATTTAAAGAGACAGTTTTAAGTTATTTATGTATTATTTAGGTTTGAAACTTTTTTTTTATCGATCATGGATTATTTCAATTTTTTCAATTTTATTTATTGCTTCTAGAAAAAATTACAGTATTTTTTCATAGCAAGATAGGGTCGACTCACCTATCTTTTAACATATTCAAAATGATCCTAAACTTTTTAATCAAACTACAGACCATGGAAGACGCCCGTCAGCCAAAAATTTGCTTTAAACGTCAATTACAACTTTTCGAAACGACAGTCCTAAAATTCAATTGGGTGTTTCAAATAAAGACTTTTTTCGATGTCATTAACCATATCTATTTCAAAGCAAAAAACGAAATTGCTGAAATAGTATAAAAGATACCTATTTGACTGTGCCCTAGCCACGGCCCAAAATTCAAATTACACTCTTCTATTCCAAAGTCGACCATCGGGTCTCCCGTCCTGCAAAACACCTTAATTTCCACAACCCATACTTTGACTAAATAATTGCACAACTGAGGCTGTCAAACAAGTTTTTCTGTCATTTTACCTTCAACAAGTTGATGTATAAGTTCAACGCTCAAGATCTCTGTACTGTCTGCAATAATTATGAACTAGAGACTCTAGATCATATTCTATTTTCTTGTCCACTCTACAGCTGTCTGAGAACCACAAATTTCCAAGATAAAGATGCATTCCAAAACCTCATAGGCAACAGCATAACCCCAAAATTGGCAAAAGAAATAACCCATACCTTTACCAGTATCCTAAAGCTACGCTCTTTTCTGCGAAATGAATAAGGTCAAGTTCAAAAGTCATTTTTACAGATTGTTTTATAGTTCTAAAATTTTTTTGTTCTCGCTCTGCTGTAAGCAAACTTTATTTTATAGTTTTTATAACCTTTATTTTATTTTAATTTTTTAAAGGAAATGATGGGTTAGAAATAGTTAGAAGTTCAACAATTAATTGTCTAGTTAGTCATACATAGCAGAATTCTTGCTATGAAGAAATACTGTAATTTTTTTCTAGAAGCAATAAATAAAATTGAAACGAACTTTAAACCACCTCACAGGGGTGATAGGTGCTACAATTTGAAACTATTTAAAAAAATTAAGGTAAAAATATATTTTTTAATAAAAATGCAAAACTGCAAACATAAAAAAATTATAATATGTCTAAGTCTATAGTTTTATTCAAACATAATGCACTTACAGTGGATTCTCGAGCAATTTTTCATTAACAGGGTCAGCAAGAGCAATCAGATTAAAATCAATTTTGTCTGATTTTTGAATACTAAACACAGTCTCGGTGACATCATCTTCAAAAAGCTGTTTCTTCTCCTCGAGGTCTATACCTTTGATTATGGCAACATAGTTTTCCTGGTCTTTTTTAGTTTTCCCGTTTAAGATGTAAGTAGCATGAATTTTTCCAGAATCTTTATTTGTTTCTACATATTTTTGTAATACTTCCTTTGCATCTGCCAGAGATATGTTGACATCATGGGCAAAAGAAGCTATCGTGACCTGAAATATCAATTAATTTTTTTTATGGACAACCTGTGTGCCTGAATGAGGGTTAGGTTACATGCAATGGTGCAAAGAGGCCTTTGCAAACGGGTAATTCATCTTTATCTACGTATTTCTTTTGGTATACAGGGTGTCCCAGATAAATGCAACTACATGGGGATTTCGGACACGGTAAGAGATACGAGTTTGTTTAAATGAGAAAAAATATGCGCTATTCTAAGCCCAATCAGGTGCTGTATCAATATTAAAGATATCGACAGGGGTTACTAAAATATCGAGCAAAAACTAAAAATTGTGTTTTTTGAAAAATTGAAATATCGCCGCCATCTTGCCAACAAATTTAATGAAATTTGGTAGTTTTGTATAAGCAACTACGGCCAATCGAATGACGTTAACAATTTTTTTCTAGGCCTTCTAGGTTTTTTGAAACCATAGCCAACTTTGTTATTTCTTATGACGGCCGTATTGAGTTTATACTTAAATAAATAGAGCATAAAAGGAGCTTTTCAACCATGTATAATAAGCCTATCTTTGAATGACAGAAAATGTGAATTTATTCTTCACTGTTTAAGTTTTTTAATTTAACTGTTTTTCACTTGGTTGGCTGTGAAACAAAGGCCGTAGTTGCGGCTGTTGTCATACCTATGTAACTATCTGTCAAGCTTTGTCATTTATTTGATTTATCTGTTGAAGTTTTAAAGTTTCTAAATTATTTAAGATTTTTTTGAGTCACATTATCAATCAAATTTAACATGGAAAGGTTTCCAAATTGGGAGAAAGTAGATATGTATGAATGTTATATTTTGTGTAATAAGAATGCTGGAAGAGCTCGAGATATGTACTTTCAGAGATATCCAGAAAGACGACAACCAGGTTTGTCAATCTTCAGAATACTTAGAAATAATTTAATTGAATATGGTTCCTTTAAAAAACAAAATCGTAATCGACAGCCTGATGAAAATATTGAAGCTCTGGTTTTACAAAGTGTCGTTGACAATCCTCGCATCTCCCTTCATGAACTGGAAAATAATGTTAAAGAACCCAAATCAACTGCACAAAGAATTCTTAAAAAATGTCCATATGCAAAGTCAAGCACTCGGAGATGATGACCATAGACGAATGACAGAGATAGACCAGACACTTACACGGTGGGAGTTGTATTACTAAATTGGCGCAGTATACCGGGGTGTCGTGCACGAATCAGCGCCTCTCCAACTTTGTGCTCCGTACTAAACATTTACAGGGGGATTTGAAACAATATAACGCTTGCGCAGTTTGTCTCTAAGCTACAGGATGGCTTTTCAAATTATTGTATACCGGATGCTCGTAGCCATCAATGAAATCGTTCTCCAATCAAGCTACATTTTTTAATATAGTGTTTTGAACAGTTTTTATCAAATTAAATTTTAACACTAAAAAACTCATTCTACTCGTCAATTACATAGATTTAAGTTTAAACAATGCGCGCTGATAAGAATGAGTTATTTTGTGTCAAAGCTCAATTTGCTTAAAAAGACTCAATAAATAAATAACCAATCAATAAGGAAGCTTAATCAACGAATGTTTAAATTAATGACTACTAGCAATAAAAAAAAGGAAACTTAAATTTTTATTCAATCTATAGGGTTTAAAAGTTTGTTTCCCATTCATATAGGTACATAAATTTCCTTGAGAGGCTAATTTTCTAGTTAAAAAAAGGCTTTTTGACGAATATTCTACAGTAATTTCCTTTTTATTAGTGCATAGAAAATATTTACACATTCTATATTAACTTAAATTAATAATGTATACTTTTACAATGCTTTACACATAATAATGTTGCATATATAGGTTTCTATAAACGGAAACATTTTTAATTGTTTTTCATGAAAAATAAAAAATGTAACGTAAGCCTTTTAAAGTAAAGTGAATATTGCCGGTTATTCATTTAATTAAACAGGATCCGGCATAATGATCTCCCACATTTTGCACTGCCACTGTGCCTGAATCACTGAAGAGAGGGGAAGCTTAGCGTAGTTGGTTGGTCGCTCGCGGCTTGCCATTACCTTGCCATCGTGCCTTCGTTATCGAGACATTAAATAAAAGTAGGTAACGAATCTGTGATTACGACACAAAGAACTTTTCGTACTTCCTTCGCACTTGGTAGACATGTTTTAGTTCCAGATACTTTGGGAATATCTGAACACTATTCCCGAACCATTGACGAATTGAAAGCAGCAATACACCAAGAAATTACAGGAATATCGCTTTAGAGTTACTGCACAATGGCGTTTTTATTGTGGGAGATCATTCTGCCGGACCCTGTATATAAGTATAGTGAAATAATCTATGTTTTTCCAAATATTAACATTTAAAACTAAACATTTAAAACTCCGTCCAGATTCAACGTGTCCATCACACACTATATATTTGTGAATTTCGTCTTTCGTCAAAGTTAGTTTTTTTGCCAAAGTATTTTTTTAGGTTTCGTTTGGGAATGGCGCTTGCTAACATAGTCTTCGCACCCACGAACACAAAATTGTTTTCTTTTAAATTTCTTAATTACCGATAGGCCACAATTTAGCAAAAAACATTTTTAAAAATAAGGTAAAAAGTCGAAAAATCACGAACAACTGCAACCACAAATTAAAAATGCCGAATTACATTTACGTCATATTTTTATCTGTTTTGCCAATGTCAGTCATAATCAAAAACATATACCGAGAGTAGCGGTTAATGTCCATGGCGACAGCACAGGAGTCTGTACATAATATTTTTATACCAGGGGTGACGGTCTGTAATAAGCGCCTCTCGAACTTTGTATTCCGATCTAATGTATACAGGGGGTATGTATAACAGTATTATGACAAGACCGGGGTGCTTTCCTTACTATAAATAATTAGTATACTGTGATGATGACTTAGAAAGAAGAACCTTGTTTTGCAATTCATACAAAAATCTCAAGAAAACCCTCAACGCTTAAGGTTCTGTGGTCCGATGAAAGCAGGTTTACAAACTGCGGGGTGTTTAACAGACATAACTACGTGTACTGGGCCGATGAAAATCCGTTCTTAAATCGTAGGAGTCATAAACGGACACATACTATTTAACATTTTTCATAATAATTTGACGGCACCTTCATATCTAGAAATTCTACAAAATTACGTTGACCAAATTTTAGAAAATTTGCCTCTTCAAGATGTAGCAAACATGTGGTTCCAGCAAGATGGAGCACCTCCACATAATGCAAGAATCATAACCGACTATTTGAATCAGCAACATGGAAATAACTGGGTCGGAAACCGAGGTCCAGTTGCCTGGCCTGCACATTCGCCGGACCTTACGCCTCTTGATTTTTGTATTTGGGGATACTTAAAGGATAAAGTTTATTCTACTACTCATAATACGAGAGGAGAACTTGACGGAGCCGTTGTTCAAGCCATAGAAAAAATTCCTGAACAAATGGTTAAAGATGCATGCATGTCTCTCATCGATGCAGGGTTTGCATGAATACCAACGGTGGAATTTTCAAACATTTGCTTATTTAATTTAATGCTTTGTTATCGGTTTTTAGCAAAAACATTCAACTATTTTAGTTTTATTTTAAATTAAATAATAAATGCCTTTTGTCTCAGAAAAGAAGATTTTAAGAAATTATATTATTTCTTAGCCAGAGAAAAATTAAAAAATAAGGGCCTTAAAGATTTGCATATAAATCAAATAAATGGAAAAGTTTTGAAAGGTAGTTACGTAGGTATGACAACAAACACAACTACGGCATTTTTGTACAGCCAACTAAGTAAAAAAGGTTTATTATACATGGTTGAAAAGCTCCTTTTATGCTCTATTTATTGAAGTATAAATCCAATATGGCGGTCATAAGAAATAACAAAGTCGCTATGGTTTCAAAAAAACTAAAAGGCCTAGAAAAATACTCTGCCAATATATGGGTACCTAAGCTCACACTAGGTACTATAGTTATAGTGTTCGTGTGAGCTATTTTATTCAACTCCAGGCTCAATTACGCAAGCCATGTTTTAAGTTAAACTCTAATTTTTGAAATCTACCCCCATCCTTTTTTTTAAACTAAAATGTATTTTGTTTAACTCCAGACACAATTACCTTTCGTTTGATATCACACACAACATATTTTCTCTTAAACTCTACTTTTTTAAATCTATCCCCACCCTTTTTTTAACTAAATTTATTTTGTTTAACTCAAGACTCAATTACCTTTTGTTTGATATCACACACGGCATATTTTCACTTAAACTCTATTTTTTAAAATCTACCCCCTCCCTTTTTTTAACTAAGATTTATTTTGTTTAACTCCACGCTCAATTACCTTTCGTTTGATATCACACATGCCATATTTTCACATAAACTCTTATTTTTGAAATCTACCCCCACCCTTTTATTTGGCTTGTGATCGATGGATTTCGTTTATTTTTAAATGGGACCATCCCGACCCGAGACCCAGCCTAGGTACCAAATTTAATTAAAATCGGGCAAGCGGTTTTTGAGTTATGCGCGTTGGTCGTTACAGACAGACATACAGACAGACGGCGCAACAAAAAAGTTTCAAAATCATCTGAAACGCAAAGATATATAAAAATTTTTGAAATCGGAGCAACTTTTTTTTTCTCGAAAAAATTACGATTACCATAGCTCACACTACTATAGTATAGTAGTAGTGTGAGCTAAAAGTTTCAAAATCATCTGAAACGCAAAGATATATAAAAAATTTTGAAATCGGAGCAACTTTTTTTTCTCGAAAAAATTAGGGAAATAGGGAGTAGCTGACACTACTATAGTATAGTAGTAGTGTGAGCTAAAAATACCGTAATATCATTTTGCTAGTTTTTTCGTATAATGCATACGTCTTATTTTATTGAAAAAAACATATTTTAAAGTAGATATTTGCGGAATCTCGGTTGGAACCCATATATTTATGTACACAGTGGCGTATATAGAAAGAAAGTTTCGGGGTGGGCTCGCGAGACAGTTTTGGGGGGGAGGCGAGACCCGATGAGGCCATATTTTATGCTATTTTACGTTTGTATTCCTGAAATATGTGGAAAATATCCCCTCAGCCCCCCCTTATAAACGCCACTGTATGTGCATATCGGTCTGTTACACCGACGCACCAGGGAAATTTCAGATAATGGCTGGCCAAAATGTTATATTTTTCCACGGAAAAATATGAGAGAAACAAAAACTTCTTTTTACCCGAGTAGCCACGGAAATTTGTTTAATTTTTAAATTGACGAGTACTAAAATTTACGTTTGTTAGTATTATTTGGCTTAAAAATTCCGCTGATTGACGCTTACACCTGAAGGTGGTTAAAACGCTAATCAGCGTTGCTCTGGCCTGAAAGACAGAAGTCCTATCGTAGGTCACGGATGGTTTCTTTTTCTTTGCAATCGATCTTTTCATCGATCGATAATAGCAGTTTATACTCTTATTCTAGTTTCTCTCGTACTTCGTTAGATGGCGCTTCTTGCGAAAGTTTACTATAGACTTAGGATGAGAGACAAAACGGTTTGATTAACTAAGGGTTTGACACCAATTGACCAAGTAGTGTTCTGAGGAGTCCCATAAGGACGAAAAAGTTACCTGTCAACACTAATTAGGTGTCCATTAGATCTTGGACCCCCATGAGGTTAAGCTTTCGGGCTACCCACGGAAAAATATGAGAGGAACAAAAACTTATTTTTACCCGATTAGCCACGAAAACTTGTTTGATTTTTAAATTCACGGGTAGAGGAAAGGTGCCTATTATCGGATACTTTTTTGTTTGTGCCTATAAAAAAATACCCTGCCAATATATGGGCCCCTAAGCTCACACTAGGTACTATAGTTATAGTGTACGTGTGAGCTAATATAACTAAAAACTGAAATATATTTTATTTAACTCCAGACTAAATTACCTTTTGTTTGATACCACACAAGCCATGTTTTGACTTAAACTCAAATTTTTGAAATCTACCCCCACCCTTAAAAAAAACAAAAAACTAAAATGTATTTTGTTAAACTCCGGACTCAACTACCTTTCGTTTGATATCACACACGCCATATTTTCACTTAAACTCTAATTTTTAAAATATACCCCCACCCTTTTTTTTAAATAAATTAAAATGTATTTTATTTAACTGCAGACTCAATTACCTTTCGTTTGATATCACACACGCCATATTTTCACATAAACTCTAATTTTTGAAATCTACCCCCACCCTTTTATTTGGTGTCTGTTCGGTGGATTTTGTTCATTTTTAAATGGGACCATCTCGATCCAAGACCCAGCCTAGGTACCAAATTTCATTGAAATCGGCCAAGCGGTTTTTGAGTTATGCGCGTTGGTCGTTACAGACATACAGACAGACAGACATACAGACAGACAGACAGACAGACGGCGCAACAAAAAAGTTTCAAAATCATCTGAAACGCAAAGATATATAAAAAATTTTGAAATCGGATCAACTTTTTTTTTCTCGATAAAATTAGGATCACCATAGCTCA
This sequence comes from Aspidapion aeneum, assembly GCA_963576565.1. Lineage (NCBI taxonomy): Eukaryota > Metazoa > Arthropoda > Insecta > Coleoptera > Brentidae > Aspidapion > Aspidapion aeneum. Next base: position 33,305,424 of record OY755045.1, read on the forward strand.
CACTACCATAGTATAGTATATGTGTGAGCTAAAATTGTCGTCATTCAATTGGCCGTAGTTGCTTATACAAAACCACGGATCACCTTTTGTTAGGTGATCCGTGTACAAAACTACCAAATTGAATTAAATTTGTATACAAGATGGCGGCAATATTTTAATTTTTCAAAAAACACAATTTTTAGTTTTTGCTCGATATTTTAAAAACCTCTGTAGATATTTCTAATTTTGATACGGCATCTGATTGGGCTTAGAATAGCGCAACTTTTTTCTCATTTAAACAAACTCGTATCTCTTACCGTTTCCGAAATCCCCATGTAGTTGCTTTTATTTGGGACACTCTGTATACTTTCATTATTACAAGAACAAATAATTTCCTCGACTAGTGAAGTAATTAGTGGGCTACAAACACTTAGTGGTTTAGTTGACAAGATATGATATGTAAGTGTTAAATTTTTTGTAAAATGTTTGATTTTGCTTTAGTTTTAAAAAACTATACGTTTCTATTTGAAGTCGTAAAAATACTCTGCCAATATATGGGCCCCTAAGCTCACACTAGGTACTATAGTTATAGTGTACGTGTGAGCTAATATAACTAAAAACTGAAATATATTTTATTTAACTCCAGACTAAATTACCTTTTGTTTGATACCACACAAGCCATGTTTTGACTTAAACTCAAATTTTTGAAATCTACCCCCACCCTTAAAAAAAACAAAAAACTAAAATGTATTTTGTTAAACTCCGGACTCAATTACCTTTCGTTTGATATCACACACGCCATATTTTCACTTAAACTCTAATTTTTAAAATATACCCCCACCCTTTTTTTAAAAATAAATTAAAATGTATTTTGTTTAACTGCAGACTCAATTACCTTTCGTTTGATATCACACACGCCATATTTTCACATAAACTCTAATTTTTGAAATCTACCCCCACCCATTTATTTGGTTTCTGTTCACTGGATTTTGTTCATTTTTAAATGGGACCATCTCGACCCAAGACCCAGCCTAGGTATTAAATTTCATTGAAATCGGCCAAGCGATTTTTGAGTTATGCGCGTTGGTCGTTACAGACATACAGACAGACAGACAGACAGACAGACATACAGACAGACAGACAGACAGACAGACGGCGCAACAAAAAAGTTTCAAAATCATCTGAAACGCAAAGATATATAAAAATTTTTGAAATCGGAGCAACTTTTTTTTTCTCGAAAAAATTAGGATCACCATAGCTCACACTACTATAGTATAGTATATGTGTGAGCTAAAAAGTGTGGTAAACAACATTTTCTTTAGAGGCTCTTCTAAGTTGTGGATCTCGCCTTCGACTCAGTCCATACACTTTTTCCCTCGAGTCTAAAGAGTCATGTTCAAATCATATCGTTTTAATATACTATTTTAACAAAAAGTGTCCACCATTGCTAAGTTCTTTATTATTAAAGATAGAAAAAAGTTTCAATTGGCAAACTAGTAGAATTTTTGATGCTATTTAAGATACTTTAATAAAAAAAAATAGAGCTTTATAGGGCTCCGTTACAAAACAGCGCTGTACAATATGGCGCGGAACAAAATAGCGCTGCGACAAAACAGCGTTGCGACAAAACAGCGCTGCGACAAATAGCGTCGGTGCAAAATAGCGCTGGTGCAAAATAGCGCTGGTTCAAAATAGCGCTGGTAGAAAATAGCGCATTTTGTAGGGGCGCTGTTTTATAAAAATACATTTTAATCGAATGCCGTTTTATCGAATATTTCATTTGATTCGGTTTTGGCATATATACTTCGACCAAGGGATTCTAACATATTTTTTCAACAAAAAAACTTCCCTGACTCTTTCTCGATATCCTAGAGCGTGTGAATCCGAACCAAATTAAATGGAACCAAACTCGATTCGGTTCAGTTCGGTTCGGATTCACACCCTCTAGGATATCGGGAAAGAAGTCAGGGAAGTTTTTTTTTTGAAAAAATATGTTGGTATAGCTAAAATAGCGCATGGTCAAAATACCATAATAGCGCATTTTGGTTCGGTTTGAATCGGATTCGATATTTTATATTTTAGATATTTTGCTATTAGATATTTTGTTGTTTTGATATATTGCAGTTTCGACATTTTAATTCGATATTTTTTGTTTCCGATATTAGGAAACTAATGACCAGCCAGGTCAGCTAGGTTTAACTCTTTTTTTTTTTAAATTTGAGCCATTTTGTATCGGCGCTATTTTGTACCGGCGCTATTTTGTACCGGCGCTATTTTGTACCGGCGCTGTTTTGCCCGCGAATTTTGTCTCACGCCATTTTGTCCCGCGTCATTTTGTCCAGCGCTGTTTAGTCGCAGCGCTATTTTGTCCCAGCGCTATTTTCTCGCAGCGCTATTTTGTCGCAGCGCTATTTTGTAGGGGCGCTATTTTGTCCCGCTCCATTTTGTCTCACGCTATTTTCTTCCGCGCTATTTTGTACAGCGCTGCGCTGTTTTGTACTGGAGCGGAGCCGCATGTTTGGAGTTTTTTTAAAAAACATTAAAATAAATCATTTTAAATTTTTTCTGATGTCTTTCAATTCGAAATAAAAATTTGAAATCGTCGTTATTTTTAACTTTAGGAAAAAAATCAAGACTTGAAAGGCCTATGAGAAAATAATATAAAATACAGGGTGTTCACATACAAAATTTGTTTTGTTTTTTCAGAAAACTCGAAAGCGCGATGTTCAATTTTTTTTTAATTTAAGCATCTTAAAGACCGTCAAAAATGTTACTAGTTTGCCAATTTAAACTTTGTTCCATTTTTAATAATAACAAAGTTAGCAATGGTGAACTCCTAACTTGGAACATCTAAGGTCACTGTATAACAAAGTTCCTTCCTTCGTTATACAGTGGCCGTAGTGTATAATTCCTTAAAGAAAAAGTGTATGGACTGAGCTGATAAGCCATATACAGGGTGTCCCAGAACTAATGGTACATAGTTAAACTGTAAATTCCCTGGGTCAAAATATTACGATTTAGCCACACTTACCTTAGTCCAAAAGTTTGTACTAACCGAGATACAGGGTGTTAAACTTTATTTTTTCAATTCGATTTTCTTTAATAACTTTTTTACTAATTAATATTTTTGCAAAAAATAACGAGCGTGTAATTTTTTTTGAAACTGGCAAGACGATTCCGTTGAAAATTTTGATGTACAATGTACAGGGTGTTCCTTGGACCACTACCATTGCATTAAAATCACTGTATTTTTTTTGTGCCTCGGTGTATACCAGTTTTTTGTAAAATAATAATTTTTCCATCCTTTTTATGTAAAAAAGTTATACTGTTTTAAAGTCGCTCAAAGCAACGGGTTTTGAGATTTTTGCATTTAAAGTTTTTATTGCATGTGAGTGACATGCCTAATTTATGTATGATACTTTCTTTAATTCTTTCTACTAATTAATATTTTTGCAAATACTAACCAGCAAGTAGGTTTTTCTGAAATTTGCAAGACGATTCCGTTGAAAAAGTTGATGTACAATGTACAGGGTGCTCTTTGGACCACTACCATTGCATTAAAATCATCAGTGTATTTTTTTTGTGCCTCGGTGTAAACTTAAGCAGGTTTTTAAACAGAATATGGTTTAAATTATTAAGTAATTTTACAAACAGTTCGGTAGTTTTAAGAAAGTTTGACAGAATAGACGCAAACAGCCACTTTATTGGATTTTATTGTTTTTTATTTTCAAAGCCTACTATAATAAACAATTTTAAGTTTGATTTACTATTTGTCAATTTTAAAATTTTAACTTTGTTGCTGAGAGCGCCATGCTTAAGAAATTTCATATTTTTTTAAATAAATAATAAAATATCAATTTTGTTAATAATTATAATTTTCTTTCCAAACAATAAAAAAAAAGTTGCATTAATAAAGTATACGTACTTACCATTTTTACAAACACTAATACGAAGAAGTTTATGTTCCTGATTAAAAACATCGCCCTACACAGTTGCAATAACGGACAATAATTTACAATGGTTTTAACACACTTATGATAATTCAAGAACCATCCTGTATATTTTTTAACTTAATATTTCTCCTACATCCAATCTTAAAATGCTATAAAAAATTATTGATTATAGCTAATATGTATGAGGTAGGTAAGAATTTAATCAAAAATCTTTTACGCATACAATAAAAATTTATAATTGAAATATCTTAAAAATCGTTGCTCTAAGCGACATCTAAACACTATAACTTTTTCACTTGAAAAAAATTAAAAAATTTATGTTTTTTATAGAATCTTGTATACACCGAGGAACAAAAAAGTTAGACCTATTTTAATGTAACGGTACCGAGCCACAGAACACCCTGTATAATATTTTTATTTTTTTAAACCAAAATTAAATTGGCCATGCCCAAAAATTACCAAACCCAATTTTTTGTGCAAAATTATTAATTAGTAGAAAGAGTTGCAGAAAGTATCATACATAAATTAGGCAGATCACTCACATGCAATAAAAAATTTTAATGCAAAAAACTCAAAAACCGTTTCTCTGAGCGACTTTAAAACAGTATAACTTTTTTACATAAAATGGATGGGAAAACCATTATTTTACATAAAAACTGGTATACACTGAGGCACACAAAAAATATACTGATTTTTATGCAATGGTAGTGGTCCAAGGAACACCCTGTACACTGTACATCAAATTTTTCAACGGAATCGTCATGCCAATTTTAAAAAAACTTACTTGCTGGTTAGTTTTTTCAAAAATATTAATTAGTAAAAAAGTTATTAAAGAAAATCGAATTGAAAAAATAAAGTTTATCACCCTGTATCTCGGTTAATTCGAACTTTTGGAATTAGATAAGTATGGCTAAATCGTAATATTTTGACCCAAGGAATCTACAGTTTAACCATGTACCATTAGTTCTGGGACACCCTGTATAAGAAGGTATCATTTATTTGTATTGTTACACAACTCTATTTGGTTTTCTATTGGCTCATTAAGCCATATATAAGAAGGTATCATTTATTTGTATTGTTACACAACTCTATTTGGTTTTCTATTGGCTCAAAGGGGACAAGTGTTTGCCCTCAGGTAGAAAAATGATAACTGCAGTGGACTGTATATATTTTATTAAATGAAGGCACGAACAAACATAAATATATTGATACGAAATCACGAAATAATCAAAATGTCCATAGTTAATTGCTGGTACCACACAACGGAAATCAGAAACAAAGCACTCACCAGTTTGCAGCCAATTTCTCCACGTTCCAGGGGCCCCTTTCTGGATCTAATGATGGCACCACGTAGCTGAAGGGCTGAAATTTCTAGTTCTATGCTTCAGTACACCAAAATCGAGCACTTTTAAGTGTAGAAATTTGTAATAGTTGGAGAAAGTAAATTAACACGCCATTTTCTCGAGGCGGTAGAAAAAGATCTCACTGATTGTTGGTGCGCATGTCGAAATGCGCGAAAATGTACTCTGTTCGTCATCCAATTGTGTGGTTTTAAAATTAAAAACAACCGCGAAATTTAGCGGGAGCTAACAACAAGTACAAAAGGGGGAGCAATCCCCCCCCCCTTCGAAATGATCGACAAAGTGTTTTCAAAAAGATTTCTTAGTATTCTTAGGATCCATAATAGATCTGATATCTTCCTGGCCCATTAGCACACTCCCAGTGAACTCACTCTATATCAGCCTTAAAAACAGTTATTGTAAATATCTCAGAAACAGAAGCTCCTACAAAGTTTTTAGTAATAACATAAATTATTGAGAACAACGTGTTCTACTATATTCTGAAAACCGCATATTGACGCGATGCTCCGTTAAGAACTTAGCATATTTGCAATTTTTAATCTGTCAAAAAACTGTTATTGGCATTAATGGATTTTGACCAATCAGCTCTTTACAGTATTGTACACTATTTTACCCGAAAATTTCATGAAAATCAAAATACACCCAAATAACACATTTTTGGCGTTATCTAAAAACAAAAAGTTTTTGACGAAAACAATACCTTTTCTAGTCGTTGCTGCGCGGCTGAGGAAGGTAAAAAAATAAGAAAAAATTGCTCCATACACAAATTTTCATTTGAAACTTTTTTTCTGGGTACAGCCCTGTGACAGATTTATCTTGACAAAATTTTACTACAACCACTAAATGTATTGACCATACTAACTGATAAAATCCAATATGCGATAAAATTTTAAAGTTTTTACATTTAGACATGGAACTAAGAAGACAGCTAAGAAGTTTGATACGCACAGAAAAAAATGAAATGTTTGAGCGCAAATGCCACGATATAAATACACACTTGGTAAACTTATCACGTCCTTGCAATGCAACTATAGGTAAAGGAATAAGGACACTGTTGTTCTGGTAAATATACGTTTTAATCCATCGGTAACGTTTCGACAATGGTTTTTGTCTTCATCAGACTAAAAAGGTTACAACTCATTAGTAAGATTGGGGGCTCCCTGGTGGTCCAGATAGGAGAGTTGTCTGGAATTTAACGGTGTCAGATGTGGACTGTAATTTTAAGGGAATAAGGTCATAGGCTAAGCTGGTACAAGGGATTCTGAAATGGTCTAGTTTACCTTCTAGGTTAGTGTAGCAATAAACAAATGTATGTAAGGTAAAAATAATGCATTTTCACTTACCATTTTTATACAGGAAGCGGAACTCATGGGAGGACACGCTGTTTAACCGTATTCTTTGCACCCACATTCATGTGGTAGGAGAGTCGCTAACACGCGTGTATTATCGTTCGAAGGCGAAACGGTTCTCTGTGATGCTGCAGCAGGTATTCGCTGCTGCGTTCATTCTCCCACATGGCGCCCAGTGGCGTCGTTAATCCATAGGCGTAGGAGAAAAGGGAATAAGTAGGAGGGAATGAGATTACGAAGGTCCATATTAAAGGAACTAGGAACCTTAGTAATTCAAAATGCATTTTATGTAAAGTAAATTAATTATAGCAAATTGTAATATTTGCCTTTAAAACCGCGGGAGTTTCAAATGCAAATAACCCAGTAATTTTAAGTACTTAATTAGTTAATTAATACTAAATAAACAAAAAATAGAAAATGCTCTAGTGAATCACCAAATAGCCTAATTCGAACCAATTTGGTAAATTATAGTAAAAAGAACATATTTACAAAAAGGAAGGCGGGACGAACCATTTCCCACCCCCCTGAGAATGCCCAGGGGCATTTCAGAGAGTTTAATTTGTAGGCAGGGCGCATAGTTTTACCAAAGGCCGTTTGTAGGTACCTTTAGTAGTCTTTACAATAGCAACCCGTGGAACATTATCAGAACCTTTAATAAGGTCTTCAATGCGGCCTAGGGGCCAATCCAATGGAGTGGAATTTTCATCTTTGATCAGTACCATAGTACCAATATCAATGGAAGCAAGAGGTTGGTGCCATTTGGCTCGCTGTTGCAAAGTGTGCAAATATTCGCGATGCCAGCGAATCCAAAAATCGCGGTGCATTCTTTGCAACAGTTGCCACCTGGACAGCCTGTTTAACGCAATATCGCAGTAGTTTGGATCGGGTATTGTACCTGGAGGCCTCAAATTTAAAAAATTATTAGGAGTCAAGACCGCCAGATCAGTAGGATCGGTGCTTAAGGCACATAAAGGACGTGAGTTCATTATGGCTTCAACTTGGGTTAAAACCGTATTTAATTCCTCATAGGTGAGTATTTGATTTCCAACTACCCTGTGAAGATGAGTCTTTAAAGATTTAATGTTTGATTCCCAAATGCCTCCCATGTGGGGAGCAGCAGGTGGGTTAAAAGACCAAACTATACCTTCCCCCTTCACGCAATCAGAAAAAATTTGTCGCAAGTATTTTTCAGAGGCCACGAAGTTGGTCCCGCAGTCTGAAGAGATCTTTGAGCATAGTCCTCTTCTAGCTATGAAGCGGCGCAGAGCAGCCAGAAAGGCTTCTGATGTCATATCAGAGACTAACTCTAAATGCACGGCTTTAACAGCGCAACAGATAAATAAACAGACATATGCTTTCATGGTTTTTGCACCTCTGGTCCGACCAAGAGTAATCGTGAACGGACCACAAAAATCTATACCTACATTTTCGAACACCTTTGCTTCGGAAACTCTAAATTTCGGTAGGTTACCCATAGGGGGTTGAAGGGAGTTAGGTTTAGTTTTCCAGCAAGTATGGCAAGAACTTAAAACTTTTCTCACTACCTTTTTAGCAGACAATACCCAGAAGTTTTGCATTAGTAAAAAAGTTGTGGTCTGTATACCACAATGAAGATTGCTGCGATGCAAATCTAAAATCAGTAATTCAGTGAATTTTGCACTAGAAGGCAAAAGAATTGGAAATTTTTTATCGTATGATAAATTTGAATGGCATAAACGGCCTCCAACACGAAGCAAATCGTAGCTTTCATTATGCAAAAATGGACATAATTTTTGAAAAGCTTTTGGAAGCTGTTTCTTATCTTTTAGTAATTCAATTTCTTTTTGGAAAGAAAAAGATTGTACGCATTTCGAAATAAAAAGTAAGCTTTTGTAGTAATCCTGATTTGTAAGGTAATCAGTAGCAAAATTGTATGAGGGATTTTTAAACTTTTGTAACCCTCGCAAAAAGTAAGCAACTATTCTCTTAATTTTAAAAAGAGAACTGTATTTTTCAAACAAGTTGTTTACATAATATTCAACTGTTTGTTCGCAAGTAAAAACGTTAAAAATATTTTTTCGCTGTTCTTCCAAAACTGCATTCCCATCGTAAGTAACTGTCATAAAATCCCAAGTATTTGTAGGTTGGTTTAGAAAAGAAGGCCCTTCTAACCAAAAATAAAATCTTTGTAAATCAGAGGGATACATTTCCCTAGTACCGCAGTCAGCAGGATTTTGTTCAGTAGGAACATAATGCCAAAACTCAGGGCTAATTCTTCCTTGTATATAGGCAGTTCTATTCGAAACAAATGTTTTAAATTTGTGAGGAGATCCCTGAATCCAAGATAAGGTCACTGTGCTATCAGTAAAAGCAAGAATTTTATCAAATTTAATTTTTTCCGAGAACGTTTCTAGTAAAAAATCCATTAATTTAGCCAACAAAACAGCTCCTAAAAGCTCTAGTCTTGGTAAAGTTAGTTTACGACGCAACGGTGCGACTCTAGATTTACTACAAACAAAAAAAACTTTAATGTTTCCATCAGAATAAAAAATTCGAATATAAGCGACAGCACAATAGGCCCGTTCTGAACTATCGCAAAATCCTACTAGCTGGATTTGACTAGCATTAGGCAAAATTATTTGACGAGGAATTTTAACAGAATGCAAAAACTTTAATTCATTTTTAAATTTTTCCCATTTAAAAACAATTTCCGGACTGACAGGGTCGTCCCAGTTTAAGTCTTCTGCCCAGCAGTATTGAACAATTAATTTTAAAATTAAAACTATTGGCGCCAAAAAAGACAGAGGGTCGTAAATGCGGGCCAAATTACTTAAAATTGTTCTTTTAGTGCATGTTTGGAGAGAACAGTCGAAAGTATAAAAAAATTCATCAGTATGAGGGTTCCAATTTAAACCGAGAATTTTCAAAGTTGAATTTTCAGCATCTAAATCGAGAGAAAGAGCCTTCATCGAAATGTGTGACTCAGGAAGATCGGATAGTAACTCGGGACAATTGCTCGCCCATTTACGCAATTCGAATCCACCTCGGCTAAGTAGCTCGATTAATTGATTTTTCATCTCAGTGGCCTTAAAAAAGTCATCACTTCCCGAAATCACATCATCGACAAAAACTGCCTCCTCAATGATTTTTGAGGCAAGAGGAAGGTCCTCATGCTCTCTAGCAAGTTGCAGCAAAGTTCTGATAGCCAAAAAGGGGCTACAAGAGACCCCGAATAAAACTCTATTTATTTCGAAGTCTTGAATAGGCTGGTTAGGATCAAACCTCCAAACTATTCTTTGAAAATTAGTTTGACTAGGGTCAACTAAAATCATCCTGTACATTTGACGGATGTCGCAACAAAAGCAAAATTTATGCAAACGATAAAGTAATAAAATTTTTTGTAAGTCCCTTTGTAAAGGGGGCCCAGTATAAACAGCGTTGTTGAGCGAGATTCTGCCAGGGGCGTGCATGCTCGCATCAAAAACCACCCTCAGGGGGGTGCTAGTAGAATCTTTTTTAAACACCGCATGGTGTGCAATATAAAAATGATTTGAAATTTCGGTCGGCAAAGGTGCAGAAACCGGTTGCATATGATTATTATCTAAATAATCTTGTAAAACAGAGCTGTAGGCAGCATAAAAATCAGGGTTTTGTAGCAATTTCTTCTCAAGGGAGAAAAAACGACGTACGGCAATGGATCGAGTGTCGCCAAAATCTGGAGCAGTAACTTTAAATGGTAAAGATACAATATATCTCCCCTCCTCATTTTTTGAGGTAGTTTTCAAAAAATAATTTTCGCAAAACTCATCTTCGGGGTCAATGGCCTTGACATTAGGTATGTCATCTATTTGCCAAAATCGTTGTAGATTTTTATCTAAATTGACAAAAGAATCGTTCATTGACGTAGTAAAAAATGTTTTAATTTGATTTGTAGTTGAAGGTGAAAGTGAAAGATTGCCCATTATTCCCCAACCAAAAATAGTATTAATGCAGACGGGGTTGTTGGGTCCCGTAGACAAACGACCATCTAGCAAAATGTAAGGGTACACATCGCCGCCCAACAATAAATCAATTTTATCGCTTTTATTAAAGCCTGGGTCAGCTAGTTCTAAGTTGGCGAGAAAAGGAAAACTTTTAATCGAAAATGAGGAATGAGGTAAATCACTACAAATTTTATCGAGTATTATCGCATCAAAATTAAAAACAAAATTATTATCACGCAAAGAGGATATATTGCAATTAATTCCAGATTTTGCCGAAGTTGTCATTCGATCTAAGCTTTGTAGAGTCATGGCGATATTAAATTTAGGAAGGCCCAAACTATCAGCACATGACTTAGATATAAATGAAGATTGAGCACCAGAGTCACAGATGGCGCGCACTGTGTGCCAATTTTGAAAAACATCCTGTATTTGTATTAAAGCGGTACAGAGAAGTACTTCGCGATCATTTAAAGACATACCAGTAACAATGGTGTTAGTGGTTCTATTAAATTCGGTAGCCACGGGGCTCCTCGGGGGTTGCACTGCAGAAGTAGAGGGGCTACTCGCAGAACTAGGTGTAGAATTAATAGGAAAAAAATGTAAGAGACTGTGATGAAATTGGCCACAATGTAAACATCTTTTTTCTGATTTGCATTGCTGGGGTAAATTATGCTTTGAGGCCAAACAGTTGACACACGCTTTATGTTGTTTAACAATCTCAAAACGTTGCTGGGGAGTTTTCGCCAAAAAATGAGGACATCTGTATATTATATGATCGCCACTTTTACAGAGAAAACAAAATTTTTGAGGGTTTGGAGTATTATTTAAGCCACTTTGGCCATTTGGAGACTGGGAGGCATTTTTGGAGGCTCTCTGAGTATTAGCAAACAAAGCAGATCGATTTTGAAACTTTGCTTGATTTTTCTGACTTGAAATTGACAAATCTTTATTTTTTAAGTAATCTTGAGTTTGTTGTATTTGTTCCAACGCAATGCAATGGCTAGAAACAAAAGCACGAATTTTATCATAAGAGGGGATCTCATTGGAGCAATAATTTTGCTCAAATGCCTTGCGCGTGGTTAGGTCCAACCTATCCAAGAGCATTTGTGCCATAATATAATCCCAAAACTCCGTTTTAAAACCCATGACTTTTAAAGCACTTAAGTTTTTCGAAAAACAATCAAGCAAATTCCTCAAATTCGTAGCATTCTCTTTAGTAAGAGGAGAGAAGCCTTCAATTGCCTTCCAGTGAAGGTAAGCTTGTAATCGTTTATTTGTATACCTATCCACCAAGGTGTGGTAGGCATTTAAATAATTTTCAGCAAGGATAGGAATGTCAGAAATGACATCCAGGGCAGGGCCCTTTAAATTAGAAAAAAGCAAATTGAATTTTTCAAAGTTTCCCAGCGACCTATTATTGTGCACGGTAGCATTAAAGGCTTGCAAAAAGGTTGGAAACTCCTTAAATTCCCCTTGAAAAAGAGGTATTTTTATCCTAGGCAGTAAACCATGCTGGTCTGTGGAGGCACAGGGACTGCCCATGGGATTTATCGTACTGCTCAAAAGCCCTCCATCTTCAAAGGGTAGTTCGAAAAGTTCGTAAAATATAGTGGAAATCTCGTCACAGCGTTTGCAAAAGTCCATAGACACTTTGGTTTCTACTACTAAGCGATCCTCATCAGAGGCTACCAACGTCAACAAAGTATTATGGTGCTTTTCAAAATCTTTTTTGATTTTTGACAATGTCCGAAATTTGACTTTAAAGCCGCTGTGATAGGCAGGGTCATTTTTTGCGAGGGTCGCGGATTCAATGATCAAATTTAGCTGTGAAATCGCACTATAGCGCAAGGCTTTAGCCTTTAAAATTTTATCCGAACTAGACATGATTTTAAAAAAAATCCAAAAAATAATTGACAAAAATTAGGTAAACTGAAAAAAAAATCAAAATTTGGACACCCTGTATAAATATTAATGTCCTACGTTTAATTACAATAATCAAACTATAAGCGCACAAAAGTAAAGAAAATACCCGATGCAAACTAATGATAACAAAAAAACTTGTGTATAAGTTTTTTTATCTTCGCCTCGCGAATTCAAATAAGTAGTAAATTTAAAAATAAATACCTACAAATCAAAAGCATTTAATTTGGTAAAACTATTTATCTGCCTTTACACGAAAACAAATTCTCAAGTTAAGAATTAAATTTCCTTCAAAATTTATTATGCACGCAAAAAATGGATACAATCATAGCCATTTGCAGACAGATATTATAATAGTAAATTAGAAATAGATATATTCATAGCAATTTTTACGCAAAAACGAATATAGTAAAGCATCCGCAATCGGATATAGTCATAGCAATTTGCAATAAGCAAAAATGAATATGGCAATTTGGAGATTTTTTTCGAGCAAATTGGATATAATTATAGCAATCCACAAATGTGAAGGCACAACGGCTAAAATAATAGCACTTTGCAGACACTATTTTAAACTATTTCCAGTGACAAACAAAAAAACACCCAAATTCCATACGGTTTTTTTTTTTTTACAAAAAAGAAACGAAAAAACTTGATTTATTCGAAACAAAAAAAAGCATAGTAGTTTACAGATTTTATCTGTGTTTGGTTTTTCGCATGAAAAGGCTAAATTTATTGTTAAAAATATTTAATTTTTACACAAAAAAAATCGCAAAATGTATTTTAGAAACCTAGGGGTTTTCTAAAGTAGGCATGTAAGAAAAACAAGGGTTTTTCTTGCATTTGAAACCAGTAAAAAAGGCATTTAGGAAAAACAAGGGTTTTTCTTGCATTTGAAACCAGTAAAAAAAACTAACCTAAAAAGGCAAAAAAACGATTCCAGAAATCCGGGTCGCTAAGGATCAAAAATGGGGGCTCCCTGGTGGTCCAGATAGGAGAGTTGTCTGGAATTTAACGGTGTCAGATGTGGACTGTAATTTTAAGGGAATAAGGTCATAGGCTAAGCTGGTACAAGGGATTCTGAAATGGTCTAGTTTACCTTCTAGGTTAGTGTAGCAATAAACAAATGTATGTAAGGTAAAAATAATGCATTTTCACTTACCATTTTTATACAGGAAGCGGAACTCATGGGAGGACACGCTGTTTAACCGTATTCTTTGCACCCACATTCATGTGGTAGGAGAGTCGCTAACACGCGTGTATTATCGTTCGAAGGCGAAACGGTTCTCTGTGATGCTGCAGCAGGTATTCGCTGCTGCGTTCATTCTCCCACATGGCGCCCAGTGGCGTCGTTAATCCATAGGCGTAGGAGAAAAGGGAATAAGTAGGAGGGAATGAGATTACGAAGGTCCATATTAAAGGAACTAGGAACCTTAGTAATTCAAAATGCATTTTATGTAAAGTAAATTAATTATAGCAAATTGTAATATTTGCCTTTAAAACCGCGGGAGTTTCAAATGCAAATAACCCAGTAATTTTAAGTACTTAATTAGTTAATTAATACTAAATAAACAAAAAATAGAAAATGCTCTAGTGAATCACCAAATAGCCTAATTCGAACCAATTTGGTAAATTATAGTAAAAAGAACATATTTACAAAAAGGAAGGCGGGACGAACCAAAGATAATACAAAATACGGCACATTAATACATCACCAATTAAAAATTATTATTCTTTTCCCAATAAATAACATTTAAAATGACCTTATTGACAATATATTATTTTTTTCCTAAATATTTTTTTCCCTTTTAATGTATATGAAACTGTTTTTTTTATTTATTTATATAAAGAATAAATTATGGTTTATTTTTCTTCCTTTTTTTTTTAATATACATATATAAAATTTTTTATACAAAGGTTCAAAAAAATTTTTTTTGTCACTATAGTAACTGATGGGTGGCTCAATAAAATACGCACAAAGAGATCAATCAGTTATTCATATAAAAACAACAATAAGAAATAAAACATGTAGCAAGCCATAATACCATGTAGAAAATAACAACAATGTACACATTATAAACCTATGTTAAAATTTAAAAAGGACTGTTAAAATAATTAAAATTCGTTACTCACCCTTCAGACTAGATCGTACATTGGAACAACAAAAAACAAGAATTCAAGCACATCAGGAAAACAAACGGCACAAAATTAAAAACGAAACCCGACATTAATCTGCTAATTATTTATATTTTCTTTTGTTTTGTTTATCAGACAGGTTATATTATGGGCGGCAAAATTAGTCCGCATTGTTGTCACTATTCTGGATTTTCATTGTTCCGAAATATTAAATCAAATTAAAATTCTTTAAGTTTAAAGCAAAAGGCAACCTTGAATAGAGTGGCACTAGTAGTGTACGGTACTGATTTAATTTAGAGTGGGACAAGTGTATATAGTATGATATAATTAAGACAGTGATGGAACTTATTTTCTAGTTTGGAGTTGTTGTATATTAAAATGCATTGATAACATGCATTGTTGTCAGAACACAAAACTTTTCCTGTTTAAACCTTGGTATATACAATTAATTTTTAAAAAAGCAAAAAATATTTTTTGGTTGAACGCTAATTTTCAACTCATTTACGTATTTATGACTATTTAGAAAGACACTTCGTATTTTGTTGTCGTGGTTTAATTGGGTTTCGTGCAGGCAGATCTTGTAGTGATAATGTTTTTTGTCTTAAACAAGTAATTGAGAAAAGAAGCCCCAGAAATATCGAGACTCATGTTACCTTTGTGGACCTACAAAAAGCATATGATACTGTTCCAGTAGAAAAATTATGGACGGTGTTGGAACAAACTAATATCAATCATACATACATAAAAGCGATAAAAGAACTATACAAAGGGTCAAAATCTAAAATTAAAATTGGAAATCGACTTTCAAAAGAATTCCTGGTAACAAAAGGCTTAAGACAGGGATGTTGTATCTCTCCAACTCTTTTTAAAATATATATCGCAGTGGCTCTAAAAAACTGGAAACGTAAAGTGCACGGCATGGGAATACAACTTAACGACCGATTTACTATATACACACTACAGTTTGCTGACGACCAAGTAATTGTAGCTAATGATAAAGAAGACATGGAGTATATGATGAGAATGTTACCGGAAGAATACCAAAAGTGGGGACTAACAGTGAATGTGGACAAGACACAGTACTTATGTATTGGAAACGAATCCAGTGAGTTAGAACTAGACAATGGACAAACAATATCTCCATGTAATGAGTATGTATACTTGGGTGTCACATTTGATAAGACAGGAACAGACTGTAAAGAATTGGAAAAAAGAATAGTAAAAGCAAAAAAGGTTATTGGATGTCTTAACAGTATTTTATGGAGCACAGAGATAAGAAAGAATGTAAAATTTAACATATATGAAACAATGGTAAAAAGCACGCTGTTGTATGGAATAGAGACTTGTTGCGTAACAGAAAAATACAAAACAAAAATGGAAAGTGTCGAAATGGATGCAATAAGAAGATCAATGAGAATATCTAGATTAGATCATGTAAGAAATGAGATCATAAAAGAAAGAATGGGAATCGAGGGAAGCATAACAGATGACATCACTAAAAGGCAATTGATATGGTACAGCCATGTACAACGGATGAACGACGAAAGATTACCAAAACAGGTCCTAGAGTGGCAACCAGTAGGGTGCAGAAAAAGAGGACATCCTAACTAGAATGGCAACAGTCAATCCAAAGATCAATGAGTCAAAAGAATCTGACAGAAGGTGATTGTCAGGATCGAAGGAGGTGGAGAATAGGCGTCGGACAACGTAGAAAAACGTTCTAAACCGACATAGTAGTAGTACTAAGTTAGGTACCTAGTTAATAACAAATATCATTTTTTAAAACTTTGAAATAGAATAAAATACATTGAAATAAGTACCTAGAGCAAGATGGCGGAATAAGAAACAATTGGGGTAATTCGTAATATGAAACATGAAAAAAGTGCACAAGCCTCATTTCTGTATGTACAATTCTGTAATGATTTTTAAATTTTATATTGGTGTTTCTTTTTTTTTTAGATAAGCAAGGCTTTGTCAATGCATATATATTATAGTATTCTGACAAATAAAGCTAGATTTTAAATTTGAATTGAGTAGTTAGGCGGGTAGATTCTACTCACGCGGTTTGGTGGGTGGATTACAAATGTAATCCAGTTTTTTTAGATCCTGCTATGTTTTATTTAAAAACATCTAAACATATATTTTACCTAAAATATATGATGATTCATATGTGAGTGGGCCTTGCAGCCCTTCCACTGCGACCACCAGTGGGTCTGTTGTGGCACACTTTTGAGTGGTTTCTCACCACTGTATGCTTAGTCCTCCAAAAAGGCCGGCTATCAGTTTGGGTGAGACACTGTTTAGATCTTCTCAGTCGATCTGAGGTTTACCAAAAGTATTCTGACATAAATGTGCAATAGCCGGACATTTGCACAGTACATGTCTGACTGTTTCGTCATCCTCCATACATTCAGTCTCTTCTGTTAGTCCCATTCTGTGCATGCATACTCTTAGTCGACAGTGACCCGTAAAAAGTGCATTCACAATACTACGGATCTCTTGTCTGGTAAGTCCAATGATATTTTGCTCTTTTGACAAGGTCCTTTAATGAACTCTTTAGAGTGAGCCAAAAATCCAAAATGCCGGCGCCATTTTGACAATGTTTCTGGAGGCAAAAGGGTTAGGGCTTTGACTAGGTATGTTTTTTCGGACCCCTGAACGATACCGCAGTGCTTTCTAAGAGGAACGAACGAACTGATAGAAATTAACTAATAAGTTAAATCCAGCGTTAACACAGTCAGTTAGTTGAATCACCTGTTTCAATGCATTGAGTGGCACGCTCAAGCTACAATCAACTGAACTATTTGAATTTGATTTGATTACAGAAAATTAAGTAGCTGCTAGCCTAATATGATGTCGGCAACACTGATAGGATAGCCATTCCATTAATAGTTCAAACGAACTAGTTCATTATGGTGAACTAGTTCATTAAAATGAACTGCTAAGCACATCTCTACAATGCAGTGAAGAAAACAAAATTTGTACACTTATTATTGTCTGCAGTGAGAGACCGCGGCGCCATAAGTGGGGAAGGCGTTTAAAGCAAATTACTATATAAACTTACAATCTTATCTTCATCTAGTACGTATTCTTCAAGTTTTTCCATTGCGTTTTCCATTTTATAATTATTTATTATATTAGTTTTTTTTTACTATTTATTTTTGTTTATTTCGTTTTGCGCGCGCGCCAATGCGTTAACTGTCAACCTCAGCACCTAACGTTTTCACGCTGTTTGGTAATCGAGTAGTGTGCACCCAGTGTACCCCGTTCTCAAACAAGAAGGCGTTTTCGATTGGTTCTTTTATTTATAAGGTACGAAAGGGACCCTCTTGAAATAAACATTGACACAAAAGAACAACTTGAAAGAGCAATCGGCGACCTGGAAAAAACCATCATAGCCAGGAGGCCTGCCCCTTAAAACCCTTGCCGACTCGACGTGTCCCCTGGTGGAACAGCCAGCTAGACAAGCTACGCCGGAAAACCAGGAGGACCCTTAACAGAGCGATGAGGGAGGGTGGGGAGGCCACCTGGGAACAGTACAGAGAAGCCAGAAGAGAGTTTAAGACAGAGGTAAGAAGAAGTAAAAGGGAAAGCTGGAGGACTTACTGTGGGGAGATCAATTCTCTCCCAGGGACCTCCAGACTTCTCAAAATACTGAGTAGTGATTCGAGACACTCACGTCTCTTAAAAAACCTGATGGAAACTGGACCGCCTCCGGTGAGGAGTCTTTGCGACATCTCCTTGAGGTTCATTTCCCAGGGGAGGAGAGCGACCACGAAACGCAACCCGTCGCCGAACCACAGTTTAGGGTTGAACCCTACTGGGAACTGGCAGATAAAGTCGTTACGGACGCCACCATAACCTGGGCGATCAATGAATTCAGCCCATACAAGTCACCAGGGCCGGACGGGCTGTTTCCGGCGCTATTGCAGAAAGGGCTCGGGGTTCTCCTTCCGTACATGAGAGGAATTTTTAGAGCGAGCATAGCGTTGGGCTATGCACCTCCAACATGGAGAAAGGCAACCGTAGTCTTTAACCCGAAGGCGGGGAGAAGAGACTACACAGCAGCCAAATCCTACCGGCCCATAAGTCTGACATCTTTTATGATGAAGGCAATGGAGAAGATGGTTGACCGACACCTTCTAGGAGGAGTCTTGGCAAACAACCCATTCCACAGAAATCAGCATGCCTACATGGAGGGCAAGTCAACTGACTCGGCCATACATGCAGTAGTGCATAAGGCAGAGAAGGCTCTTCAATTCAAGCAATACGCACTTGCGGTGTTCTTTGACATAGAAGGGGCTTTCGACAAGGCCAAAGTGCAGATGATAACATCCGCCATTCAAGAGAGGGGGGCAGAAACCCTCATTATTGAATGGGTAAGATCTGCACTAAATCAACGAGCAATACAAGCTACATTGGGGGAGTCAACGGTCAGGATTAGGGTCACGGGAGGGTGCCCACAAGGCAGTTGCCTGTCGCCCCACCTGTGGTGCCTGATTATGGATACCCTACTGAAGCGCTTGTCAGTGAACGGATTCGACGCCTATGCCTATGCAGATGATGGCGTGGTGGAAGTGGTTGGTCGCTTCCTTAACGTTGTCTGCAGTAGAATGCAAATGGCTGTTCGCATCATAGAAGACTGGTGCCAAGAAAATGGACTCTCTGTTAACCCAGGTAAAACAGAGATGATACTGTTCACCAGAAAGAGAAAAATCGAAGGTTTTAGAGCACCCGTGATGTACGGAAGACCCCTAGCTTTAGTACCAAAGCTGAACTACCTGGGTGTCATTCTTGATAGCGGACTCACCTGGACGCCACATGTTACCAATATGATCGTAAAGGTCCAGGCAACAATGTGGCAGCTACGACGGGTAGTCGGCAGGACCTGGGGACTATCCCCCAGGACCCTCCACTGGATGTACACGGCAATACTGAGACCGAGGATCCAATACGGATCCATAGTCTGGTGGCCGGCAGTGGAGAAAACGACCAGATCCCTAAAACTCAGAAGCCTACAGGGGCTGATGTGTAGAGGGATAACCGGAGCTATGAGAACTACCCCGATCCTGGCCCTAGAGACAATTCTGGGACTACCATCGCTACCAACTTGGATCAAGAGGGAGGCGATGGGGACCTACCTACGTCTAAGGGACACGGGTCAGTGGAGAGGAAGAGGGGAAACAGCTGGTCATCTAGCTATAGAAAAGCTGACAATTAGAGAAATCCCCCTCACGTCAATGACGGTCAGCAGAGCACACGCACCTTGGAGGCTCGAGAAGAGGTACAAAATCCACATCCCAGACAGGGAAGCGTGGCAGAGAGACGAAATGATGTTTGAGGAGAGCGCTTTACTTTGCTACACTGATGGATCCAAACTATCAGAGAGGCAAACCACAGGAGCGGGAGTATACGTGGAAAAACTAGAAGTTCAGAAGAGCTACTCGCTCGGTGAGCAGGCTACTGTTTTTCAAGCAGAAGTCTACGTCATAATAATGGCGGCAACCCTAGAAGAGGTTCGGAACAGCGAAGAGGAGCTTATATATATATATGCTCTGACAGTCAAGCCACCCTGAAGGCGCTAAACGCACCCAAGATTGCTGACGGCTTGGTGGAAGAATGCGCAGAGGCGCTGGAGACCCTAAGCGATGGCAAACGGGTGACGCTGGTTTGGGTTCCGGGACATACGGGGGTACCAGGCAACGAGAAGGCGGACGAACTCGCACGACTCGGGGCAGGAACCGCCTATGTAGGACCGGAGCCACTTTTGGGCGTGACGAAAAGACAAGTGCAAAGCGGACTCAACAAATGGGCCCAGGACGCGCTATTAAACTCCTGGGAAACAGGAACGGGTTGCAGACAGACCAGAGAATTCGTAGACCGTCCAAAAGCGACCAGAATTAGATGGATGCTGGGACGGACACGAAAAGACCTCGGACTGCTGATAGGTACTCTAACCGGACATAACCGGTTGAGGAAGCACATGACACGTATAGGAGTCGAGAATGACCCTACCTGCCAAGCCTGTGGACAGGAAGAAGAGACATCAAGACACCTCGTGACAGAATGCGAGGCCTACGCAAGGATGAGACAACAGGCACTCGGAGCGCTAACTCTGAGCGAGGAAGAACTGCACATGCTCAAATGGGCAGACTTACTGGACTTTGTAAAGAGAACAGGAAGGCCCAATGAGTTACCCGACCATCAAAGGGAAGTGCAGAGAGTGGGCTAAGGGACCGACTTGGGGCATGGCAAAAAGGGCCTACTCTGGCCTACTTGTCAGACCTGCGGGTCAACCCCCCCCACTACTACTACACTACTACTACTATAAGGTACGAATGGGGCTGTTCACAAAACCCCTCTATGTTAATTGTTTTGTTTCTTAGTTTGTTTCTATACTTTTTTAATAAAACATTTTTTTTATATTGTTTCCCTACTCTAAAATTCGCTAAAAGACGTTTTTTTAGTTTTTAATTCAGTGTGTGATATTTTTGCATCTCTATGGCCCCACCATACTGCAACTTGGTGTATTTGTTGATTAACTGCATAGTTTTTGAGATATGAATTTTCGAAATTTCGCCGTTTTGCTCTTATGGGATTTTCTACCCTAAAATTTGCCAAATTACGTTTTTTCGTATCTTACCTCAGAGGTTGGTTTTTTCGCATCTCTATAGCCCCACAATAGTGCAACTCGGTGCGGTTGTATAGTTTTTGAAATATTTATTTTCAAAGTTTGGTCATTTTGATCTTATGCTAAATAACGTTTTTCCGAATTTTAACTTAGGGTGTGATTTTTTTGCTTTTCTATGCCTCCACCATACTCTAATTCGGTGCCTTTGTTGATAGACTGTTTAGTTTTTGAAATATGATTTTTCAAAATTTGGCCAATTTGGTCTTATGAGATGGCCATTTTGGTCATATGGGATTCTTTTTTCGAATCTCTATGGCCCCACGACCATACTGCAACTCTTACGGGATTCCCTAGCGTTAAATTCGCTAAATGACCCCACCATACTGCAATTCGGTGCGTTTGTTGATAAACTGTACAGCGTTGTTTGAAATATGAATTTTCAATATTTGGCTATTTTGGTCTTATGGGATTCCACATTCTATACCCAAAAAAAATCGCTAAATAACGTTTTTACGAATCTGAACTCAGGGTGAGGTTTTTTTGATTCTCTATGGCCCTACCATACTGCAACTCGGTGCTTTCGTTAATAAACTGTATAGTTTTTGAAATATGAATTTTCAAAGTTTAACCATTTTGGTTTTATGGGATTCCCTACCCTGAAATTCGCTAAATGACGTTTTTCCGAATCTTAACTCAGGGTATGGGCTTTTCGCATCTCTATGGCCCCACCATAGAATGCAACTCCGTGATTTTGTTTATAAACTGTATAGTTTTTGAAATATAAATTTTCAAAATTTTGCCGTTTTGGTCTTACGGGATTCCCTAGCGTAAAATTCGCTAAATGACATTTTTTTGAATTTTAACTCAGGGTGTGGTTTTTTCGCATCTCTATAGCCTCACAATACTAAACTCGGTGCTTTTGTTAATATAAACTTTATAGTTTTTGAAATATGAATTTTCAAAGTTTGGTCTTTTGCTCTTATTCCTTACCCTAAAATTCGCTAAATAACTTTTTTCCGATTCTTAACTTAGGTGTGGTTTTTTTGCTTCTCTATGACCCCACCATACTCTAATTCGGTGATTTTTTTGATAAACTGTATAGATTTTGAAATATGAATTTTCAAAATGTGGCCAATTTGGTCTTATGGGATGCCCTAAAATTCGCTAAATGACGTTTTTCCGAAACTACATTTAGGGTATATGGTTTTTTTACATTTCTATGGTCCCACCATACTGCCATTCGGTGCGTTTGTTGATAAACTGTACAGCTTTTTTGAAATATGAATTTTCAAAATTTGATCATTTTGGTCTAATGGGATTCCATACCCAAAAAAATCGCTAAATGTCGTTTTTAAGAAACTACACTTAGGGTGTGGTTTTTTTCGCATCTCTATAGCCCCACAATACTGCAACTAGGTGCTTTTGTTGATAAACTGTATAGTTTTTGAAATATGAATTTTCAAAGATTGACCATTTTGGTCTTGTGGGATATTCTACCCAAAAATTCGTTAAATGACGTTTTTCCGAATCTTAACTTAGGTTATGGTTTTTTTGCTTCTTTATGGTCCCACCATACTCTAATTCGGTGCTTTTGGTGATAAACTGTATAGTTTTTGAAATGTGAATTTTCCAAATCTAGCCAATTTGGTCTTATGGGATTCCCTACACTAAAATTCGCTAAATGACGTTTTTCTGGATTTTTTCGCAGCACTATGGCCCACTAAGCGCGGATATGAGCATAAATCTGGGGGGGGGATTGTCGACTGAAAATATTTGTGCATACATTTTAGCTTTAGGATTTTTTAGATATTTTAGATAAAATACGGCATTATGGGCTCTCGGGGCCCCCCGAAGACATATTCCTGGATGCGCTAAGCTTAAACCGGGGCAGAGCCCGGGGCCCCGGCTTAAGTAAAAACATTGTTTTTAAGTGGCAATAAATTCGTAACTTAAATGTATCAAAAAACTTGTTGTTAAATATTTTAACTTAAAATCAATTTTTTTTTCACAAAAATTGTTTAACTTTTATTTTTTTCAATAAAAATTTTCATCTGGTTCTTAAGTTCGGAGTTCAGACTTATTAAAAACAACAATTTTTTTTTGTTTTTACTGCCATCTTAGTCTCCCCCTCCGGATATCTCTGCCACTGTAAATCTATATTTTATATTCATAAGGTTTATAAAATTGCTTGCTTTAAAACAGCTATCTTTAAAATACGTAGTAAAACAATGATAAAATGAATGATTTTGCAAATTAAAAAGCAAGAAAAAGAGATTTTGTTTTGTTATTATGGAAAATGACAAATTTGTGTTGGCAAGCATTTTATATTATTGACTTATGAGGGCCCCCAAATAATTGTTTGGCCCGGAGCCCCATGACTTCTGTATATATACAGTATTTCCCCCTAAGTTGGAATCATATGGAAAACTTTTTTATTATTAATTTAAGGAAAAAAGTTATTCTTTATAAAAAGTTCTGCATTATCTAAAACCTAGAATACAGTCATCAAATATCAAATTTTTTCAGTGGTATACGAGGTTTGTCAAAAAATATGAGTTTTACTCAAGAGTAAAGTACCTTTAAATTTGACAATATAAATGAATATGTACTTATTACGCGTTTTAATTATTAGAATACAATGAAAAACTAAAAGGGTATCATGTGTTTCGTAATCACAAGAGATACATGAAAAAATAAAATAATCTCAAGTTTTAATTTAAATGGATGTACTTGCATATTTAAATGTAATTTTTAATTCTGATCAACTTTTTTTAGTAACATTTTTCGATATTGTCAAATTTAAAGGTCTCTTAAGCAAAATTCATATTTTTTGACAAATCTCGTATACCACTGAAAGAATTTGATATTTGATGACTGTATTCTAGGTTTTATAGATAATGCAGAACTTTTTATGAAGAAAAACTTTTTTTCCTAAAATTAATAATAAAAAAGTTTTCCATATGATTCCAACTTAGGGGGACATACTGTATAATAAATTAAATAATATAAATATTTAATTTAAAAATTCGACCATTTTATTCAAGCATTTATTGGTCAAACGACAAACATGTGATATATGGATACATAATATGTGAATGAAATTAATTCATTTCAATCGTAATAAACTTAATTATACAGGTACTTGGGTCAATTAAATATAGTCCACCTATAAATAGGTACGATATATTTGTCTTCGCATGATAGGTTTTTTGAGTGCATATAATCAGTGATATCATGTCCCTCGCATGGGGAATTCACATTAACAAAGCAAGCATCACTTCGAACATTCTATAAATAATCATACACTGTTGTGACAGATTCGGTTCCTACTACTATACGCTCCTTTACACTATTTTATTTGAAGCATTTGTATTAAATGATCTTTATTTAACTTGACGGAGAAGAACGAACATACTCTTCTCGGTCTATATTAATACCTGTTGTTGGTGCTGGGGGAGGGTTTAGAGGTTAAACCTCCCCCATAAGGCAACTAATTGTGTACAGTGTTAATAAACTTGTTCGTCAACATTTATGTAACATTTTTGATGCATACATTTAGTGTTAGTGTAAAATTTCCAGAAATATATTTTCGGAAATATTTCCCGAAATATGAAAATGCAGAAGGCGTATACATGACAAGGGCGGATCCAGAGGTACTTTTCGGGTGGGGCACTTTAGGTGACATGCTCTGTTGGTAAAAAACGGCTACAAATTAAGGATAATTTATTAATAAAAGTGGTTGTAATTTCGATGATAATAACAATAGACACTTTCATGCGCCGCAAGCAAAAATTTTAGAATTTTGATTAGCAAAAACCTTACTTTTTACTTATTTTTTGTATATTCAAAAAATTCTCGTGGGGGGCAAGTGCCCCTAGTGGCCCCCCCCTGGATCCGCCACTGATACATGAACACAAATCAGGAGTTATTCTTTAAACAAATAAGAAATAAGGTCAAATTTGTACAACAACAATCTCATTCTTGAAACACTGTCATCAGCATCGCTGTCATCAGCATGACACTTAATAATATCGTCTTGCCAGTCTACTTCCTAAAAATCTTCAATAGTATCGGAAATAAAAATTGTTCTATAGTAAGTTTAATGCTTATAAGGGCCTATCCTTAAATTACGTAATGTTTTGGCCTTGCGTTACACTCCCCACATACTATAGCACAAATCAAAACAACGTAAAAAATTCACACGTTTAATAGGTCGCTTTTTAACGTAATTTTTAAAACCACGTTAAAATCACACCGAAATAACGTGGTTTTGAAAATAACGTTAAAAAGCGACCTTTTAAATTTAAAAAAGTTTGTGTTTTTAACGTTGTTTTGATTTGTGCTATGTGGGACAATGTTATTTTAATTTATTTTTTCTTGAAAATGCGTTAAGAGGGGGTGGGGGTAAAAAATCCTAAATTTTTGCGTTGCGTAATTTAAGAAAGCTCCCTAAGGTTACAAAATATGAAAGATAATATTATTATCTTAACGCATTTTCAAGAAAAAATAAATTAAAATAACATTGACCAATATTTCCTATATTTCCGAGACACCTTCGGAAATTTCCAATATTTCCATTTACATACCTGCCACATATCTTTGTTTTAAATCTTGCGAATTGCGACAGCTATTTCAGATACTTACCGATGAGCGAAAATCTTGAAAGTTGGTAGATGTTTAGTGTATGTACATGCAAGACTAGGTTAAGAAGAAAGATAATTTATCGCAGCCAGCGACTTGTTTTAAGACAGATTTTCAGGATAAGCCGAGGGGTGGCTCGATTGCCGATTTTTGTGCACCAAAAGGAAATACCTACGGTATAATACCTACGGTATTTCCTGGTATTTCCCAGTGTTTCCTCAAATTTTAATGGTATTTCCTAGTATTTCCCAAGCAATGATATTTCCTAGTATTTCCGCCCCTAGTATTTTCAATAGTATTTCCCAGTACTTCCCAAGTATTTCCTGGTATTTCCCCGAACCTGTACACCAAAAGGAAATACCGAGCTACCCCTCGGGATTAGCTGAATTTGTATTAAATGATTTAGCTAATACATCTTATTAATTAAAATTTTGTAACTGAAAACAAATTTAACAAAGTATTTTCAATTTTTGAACAAGTGTAATTTTAGATATAACGGGTTTGGATGTCGACGCATCTCTGGCTTACGCTGGTGTCTTGTTTCTTTGTCTAGAGTTT
Organism: Aspidapion aeneum; assembly: GCA_963576565.1. Taxonomy (NCBI): domain Eukaryota; kingdom Metazoa; phylum Arthropoda; class Insecta; order Coleoptera; family Brentidae; genus Aspidapion; species Aspidapion aeneum. The sequence continues at coordinate 33,331,911 of OY755045.1, forward strand.
TAAAGTTTAGTTTTTGTCTTTCTCTGTAGAGCATTATGTCCAAACCAATTACTAAAGAATTATTGGAATAAAGCCAGGCTATAATAGTGTGTGAACAATGTAAAACTGTCAGAATACTGCCTGGAACTATTATAGACTGATTTTATTCCAATAATTGTCTAATCGACAAGCTGGAGATGTATAGCAGCGTTGTTTTTAGCCAGACGAGAAAAACCGTTGGAAGTTTAAAATCAGTCCAATGCCAACACAAAAATAGAGGCCACGACCCTGAAAAAATCAGCTGTTCTCCCGGGGCTGAATTTTACATTGGGTCTTATGGAAGGTCAGACGTTTTTTTATGATATTTTCAAAATGGCACTACAGATTTCCGCAAAATTTCAGTGAAATATTCTCAGACACCATCCCGATATTCCACCAAAGGTTTGTAAGGAAGCAACATGATTAAAAGGTTAAAATCTTCAAGATTTAGCATTCCTTATTTTGAATTGAAATTACCCGCCATGTACCACATGCCAACTGTTATATTTGACCAGGGCTATCAAAACGGACGGGCCACGATCCTCCACTTTGTTGACGTCACATCCGGGGCTGATTTTTCTTTTGATGGTTGCGTCACGACACAGCTGATTGTCTTTAAAATATTGAAGTTGGAATGACTAAGGTCACTGTATAACGAAGTAAGGAAACTTCGTTATATAGTGACCTTAGGAATGACGGTTCAAGAATATTTCATTTTGTTAAAAATAAAGCCGGTCTTAAGATTGTTGTTACTATATTCTTGAAGAACAATTTTTTTTAAATGTATAGTAATCCTTAATTTTTTAGAGCCAATTCATAAGCTCACACTAAACTTAAATTTAAAATAGAAGCGAATGTGACAAACACAGATGACAAAGTCAAATACATGTCAAATTTAACAGTTGGCATGCGGTACATGGCGGGTAATTGGAATTCAAAATAAGGAATGCTAAATTTTGAAGATTTTAACCTTTTAATCTTCTTGCATCCTTACAAAAGTTTGGTGGAATATGGGGATGGGATCTGAGAATATTTCACTGAAATTTCGCCGAAATCTGTAGTGCCATTTTGAAAATATCATAAAAAACGTCTGACCTCCCATAAGACCCAATGTAAAAATCAGCCCCGGGAGAACAGCTGATTTTTTCAGGGTCGTGGCCTCTATTTTTGTGTTGGCTTTGATCAGTCCAGGGCTATCAAAATGGACGGGCCACGATCCTCCACTTTGTTGACGTCACATCCGGGGCTGATTTTTTTTTGATGGTCACGTTACGACACAGCTGATTGTCTTTAAAATATTGAAGTTGGAATGACAGTTCATAAATATTTGATTTTTTTTTTAAATAAAGCCGTTTTTGAGATTGTTTTTATTGTATTCTGGCAGAACAATTTTTTTTTAAATGTATAGTAAGCCCTAATTTTTCATAGCCGCTTCATTAGCTCACACAAAAATTAAGTTTAAAGCAGAAGCGAATGTGACAATTACATATGACAAAGTCAAATACATGTCAAATATAACAGTTGGCATGTGGTACATGGCGGGTAATTTGAATTCAAAATAAGGAATGCTAAATCTTGAAGATTTTAACCTTTTAATCATGTTGCTTCCTTACAAACCTTTGGTGGAATATCGGGATGGTGCCTGAGAATATTTCACTGAAATTTTGCGGAAATCTGTAGTGCCATTTTAAAAATATCATAAAAAAACCTCTGACCTCCCATAAGACCCAATGTAAAATTCAGCCCCGGGAGAACAGCTGATTTTTTCAGGGTCGTGGCCTCTATTTTTGTGTTGGCCTTGATCAGTCTTTAGTGCACCGGCGGCTCGTGTCAATACAACTTGGTAGTGTCAGAATTTTGAGTTTGACAGTTAACGCATTGGCGCGCGGAAAATGAAATAAACAAAAATAAATAGTAAAAAAAGGGGCTATTGCGACCAAATGTTTACCCACGAGTCATTATAAAAAACATTCCTACTAGGACTATGTTTGGGGTTTCTAATTCTATGTTTTTTTTAAAGAAACTTACCCATGCCCACCCACAGTGGCGGCTGCTACAGGGAGTGCAACGGGGCAGTGCCCTCCGAAAACTAGAGAACAAACAGTATTTTTAATTGATTTATTTAAAAAAAGTTCAATGTTCCCTTACAAAATGATTGTCTAGTTCTTTTTATTATCTGTGGTTAACAAGATTTAATTAATTGGGTGAACTTTTTTAGCGTAATTAATTACAAGCCGGCAGCGCCGCGCGAAGAAGGTTTCAATTTCATCCGTTTTTTAGCGTGTGGAAACGTCCGCTGCCCTGCTACACGTTGCCGGTTCTATCCTTAGTGAAGACGTATGAGTTTGTTTTGATTTGAGGTATGTCAGTAGTAAAAAGCATTGCGGTCGCGTGTCATAGTTTGTTTTTCTTATCGTTTGTTTATAAAATTAAAATAAATACCATCGATTATATAATTAACTGTGCAAATTTTAATACGTTGACATGAACTTCAATTACAAAATAAAATAAAAATTAACAAAAATTTTAGTGCAAGTAATAAAAATTATACGATGCTGAAAACTAGTTGTGCGGTTGTGAAAAACGAAATGTTTTTTTTTGCTTTACTTGTCTTATTACGAACAATCCACGACGTGATCCTGCGTGGGTGGCAACAGGAATGTGTGATATAAAGCACTTTAGTGAAAAGTTAAAGACACAAAGTAAGTGCTACTTATTTAAATAACCACATAGAATTTTCTATGCTAGGCAAGATTGGAATTAGGTGCCAATTGAAAAGTGCCTATAGGCAAAACATTACCGAATATAATGAAAATTTTGCAATCCAAGCACTTTGCGCATGTAAAAGAAGGGCGAATAGACTTTATCTATAAAGGCCGCTTGACATGGTGCATGACAATAAAATTTGCAGGCAAATGGCATGAAATTTTGCCCAGGTGCATGCTCAGTACATATCCAGCTGATTGTTGCAGGCAATCCATTTTTATCGGTCCGGTGCCATTCTTTTGCATGCAAACTGTACTTGCATGCAAACTGGGGAATTTTTACCTAGATTCTGGGGAATCCATGCATGGCCATGCACAATGTCAAACAAAAAGAAGATTTTTTGCAGGCAACAATTTGAGCGAAATTTTTTGCTTGCAGTTATTTGCAGGGCGTCATGCACCATGTCAAGCGGCCTTAAACAAACACCCATGCATGCTCCGCACCCAAAAACAATGCAAGTAATACGGCTAACTGATGGCCTGTGCCAGGCACAAAATTTATTTGATTTTTCCTATTAAAACAACGCTAAAATGCCCAACATTGGTCCTAACACTGTCCTTCTTAGAGGCTGCAGATAAAATCTATCTATCTGTATTCGAACGATTCAACAGAAAAGTGGCAGCATGTTCGACGCTGCTTTGGGCTTCAGTTCATCGCGTAACCGTCACATCGAGGTGAGAAAAATACGGTAGTTCCATGGCTCCGTGGAACCACCCCACGAGCCGCCACTGCTTTAGTGGGATTTTGTACGCTTTACGACGTTTGATCAAAGGGGGGTTTTTCATCTGGGGAAATGTACATTTGTGTCAATTTTTAACATATATAAAATGATTCTTTATGTTTTTACTAATTATCTTGATTTATTTTAAATCTTTTTATTTGATTATTGTTTTCCAGTACTTTGAAACATTGTTTTTTTCCCGATCCTAAATTCTAATACAGTGAAACCCCTCCTTGCGGACACCTCTATTAAGCGGACACTCCCTTTAGGCGGACAAATTTGTTGAAACCAAGCTTTTGCCTATGTCTTTACATGTAAAATTCCCTCCTACAACCGGACACTCTATTAACCGGACGCGGACAATTTTTTTAGGTTAAAAAATTCTGAAACCTCCCTTAACCGGACGCGAACTTCTGAAAACGGGACTGCTGCACGACATGGGCATAAATATTATGTAGTATGTTGGCAACAAGGCACTCTGCAGCCGGGGAATTACCTCTTTCCGTTTTAATGCGGAGACGAAATACATCTGTCGTATTTAAAACATTATTTGATTCAGCGGGACTGCTGTGTTTATTGTTCACTTGGGTAATAATAGATCTCTTTGAAATGGCGCCTAGTAAAAAACTTCTTATTTTATGTGGAAAAATGGAAATTGTTAACGTTTCATGAAAGGAATATCTACCAACACGAAAGATCGCCGAAAATTTTAATCTCGGAAAATCTCAGGCAGCGGAAATTGTTAATAAATATATATCAAAATTTTGCAGTTACCTCTCTTAAGCGGACACCTCCAATAAGCGGACAAAATCGACGGAACCGTGAGTGTCCGCTTATGGGAGTTTTCACTGTATACATATTAAACGGTTGATTAAATGATTTTATTAATTCAACGTTTATAAAGTTGTTAAATAAATCTACTTACAACAAACTTACAAAAGGTTGCGACCTTTAGACATCTGAGCCCTGAAGGGGAGAAAAACTAGAGATATCCCAAAAAAAAATAACCCCAAAGCCTGGGAAAACAGAGTCTATTAAACTAAAAAAACAAAGGAAAAAATCGGCAACACGCTAGAAGCTCACCTTCTGTAATTCTGTAGCAGTCCCGAAATTTCACTGGCGGCCGCGGCCCCTTCTTGCGACTGGAATTTCGGTCTTCAACCCAAAAACACGTGTGACTTCTTTCAGTTTTTTGTCGGAAGTGATTTCTTCATTCCCCTGTCACACACAGGGTGGCGCTTCAAACTCCCAGCGTGAGCAAAAAACGCGCATGATTTTACCAAAATGATCAGGTGATCAAAAAGAAAATAACTTTCAACAAAGGGAGAAATTATCACCTGATCGGAATTTTTCCCAAACAGGACTTTCTTGTTTGAAGGTTTTTTGCAGAAAGCCCAAAAATATCAAAACAAACTTTAAGGTTAGGTTTTCCAAAAAATTCAAAATAAAACAATAAAGAAAAATAACTGGCAGCATTAAACAACCTTTATAGAATTATTAAGATTTGAATAACATTAAAATAGTAAAAAGTTTATTAATAATTAAATTAAATATATGAAGTGCATATGTGACGTAAAGTTTTAAAGAGGAAAATTGAACAGGGGTATATAATTTTCCTACATTGGTTTTATAATTGAGAAAAACACTTAGTAGTATAGTTTTTGCAAAGTCAGTTGAACAAAGATTAAAGCCGACCATCGGCATATCCTTTAAAGACAGTGACATGGGCGGCGGTAGATATACTCATGAAAATTATTTCATTTAATTATGGCGTAAACTAATGAAATAAAAATAGATAATAAAACTTTCTATTCCTACACCTACAGAAACGACACTGATTTATTTTCTAACTCTGCATACTGCCGACTAAAGGGGTCCCGAAACGAACCCCTGAAAGCAATTAAAAGCGCATCTCAAAAAAATCTGTCATTAGGTGCCGTTCATCCGCCTGGCCCTGGTCGGTCGGAAAACAAATACTTTGTCGTCGGACCGCAAAGAGCCGTGCCTTTTCTCTGTCGGTAGGGTTCAAATTATACCAGGAAGATTTTATATGAATTTGGATAACTTTTGAAGGGCAGAATGAAGCAAAATTTAATGAAATCGATAGAACCCCGTATTAGAAGTTATTCAAGTGACTTTGCAAAAACTATACTTCCTCTAAGAACCGCCATTTTCCCTTTCGAGATCTAAATAAATAATAAATTTAATGGGTCGCGGTTCGTTTGTCGAAAACACGTTTATCGAAACCATCTTTATCGAAGACATTTTGATCGAAAATCTTAATTTCGAATGACATTTTGATCGAATAATGCTTTAATCGAAAACTTTTTTATCGAATACAACTTTTTCGAATGACTTTTTAACCGAAAACATTTTTGGCGAATCGCTTTTCAATCGAAAACACAATCTGAGAATGAAGTTATATATATAATTCGATAAAGGGGTCTCTTTTCTATCATATTTTTTCCAAAAAAAAACTTTCCTGATTTCTTTCCCGGGATCCATGAGGGGGTGTAACCGAACCGAACCGAACCGAACCGAACCGAATAAAAGATTTTCGATTAAATTGCTATTCGATAAAAGTGCCATTCGAAATTAAGATTTTCGATCAAAATGTCATTCGAAATTAAGATTTTCGATTAAAATGTCATTCGAAATTAAGATTTTTCGATCAAAATGTCTTCGATAAAGATGTTTTCGATAAACGTGTTTTCGACAAACGAACCGTGATCCAAATTTAATCATGTTTAATCCATTTAAAAGGAGAAACAAAAAATTACTTATTAGCTTCCGCGATTATTCAAAATGTAAGAAAATAAATATTTCACTTTTTGATGTTCAAAGCTATTTCAAAACTGTATGACGAGCAGTCTAATTTCAGAAAGACGGTCTGTACGTCGCCGTCGCATCGCCCGTCAGCGTCTAGGCTTTCCCAGTCTACTAAGTTTTTCTCGGGTGTTCCGTTATTTCAATTGTTTTAAGTTTATTTAATTTTTTTAAAAGGTTGATTGAACTTTCACATTTGTTTTTGTTTTCTTTTTAGTAATTTTTCTAAAATTATAATTTTTTAATCCAGAAACAGTGAATTTTTCTTTGTGTTTAAGTGATTTAATATCTAATGTAAAAGGACGCTTTGAAAGTTGCAGTTTATATTAAGAATGTTTAGGTGACATAACAAGTGCAGGTAGTTATAGAGGATGGTTCTTGGAATGGAAATCTAAAGTTCTATTTCTAAACTTCTTGATAAAATTAATCCAAGCAATCAAACATATGTAGGTAAGCGTAAACGAAAATTTATGGAAATATTTTGCTTCCGCTATGCATTAAGGCTTAAGGTCACTGGAAACTTCGTGATCTAGTGACCTTATTAAGGCTGGGTGTCCATGAAACGTATTATCCGCGTGGATTTATCTTTTCTTGGGCTCTTGGTTGATTTAAATATTTGAGCCAATCAAAGCCTAAGAAAAAAAATCCGCGCGGATAATAAGCTCCATGGACAACAGGCTTAAGGTAACTGATATTGAGTGTTTCTCGCAGCATTTATTATAATATCAGTTACTTTATTATGCGTTGTTCCGCCCCTATTACCTAGTACAGGGTGTAATTTAAATCATGCATCAAACTTTAAGGGGTGGCGTAAAAGGCCATAACAAACACAGATGAAGATATCACGATCAGAATAAACCAAAAGAAAATAGAAAAAGTAGAGGAATATATCGCCCCCTTAGTGCAACAACTAGATAACTCGAAATTTATGTATTCTGAGTTATCCAGTCAAAACTGACCAATTTTTTCATTCTCTCTCTTTCTCTCTCTCTCTCTATCTAGATATCTGAACCGAACCGAACCAATTTTTTCATTCTCTCTCTTTCTGTCTCTCTCTCCCTCTCTCTCTCTGTCTCTCTCTCTTTTTTTAAATGCAACATCTAGATATCTTGTACGAGCAACCAAACTTGTTTAAAGAGTTACAAGAAATGGATAACTTTGAAAATGCACATTTTATAATAAGACATCTTCAGATTTTCTCAAAACTATCAATTTAAAGTTATCTAGATGTTGTACTAAGGAGACGATATATACCTGGGAAAAATAATTAAACTAATAAAAAGAAAACCAAACAGCTGATATCAAGAGACGAGGAAGATTGGCACGGGCAGCATTCGGTAAATTAAGCTAGCCCCCCTGGCCCCCTATACGACGAAAAAATTTCTTCCAAAAAATTTTATTTGCGTGTATTTTTACCAATTTTAGCAATCTCGTCGTGACGTCTGCCTGAGTGTGTGTGGGTGTGTATGTAAATTTTCAGGTAAAATAGTGTTTGCCACTTTAACGACTTGATTAGATTTTGGTTAGAATCTATTATTGCGTTTATGGAGAATCGTCTGTTTAATTAATTTGAAAATTTTTCAAAAGAATGATTCAATTCAATTTTAGAGCAGTTTATTATTATAGTTATTGTTGTTTTTTATTTATCCCTCTATTTTTGATTAATCTTCCTCAAAAATTTTGAATGTGACATCGACACCCTGTAGATATAGGCTTGTTAAAAAAATAATAAAACCTATAAAAGTAAACCAAGCTAGAGACCCTATATCTATGACATATTTTAAGGAAAGAAATTCTTTAAAAATTGTCATACATACAGGGCCTCTAAACCAAGTAATCCTAAGTTTTTATAGAATGGTACAATCGGAGACCCTGTATGTAAGTTTAGGCAAAACTAACTGGAAGAAAATCTGAGGCGGACAAACTTTTCGCTTTGTAAGTGTTATTTTTAGCCTTGAGAGGTTGCAGCCGCGTGTTTCGTAATTTTCACATAAAATTCCCAAAATAAATAAACTACCATAATTCATAAACATACTGTTTATTTGCATTCTTTAGTTTATCCTCATTCTATGTCTATGCATTTAGTAAGGGAGCTCAAGCCATTTTTTTCGCATTTGTTCGCGGCATTCGGTACAGGACGTCTGGTGAGAATGACGCTTAACGGGAAGTGACGCTTATCAGTGGCGTCTCGCCAGATGAGGCACAAAAGGTGACGCTGGCGTCTCACCTTTGGTTTTTGTAAAATATTGTCAGTAATGTAAAATGATATTAGGTAGACGGCGCTGTCTCCAAAAACTAATACTTTAAATAAAACTTGGCAACGCTGCGCCCAGTCTCACCGCACAAGACCTGTTATTCGATTGCACTGCCAATCCTGTCTGCATTCATTTCCTGATAAACTCATTATTACTGAGAATTGATTGTTCTTTAAAGATTATAATCGAAATTTGCCGCCATCTTAAAAGTTAAGACAGAATCATACTTGACCCTTCAAAGAGGCATGCATGTTTTTTCTTATTATCCGAAAATGTTTTAATGTTTTTTTTAATTTATAGAGAAGCACTATTTTTCTCCCGCATAACGAGGTACAAATTAATAAAATCGGTGTTTGTAGTGGTTCTCACAAAATCTGATTTTGTTTTAACCTTCTGTCTGCAATTATTTCGTTATAAAATTCATTAATACTGATCCGATTTTAGTGAAATAAAAAAAAATCATGGTGAGAATTGATAGCCCTTTAAAGATTATAATCGATTTTATTAATTTGTACCTCTTTATGTGGAAGAAAAGTAGTGTTTTTCTACAAATTAAAAAAAAACTAAAACATTTTTAAAAAATAGATTTTTTGAGAACCATCGCCGATTTTACTAATTTGTACCTCGTTGTGCGAGGGAAAAGTTGTGCTTTTCTATAAATTAAAATATGAGCTAAAAATTTTTAGAAAATAAGAATAAACACGCCATTTTGAAGAATCAAGTATAATTCTGTTTGCCATTTAAAGTTTAAGATGGCGATAAACTTTGGTCATGATATTTAAAAATAAATCAATTCTCACCAGGATGTATTTTATTTAATTAAAATCGGTTTATTAGTAATGAATTTATATGGAAATAAATGCAGACATGATTGGCAAGGCAATCGTATAATATAAAAAAACAATGGTTCAAATAAAAATATATTTTTTAGAACTACTGAACCGATTGCGCTGATTCGTACCTTGTTGTGCGTGGCAAGAATGCAGCTTTTTACTAACTAAAATATTTAAAACACTTTTACAACACCAGAATAAACGAGCATCTTTGAAGGGTACATTTTAATTTTATTCGCTATCTTGGATTTTGAGATGGCGGACAAAAAAGTATACTTAGTCAGAAATCTGATTAATTATCTGCCAAGTGCAGTTTGTCCCATTAAAATCGATTGTATATTTTAAAAGTTATAATGAAAAAAAAATTGACCGGTTTTTTTTGGCCCAAACACGTACTTTTCTTGAATAAATTGTTTTACCTTAAAACAATTTGTTTTGAATTTAAATATTTTCTTTTAGTTCAATGCAGCGTTTAATCGTGAAATGAGACTTTATTTTTCTTCTTTAATTGTTTTGTTTCAGTATAAAGTGAAACCTCCTATAAGCGGACACCCACAGTTTCTTCGATTTTGTCCGCTTATTGGAGGTGTCCGCTTATAAGATAGAACTGCGAAATTTTAATATATATTTATTAACAATTTCCGCTGCTTAAGTTTTTCCTACATTACATTTTTCAGCGATCTTTCGCGTTGATAAATGTTTCTTCCCCGGAACGTTAACAACTTCCATTTTTTCACGTTAACTAAGAAGTTTTTTACTAGGCGCCACTTAAAAGAGATCTGTTACTACCCAACTGAACAATAAAAATAAAACACAGTAGTCCAGCCGAATAATATATGTTGTAAATACGACAGAAGTGTTTACTCTCCGCATTAAAACGAAAAGAGGTAATTCCCCAGCTGCAGAGTGTGTTGTTATAATACATAATATTTATGCCCATGTCGTGCAGCGCTCCGTCCCGTTGTCGGAGGTTCGCGTCCGGTTAAGGGAGGTTTCAGAATTTTTTAACCAAAAAAAATTGTCCGCGTCCGTTTATTAGAGTGTCCGGTTATAGGAGTGAATTTTACATTTAAAGAAATAGGAAAGCTTGGTTGCAACAAATTTGTCCGCCTAAAGGGAGTGTCCGCTTAATGGAGGTGTCCGGAAGGAGAGGTTTCACTGTGCTCCATTTTGTAACAAAGCAAATTGTCTTCATATAAGTAATGTTTTGCTTCCAGAGAAAACGATGCCTTAGATTAATTTAGTTTCAATTTATAATGAAACAATTTCTGTTTGATATTAAAATAAAGAGGCAAGACATTTTTTGTGCTATATCAAGAAAATATTCTCTTGGTGAATAGGAAAGCACAAATTATTTTACTTCAAAGCAATTTGCTTTGATCTAAGACAATATTTTTTACCGTGCACCCGGTACATATTATTATTGGCGGACTACTTTTATTTACTACGCCTAATTGATGTTATTAGGATAGTTGTTTCTGTTGGGTTGACACAAAATGCTGCGTTGCCAAACTGTATTCCTAAAGCGTCATACGCCTTACGCAAATAAGTATAATTTTCGAATGCTTCCATTTGAAAACCTATTCCTTACTCCGTTTTTGTAATTGGGTCGATTTTCTTTTTTTATTGCAGAAATTAACAAAGGATGAAGCATGGAAAATCATTTAAAACATGCTCTGAGCGGAAATATTCACAAAATACGTGAATTCGAATTAGAAAAAGTAAGTATTTAAGATCAGCGTGCCCTATTTCCATATCAATAAGGTAACATAACTTGGGCGGCGGAAAAAAGGTCAAAAGTACAAAAGGTCGAAAAAATAAGGTTGAAAATACAAAAGGTCGAAAGTACAAAAGGTCGAAAATACAAAAGGTCGAAAATACAAAAGGTCGAAAGTACAAAAGGTCGAAAAATAAAAGATTAAAACCTAATCAAGTCGAGTGGCCCTGCCCAGCCGAGGTGGTCCAAGGGTCAAGGATAGTTGATAGTTAACCCGATTAGGTTACTAACCCAACCTGACCAGGTTAGGTTTGTTTAAAAAAAAAAACTACCCTGATTTCGTCAGGAAAGTTTTTTTTTTGATAGACCAACCTAACCAGGTCAGGTTGGGATAGTAACCTAACCTATCCTCGGCCCCGGGTCCACCTCGACTGGACAGGTCCAGTCGACTTGATACGGTAAATTGGTATTTTTAATATTTTGTATTAACGATTTTTTTCGAACTTTTGTACTTTCGGCCTTTTGTACTTTCGACCTTTTGTACTGTCGACCTTTTATACTTTCGACCTTTTGTACTTTCGACCTTTTGTACTTTCGACCTTTTGTACTTTCGACCTTTTGTACTTTCGACTTTTTGTACTTTCGACCTTTTGTACTTTTGTACTTTTGACTCTTTGTATTTTCGACTTTAATTTTTCGACCTTTTGTACTTTCGACCTTTTATCCGCCGCCCACTTAACTTAGTCATATGCTTTGTCTGATGATACAACCCCACAATAAAAAGAATAAGACAGCACACAAGTTTTCTTTGTATTTTTCGATGCTGGATCCAAATCCAGGTTCCAAAAAGTCCCTATAAATTTTTCAAGGCTATCATATTATCATGGCTTCGTGTTATAACCAAAAACTTTTAGGAGCTTTAGTTTCTGAGATATTTACAAAAAACTGTAGGCTAATTATTATCATGGCTTCACTTGTAGTGTGATAATAGGCTAGCTAGGAAGGTGTCAGATCCGTCATGGATCCATTTATTTTGTTATATTTTTTTAACTTTTGAATTTATTTTTAAAAAATTAATTAATTTAAATAACTACCCTGGTGAAAGTATAGTTCTCGATATACCGGGTGAGCCAAAAAAGCCGGACAAGTTTTTTTTCGTTATGACTTTTGAACTATACACTAGATTTTAATGGGACAAACTGCACACACTGAGTTTTGACGAAATATATTTTTTTGTGCGCCATCTCAAAATCCAAGATGACGGAGGAAATAAAAATGTACCCTTCAAAGATGCTCGTTTATTCTTGTGTTGCGAACATGTTTTAAATATTTTTTTAAATGAGTAAAAAAACTGCGTTTTTGCTACGCACAACAAGGTACGAATCAGCAAAATCGGTTCAGTGGTTCTAGAAAAAATATTTTTGTTTCAACCATTGTTTTGCATATTATACGATTGCTTTGCCAATCATGTCTGCATTTATTTCCTTATAAATTCATTATTACTGAACCGATTTTGATGAAATAAAAAGCATCCTAATGAGAATTGATTACTTTTTAAAGATCATAATCAAAGTTTATCACCGTCTTAAAATTTAATATGGCGGACAGAATCATACTTGATATTTCAAAATGGCGTGTTTATTCTTATTTTCCGAAAATGCTTTAGTTTTTTTTTAATTTAGAGAAAATTACTACTTTTCCCCTACACAACGAGGTACAAATTAGTAAAATAAGTGTGGTGGTTTTAAAAAATATATCTTGGTTTCAACCATTGTTTTACAGATTATACGATTGTATTGCCAATCCTGTCTGTTCATTTCCTTATAAACTCGTTATCACTAAACCGATTTTCGTGAAATAAAAAAATCAAGGTGAGAATTGATTGTTCTTTAATAATAACGTATTAAAATCGGATCAGAGGATTGGCAATGCAACGACCGTATAATTTGTTAAACAATCAGATTTTGTGAGAACCACTACAGCGATTTTATTAATTTCTACCTTGTTATGCAGGAGAAAAGTAGTGCCTGTCATCAAAAAAAAAAAAAAAAACTAAAACATTGTTGGAAAATAAGAATAAACGTGCATCTTTAAAGGGTCCAGTATGATTTTGTCCTACATATTAACTTTTAAGATGGCGGCAAATTTCGATTATAGTCTTTAAAGAACAATCAATTCTCCCCATGATTTCTCTTATTTTACTGACATCGGTTCAGTAATAATGAGTTCATAAGGAAATTAATGCAGATAGGATTAGCAATGCAAACGTATTATCTGTAAAACAATGACTGAAACAAAAATTGATTTTGTGAGAACCACCACACCGTTTTTACTTATTTGTACCTTGTTGTGCGGGACAAAAGTAGGGCTTTTCTATAAATTAAAAAGAACTAAAATATGTTTAGAAAATAAGAAAATCAACAAGCCATTTGAAGAATCAAGTAAGCTTTTTTATGGATTCAGAAAAATTATTAAAACGTGCTGCAAACACATTAAGAAAAAACGAGCATTTTTGAAGGGTACATTTTAATTTCTTCCGCCATCTTGGATTTTGAGACAACGGACAAAAAAATATGTTTGTTCAAAACTCTGATTAATTGTTTGGCAAGTGCAGTTTGTCCTAATAAAATCGATAGTATAATTCAAAAGTTATAATGAAAACAAAAAATAACCGGTTTTTTTTACCCACCCAGTATATGATTTATATTGGTACATGTTTGAAAAAAATCGGACTATATTATTTTTTAGGTGAGCCTTGTTGAAGAATTTGACATTCTACAAATAGTCGGCGAGGGATGGTTCGGTAAGATCCTGCTTGTAGAACATAAGGCCACTGACACAGAAATGGTCCTTAAAGCATTGCCAAAACCTTACACGGCTTTAAAAGATTTCTACCGAGAGTTTCACTATGGCTTGCACTTAGGAGTTCACAAAAATATAATTACAGCATACGACGTGGCCTTTGAGACTGCTGGATTTTATGTTTTCTCCCAAGAATATGCACCTTTAGGTAAATCAAATGGGTAAGAAGGGACTAAACACACTTTTCCATTTTTCATGGGTTATTCTATCTTTTTTATTCTTAGCTGCTTATATAGGCTGTCCCATAAGTAGCGGAGTACCTGCATATATCGAAAAATTCAAATAACCTGTAAACAGTGTGTCAATGTCAAAGTCAAGGTGACACTTGGATCCAGAATTATAAGCCATCAAAGTTTTATTGGCAACATTTTTTTCTAAAAGCATTATTTTTCGAGATATTTCGGTACTTCGATGTTCCGCTACTTATGGCACATCCTGTTAATTTAAATTACCTGACGTGCTGGATTTTTGTGTCTGATAGAAACCAGCGACCATAACATATTATATTTTTAAAAATCCCTAAAAACTCTGTTGCTATATTCAAATTCAATTCAGAAAAGTATCTTTATTGTCATAGATACAGTTTACATTGACAAAGTCATGCTTATCTAATATATACAGGGTGTCCCAACTAAAAGGTAACAGACGTGTTTTCGGGTATTATTTTTCGTGCGAATTTCGAGAAACGCTCGGACACGTCGATTTTGTTTGCGAGGGGGACACTTTTTGGCTATCTTGACATTTTTGTAGCATGAACCCCCTTCCAGGGGTATACTTTACCCCTATATTTTGAATAGGGAAAGTGGGTCTAGTGATACCTTGTTTTGAAGGCCTATTGAATATCTGTACAACCATGTAAAAATTTCAAAAACCTGTCTATTAGTTTTTGAGAGAATTGCCTTCAAACTTTCAAATTTAATAAAATAAAAATTAATCAAAATATTTTTCGAATTTAATTTTTACTTTATCATTTCATGTAAAATTTGAAAATTGAAAAGCAAATATCTCAAAAACTAATTTATGGATTTTCGGCGTATATAGACAGACACACATAGAGCTACCTACAGACCTGAACCACAGATATAAGATCGTTTTGTCTGTATCACATGACATATAGGGATTTGCTGAGGTTTTTTTATTATGTTTCTATTATTATTTAAACACCTACTTTTTCCTATACTTATGGTATATTTCTTTTGCGTTCTCGTCGATTGTCAAAAACTATTTAAAATACCAAAAAGTTAAAAAAATACTTTATGTTTGAGAATGATATTTTTAAAAATTGCTGCAATTATGGAGCATTTTGTGATTTTGGCATTCAAATATTGTAGGTATTGTTGTCCTGCCAAAAATTACGTCTAAAGTATTTGTTTGATTTTAGTATATAAAAAATCTTACTAAAATACACTATCTCTCATATGTAGAGCAACTTAAAAAAATAAATAATTTTCTCTTTGTTCGCTCTTTGTAATCTGAGGGCACGGTAGTGCCTCGCCAAGTTCGCGCGTCGTAACCATCTTTTCTTGAAACATTTCAGCCGATATTTGACCTACCTAAAACTCTACTTCGGAATGAGCTACAACCCCTCCAAGTTTCATGGAATTCCATAAAGTAGTAAAGTAGTTACGAAATTTCAAAAAACGTCAAAATTGCCACTCACTCACTCATTCACTCACTCACTCATGTATAGATCATCAATATTCTACTGTACTTCCAGACATGCTACAAAGCTGAAATTTGGCAGACTGATAGAAATTATGACCAAACCCCTGGAAAAAATAAAAAAACTCCAAAATTTTAATTTACTCCCCTCCCCTATACATTTAAAGTTATGTAAAAGTAGCATCGCCCACTTCCAGAAATGCTAGAGAGTTGAGCTTTGGCAGACTGATAGAAACTATGATAAAACTATAGAAAAAAATCAAAAAACCCCAAAATATTAATTTACTTCCCTCCCCTATACATTTAAAGTTATGTAAAAGTAGCATTGCCCACTTCCAGAAATGCTAGAGAGTTGAGCTTTGGCAGACTGATAGGAACTATGATAAAACTATAGGAACAAATTAAAATACCCCAAAATTCTAATTTACTTCCCTCCCCTATAAATGTAAAGTTAAGTAAAAGTATCATTGCCTACTTCCAGACATGCTAGAGAGCTGAGCTTTGGAAGACCGATAGTAACTATGATAAAGTTATAGAAAAAAATTAAAACACCCCAAAATTCGAATTTACTTCCTTCCCCTATAAATGTAAAGTTATGTAAAAGTAACACTGCCCACTTCCAGAAACGCTAGAGAGCTGAACTAAGACTAAAAGACAATATGTTAAAACTATATGAAAAAATTTAAAAACACCAACATTTTAATTTACTTCCCTCTCCTATAAATGTAAATTTATATAAAACTAACATTGCCCACTTCCAGAAACGCTAGAGAGCTGAGCATTGGAATGCTGATAGAAATTATGATAAAACCATGGGAAAAAATTTAAAAAGTCCAATATTTGTATTTACTCTCCTCCCCTATAAATGTAAAATTATGTAAAAGTAATATTACATAAAAAGTAGCATCGCCCACTTCCAGAAACTCTAGAGAGCTGAGCATTGAAAGACTGATAGGAACTATGATAAAACTATAGGACAAAATTTAAAAACGCGACAATTTTAATTTATTTCCCTCCCCTATACATGTAAAGTTATGTAAAAGTAACATTGTGCAGTTTTAGAAACGCTAGAGAGCTGAGCTTTGGAAGGCTGATAGGAACTACGATAAAACCATGAAAAAAAATTAAAAAACCTCAAAAATTTAAGTAAGGCATTGCAAAAGTTTTGAACAATATTCCGCATATTTTACTACTTTAAAAATGAAGTATTATCCAATTCCTTTAAAAACGAAGTAAAATCATAACAAAAACATTTCATGTCAAAAAAAGCCAAGTACGCGAAAGTGGCATTCCGTAAAAAGAATTGAGATAAAAGTAAAGCCAATTTCTCCAATACAAATTTCAAAATGAAAGGTTCTTACTAGTTTGGAATCGCTGCTATAGGTTACAGTTCAACGCAAAAGCGCGACAATTTGGTGGCGGAGATAGCGAGTGGAAAAGACATTGACACTGTAGTCGGCCAGCTAGATTAGATAGTGCGTGCATTTCGCTATAATTTACATCGAAGCAGATTATTTTGCTGAGCGCAAGTATACTCGACTTTGCGTGTATTTCGTCCCTAATTTTACAAAAGGGGCGTATATGAAAAAATAAAAAAAGATGCCACTTTGGTATTTTACTGAAACCAACTTACCAATATATGCCCGAGGTTATATTTCTCATATCACTGATATATCTTAGAACTACATTACGCCACATTCTCAGTTGAAAGAGCAACGCATTTTACCAAAAAAAAACCGATAAAAATTATTTTGGTAGCTTCCCAAATATTTATGTTTTTCAATTTTTTTTCCGTTTCTTCTGTCTACCCTAAAATACTTATCACGCGCCGCCACTGCTAAATTCTTGGTTTAATCACAGATATTATTATATTTCATGCATCTTTGGTTTAATCCTATAAACTTATGTTTCAGGCGACCTTACATCGAACGTGTCAGACATAGGCATAGGAGAACTCCACACCAAAAGAGTGGCAAAACAATTGGCGGCAGCGCTGGAACACATTCACAGTCGCCAACTGGTCCATCGCGACGTCAAACTTGACAATATTTTAGTGTTTAAATCAGACTTTTCCAGAATAAAACTGTGTGATTTCGGCGAAACTAGAAGGATGGGATCTAAAGTTGTAAGGCGAAACGAGTGGTTGCCTTATGCGGCTCCTGAAATATTAGAAGTGCCCTCCGATGGAACTTATACGTAAGTTAATAAAACAGACGAATCTTCTTCTTCTTCCCAACTCTCATGTGCAAACGTTGCGTCATAGCATCGAGTTTGCTTTAAACACAACTCTCTTTTACACATTTGGTGAATGATCTTTTGGTTGAGACAACGTTGTGTAGGCGATTACTTTGAAGCGCCCTCTTCAGTAAATATTTTTTTAAATTTTCTTGTTTTTACCTAAATAATAAGTTTCCAAATAGCATTTCTTCTTCGTGGAAGTAGAGAAAACCAAAGTTGCACTGAGCAAAAACATTATGTAATAGGTTTTGATAGGTTGATCAACTAGGATCCACATCGACAAAACTACGATTTCTCAACGTTTCGGTTATTGCCCATGCGGTGGTTTTGGTGGATTTACATTACTGCACTACATTTATTATATTGCATTTTATTTGACAATTCTGCCGTGCAAAGCAGAAACCCAGTAAGTCAAAAACTAGTGTTTTGGGAAATAGAGTTTGAAGTTAATTTAACTACATACCAACTATAGTTTATTTAACTACATACTAACTACATAACTTCCTTGTTTTTCAAGATATCCACATTCTAGAAAAACTGGCTGGCGCCGTTTTCTACGGTGATTTCAATGATATAAAATTCTTATTTTCGAGTAAGTCAAGTTACTAGGTTTTTGCTTTGCACGGCAGAATTCTCAAAAATTTACGGTTATGTCTATTTTGTTTTTTTTTTAAACTAGTTGATTGGGTGAACATTTATCATATTGTGGATCAAAATTTTAGTTCTTATAAAATTAATTGTGCAGATTTATTGTGGACACCATGTTTAATGGCATCTATAACCCACTCTTAACTCTATTAACAAATTATAAAGAAATAAAGTACTTACGTATGGAATGGCACTCCCTCTTTTCTCCCGGACATTTTTTCACAAACGGTACATGTTTTAGTGGATTAGTTCCCATTTTTCACAGAAAAAAACATAATTTTACATGATAAACGCAAAACACCGCAAAATGTAAATAAACATCAAATATGGCGTCCACCCACATAGCAACTGTCTACGTGACAAAACACACGCATGTAAATTTGCCATTGTTTCCAAAGCAAGCTGGCGTATTTGGCATAAAATCTGGTTTAGAAATATCAAGTGCTTCTCGAACTCTGTTTTTGTTTTTTGTCCATTTTCTTTTTATTAAATTTGTGATTAAATCTAATTGACAGAAACTGTTCATTCAGGGTCCGATAATTTCTTTATTTTCAACAAAAACACAACAAAAATTGGTCAGGCCTGGTCCACAGTTTCATTTCTTGTCGCTTACCTCTATTTCCCTCTTTCTCTAATAGAAAGAGATAAAGTTTATATTTCCATCTTTCTCTATTAGAGAAATAGAAGTGAGCGGCAATCCAATCTCTAACTGTTTTATAATCTCTGACGACAAAAAATACATAGAACAAGTTTTTTCCTCAGCTTCCCAGTTCACCTTGTTACTTAACGTTCTGGTATTGTCTTATGTTGCAGAGCAATGACGTCGCATGACGTATGGCAATTTGGCATAGTGATCTTCGTCTGCCTCACCGGTTGCCTGCCCTGGCAGAAAGCTGCTCACGACGATCCCAGATATGTGAGGTACTTGTCATGGCAGAACAGCACCTTGCCGATAAAGAGACAACCAAAGCTGTTTAAATTGGTTTCTTCTAAGGCGCAGAGGTTCTTCAAGAAGTATCTTGAGCCAAAAGCTGAAAGAAGACCGACCAACTTATCGGATGTTTACAGGTACCTACCTATTTATACAGGGTGGCGACTTGAAATGAAACGCTGCTCCTAGTGGGTTAATATTTGTTTTTTTGGAAAAAAAATAAAAACACACAGAACGAAACAAAACTCTTCTACACTAGCAAGGAAATTAAACAACGAAAAATTGTAAAAATATGTTTCCTGTACTTCAGTTTGGTCTCGAACACGGAACCTTTGGCTTTGTACGTCAAAGCTCTATGCCACCGAAACCATGATTATAAATTTTTAAAACTTTCATTCGTGATGAGTGCCACAGTATAGGAATCCGAGCTCTCAGGGTATTTACTCTACAAAGCCATTAAACAATTTTTTAAAATTATTTTTCGTTCCAACTGTTAAGGTAAGAAATTAAATTAGAAGTAACTATCAACATTAACAAAATTATAATTATAATGGGCGAATGCCAATAATGTTTTTTTTTTAATAAGTTGAATGACTTGGTCGAGTTTTAAAAGGAAGTTTTAAAAATTTATAAATATGGTTTCTGTGGCCCAATTAGAGCCTACTAATATAAAACATTTTTTTTAGATGGGATATCCTTACTTGCGGTATAGTTTTTGCAAAGTCAGTTGAACAAAGGTTAAAGCCGACCATCGGCATATCCTTTAAAGAAAGTGACATGGGCGGCGGTAGATATACTCATGAAAATTATTTCATTTAATTATGGCGTAAACCAAAGAAATAAAAATAGATAATAAAACTTTCTGTTCCTACACCTACAGAAACGACACTGATTTATTTTCTAACTCTGCATACTGCCAACTAAAGGGGTCCCGAAAAGCACAGCCGAAGGCAGTTAAAAGCGCATCTCAAAAAAATCCGCCAATCAGGTATCGTCTATCCACCTGTGCTGGGTCGGTCAGAAAACAAATCCTTTGGGCTCAGACCGCAAAAAGCCTTGCCTTTTCTCTGTCGGTAGGGTTGAAATTATACCAGGAAGATTTTATATGAATTTGTATAACTTTTGAAGGGCAGATTGAAGCAAAATTTCATGAAATCGATAGAACCCCGTATTAGGAGCATTTCAGGTGACTTTGCAAAAACTATACCTCGTTCGAAAGCTCATAAAAACGAAAAAAAATACTTACATACATAGATCATTATATATTTTTTACATATGTACGTCAATTAAAACGTTAAAAAAAATTAAATTTTTTGATTTTTGTTTTTTTGGAAAAAAACAAAAACAAGGTACTAGAAACAAATGGATCCATGACTGATCTGATACCTTCCTAGCTAGCCTATTAGCACACTTTAAGTGAAGCCATAATAGATCAGCCTTGAAAACAGTTTTTTGTACATATCTCGGAATCTAGAGCTCTTACGAAGCCTTTGGTTATAACACAAATTATTATTAGTCTATTATATTCCGAAAACCGCATATTTATAAAAGTTTGCATTTTTAAAATTTGTTAATTGTCAAAAAACTGTCATTGCATCAATGGATTTTGACTAAAATATAATCAGCTCGTTAGAGTGTCAAACACTATTTTACCTGAAAATTTTATGAAAATCGGTTTAGACATCACGACATTATTGCTAAGATAGGTCAAAATACACATCTCCAAAAAAAAATTCGTCGAAAATAATACCTTCTCTAGCCTTTGCTACGCAGGCTAGGAAGGTAATAATAAATTAAATTTTTTTTTTGTAAAATACTAATTGACATTTGTTTTTCTTTATTTATAGGGTTTGGAATGAGCTACCACAAGTTAGGGTTATTCCATCTGAAAAAAAAGTTTTATGTCGGTAGACTCCTTTCCAGGGTTCCCAAGGTATAGAAGTCAATGGTTCCCATCAATCATTTTTGGGTTGTGGAAAAACCCAGTCGATGTGTTTTGTTTTTTTTTTAACTAAATATTAAACTTCTAGAGGCAGTATTCCATTTAAAGTCGCCATCCTGCGTAGGTATAATTAAGTAAACTCAATTTCTTCCAGTAATATCTTACTCAAATTTGACCTTTGTGGAAAAAGCCTCATTTCAATAACATTTTCAATTTATAAATAATAGAAGCAACTTATCAAAACGCATTATGGATTGGATTTACCTTCACCTCTTCTGTACTTCTGCTAACTCGGAATAAATCAAATAGCAATATATCCCTATCTGATTTGTTGAGTTAACCAACACATTAAAAAAAATTGAAGGTATAAGTGGTATGAAATTGAGAAAAAATTAATCTTTTGATGTCAGAATCAAACTTGAACCATCGGTTAGTCTAAATTATACGCAATTATAATGACGTCACCAGGTGAGAAAAAAACGTATGACGTAGATAATTTCCGACAAGTTGATAAACTCATGTTTTTGATTGACAGGACGGATATTTCACATAACCAATTACCTACCTATTTAAAAAATTAATTAATCCTAGACACTACT
Source organism: Aspidapion aeneum (assembly GCA_963576565.1). Taxonomy (NCBI): domain Eukaryota; kingdom Metazoa; phylum Arthropoda; class Insecta; order Coleoptera; family Brentidae; genus Aspidapion; species Aspidapion aeneum. The sequence goes on from OY755045.1 coordinate 33,353,929, forward strand.
TTTTTTTTTAAGTTTATTGTCACCGCTGTTTATAATATACTAAACAAAGATAAACAAAAATGACGTCATTACAAATGCGCATAATTTGGACTATATTATTTTGATGACGAATCAAAAATTTTTATGTCACTAGTAAAGCGTGGTCGAAATCTGAAAAACGTACAAGAGGTATCTAACGTCCCACTTATGAATTTAATCAAAGAAGATAAAAAAATGATGTTAAAAATTGCTCCAAGCAAGATTTGGGACCGACTGGGAAGATAAAATTCCGTTAACATGTTTAGTTTTCTTTCACTATGCTCTAAATGCCACAAATTCCAGAAGGACCTCGAGACGATGACGAGGTAGAAAACGTCTACGAATGTTTAGAAGAAGACCAAATTGACCATATTTAATTCATAAGTATGGTTCTTGCATTAAAGTTATTTTTGAATCTTGATTTTATGTGTTTTATTTTATAGCAATTTATGAAACCGCTCAACTAGACTTTATCTTTTTTATTTTCTATTAAATGTTTACAACATAGAGCATTATGTCCAATATCGGCCACAACAAAACGTATTATATACTCAGTAATGGATCAAAACGCATTATGTCCAACTATTTATTTCTTTTTTAAAACAATTTATGATAGTTTTGATTTCAATGAGATCTGTTATTAAAAGTATCTATTAATATCTATGGAAATACCTTACTATGTAGTTTCAAAATAAATGGGAACAAGAAAATATTCGTTTTTTATTGATTGTGAAAAAGAATGTTAGATGGACATAATGCGTTTTGATAAGTCGCTCCTTAGATATTAAAATGTACAACTAAACTACATTATCCATTAATCTTTGGATCAAATTTCGAGAATCACAATGAAAACTGACCTGCTCAACGCACCAGATCCCGGTATACCGGGTGAGCGCAAACTTATTTTCTTAAAATGAAAATTTTGTTTGAAAGAGAGGGAAGATCATCAAGTAAGATAGTTCCTAAGATTACCAGACCCCTATCGAGTACGCTCTTTTAATTAGTAATTCGTGTTAATTTAATCTTTCGACGCAGACCGGAAATGACCTTTCTAAACTTAAATTGAAAATGCGTTTTAAATTGGATATATTCTTTTCGTTTCCATTAAGTTGTTGGAAACTAGACTTCAGAATACTCTTAGAATTTTTTTTGTTTTGTTTGTAGGTACCTTGAAGATCGACTAATGTCCAAGGGAATGGAAAAATCCAACGAAAATGTAAAAGAAGAAGAAGGTCTTTGTCCATCCATGTATAGTTTTCACAGTAGTCCAGAAGAGAAAAACAAATTATTATTTAGTTTAAAGCAATATGGCTTAGAAACCACTGTCGATCGTAATGCCAAGAAAGACAGAATCAGACAGTGGATTCAATGTAGCGTAATAGAGGAAGAAAATGAAGATGAAGTAGAACATGATGATTATGATGAGGATAATTTACACTTACATGAAAATGATAGTCCGCCCATAGGCGAACGCGTTAAACAAAGGGGGCCAATATCAGAGAGCAAAATAAAGAGTCATAGAAGACATTCTTTGTCTAAAAGAGAGAGGAGAGCGTCCTTGCTAAAAAAGGATGATGGAGTTTACAAACCGCCAATCGATCCCAGAATACCTTTGCAAGAACAGAAATTAAAAGATAGTTCTAGAAATAATGGATATCCGCAACAAAAATTTAGTCACGACACATATTTTAATTTTGCGAGTACTAGCACAGACCTTGCTAGCAATAGTAGTGAAACAGTATATACTAGTCAAGATAGTTATCTTAATACTGATTTGCCAACTAAAAAGTCAGAACCAAATTTAGCAAACAACAAAAATAATTTTTTAAAAGGCGATGTTGTTACAAATTCTAATTTTAATTCAAGTCAAGAAAGTGAACTTAATATTGATCAGGCAAAAACAACTTTTAATCCAATTACAGTAACTAGAAATTTTTCGATATACAAGGCATTGCCGTTTAAAAAAATACAAGTATCGAATACAGTTAATGATGTTGAAAAACGACCGCCGAGAAAAACTAAGGTTTTAAGCTTCGAAGGTACGAAGGACATAAAAATTAGTCCGCCCAAAGTGGTTATGCCTTCTACGCTAAACAAACAAACAAATGACAATGAAAATGCCAGATTCGATGCACTTTTTAATAAATCCAATTCAAACCCTTCACAAAATGGCAACCTAAAAAACAAATCTGCTTTGTCAAGCGCACTTCCATTTAAGAACGTCCAAGTTATAGACGACTCTCCTCAAACATCTTCAGGAGGCAGCGATACTTCTTTAGTCAAACATAAAATTAGCGTTCAGCTTCCACAGTCCGACATTATAGCTCATAATATGAGATCAACAAGGGAAGTGCACAGGAAAGTCATAAGACAAAAGCAATGACAACTCAGTTGCAGTTTTGTTTGGATCAAATCTGTCTCAAATATTTCTTGTTTGGATATGCTGTCTGCAAAGAAATACTTAATTTTATTTGTAAATATGTCATTCTGAGACTGGAAAGGTTGATAATATTTATTCTTTTCCTCAATAAGAAATTCTCCCACAGTGTTTTTATTAAATTTTTTTCCCATCTATGTTTTGTGATATTAGGTTTGACTTTTGAATTTATAAATAAAATTAGTTGAGTTATCGGCAATTCCCTTTTTTTACCCACGTCCCCGGGCATTTTTGAAATTCCTTGTATAATCTGGTTGTCCAATTAAATCCAAACAAGAATCACATTAAAACAACCAAAATAATTTCTTAAAAGACCATAATGTTACAAATTCCTCTTCTATATTCAAGTCAAGAGAGTCAACTTAATATTAATCAGAAAATCTTTTAATCCACTTACAATAATACAAAATTTGTTGATATACAGGACTTTGCCATTTTAAAAAATTCTAGTAACGAATATGGTTAATGATGTTGAAAAACGACCTCCAAAAAAACTAGTTTTAAATTCCGAAAGTATAAAGAAAGTAAACATTATTCCGCCCAAAGTTGTTATGCTTTCTACACCAACCCAACAGGCAAATGACAACGAAAATGGCAAGTTCGATGCACTTTTTAATAACTCAAATTCAAACCCTGTAGAAAATGGCAATTTAAAAAAACAAATCTGATCTATCAAGCGTACTTCTTTTTAAGAACGTCCAAGTTATCGACGCCTCTCCACCAACATCTTCGAGGGAGTGATAGTTCTCTGTTCAAACATAAGTTTATAGCGTTCAGCTTCCACAGTTCGATATTATAGCGCCTAATATGAGGTCAACAAGAGAAGTGCATAAAAAAGTCATAACACAAAAACAATGACAACTCAGTTGCAGTTTTGTATGGATCAAATCAGTTTCAAAAAATTTTAGTTTTGAAATGTTTTCTGCAAATAAATACATAATTCTATTTTTAATTATGTCCTAATAATAATAATACGTTTATTTAAATTCAAATTCAAATAGAAAATTACATTAAATCAGGACAATAAACGTAAAAAAGTCATAAAAGCATAATCATGCTTGTTCACTCATTCTGAGACTGAATGCAAAAAGGTTGATAATAGGGTATTTATTCTTCTCCTAAATTAGAAATTCTCGGATACTGTTGCTATTTTGAGGTTGGTAGAGCAGCGGGACTGTAAGCGCTGGCCGTTTTATAAAATCTGGGTGCAAAAATCCTTAAAAGGACGATGTAAAAATACTAATTTCTCCGAGCCACACAAAGACAATATAGAGGATTGGCACTCACCTTTTCAGCTGTTTCCGTCGTCCAGAGGAGCTCCTCTCGCTGGCCCAGTCGTTGCAGTCGATCCACACTAGAATCACTTGTTTGTGTAATTGTTTAGTTTGATTTTCTAAGAATTTTATTGGATTTTTTGGTTAATAGAATTTATCACCATGCTGCGTGGTGATCTCGATAAAATACGACAGACGAATCTTTTTTTGGTTACGCCTTTTTGCGCAGATTCATTTTTCGTAGATGGCGCTGGCGTTTTGCTTGTGCCAATCAAATTGAAATTGTGTGGGTTTTCCGAATACGGGAATTTGGCGCAAAATTTGAATTTAAAATTAAAGTTGCACGAACATTTTCCGCCCACTTAAAACGAAGTTTTACATTGAGATTAATTGAATAAACAAATGGCTATATAAAAAAAAAATATAAGTTAATTCAAAACCTTAAAGGGTAGGTTATTAAAATCCGTTTTAGGTTTATAGATCAAAAAGAAAAAAAAATGAAAAAAAAATATATATATATTCTAGATAACGACACACGAAACAAAAGAAGTCGCTTGGGAGTTTAGTGCGCATCTAAAGGTAGTGGGCACAACTTGACCACGGGACGAGTGAAAAGTCCGTGTTGTGTTTTAACAGTAGCAACTCGAATGTGATTATCCCGACCAGGATGTACAGATACTATTCTACCAAGCAACCAGTGTAATGGCGGCCTAGTTTCATCCTTAATTAATACAAGCGTATCTAGCTTGATTTCAACCGAAGGGTCCGACCACTTAGAACGCTGTTGTAAAGTATTTAAGTACTCGAGTTTCCAACGCTTCCAGAAATCGGCATGAGTTCGTTGGATAAGTTGCCAACGCTTAAGGGTATTAACTTTAAGGGTAGAAAGGTCAGGATCAGGACACGAATTAAGGGGTTCCATTGTGAGGAAATGACCCGGAGTCAAAGACGTAAGATCGTTTGGGTCAGAGCTTTGCTCACAAAGGGGTCGAGAATTGAGTAATGCCTCTATTTGGGCGAGGAGAGTATAGAGCTCTTCGAAGGTTAGTATCTGGTCACCGATGACCCGATACAAATGTGTTTTTATAGATTTGACTCCTGCTTCTGCTAGACCATTTAGGTGGGGGGCTCCCGGACTATTAAGACACCATTTGATTTTTAAGCTCTCAGAAGCTAATTTCGAAAGATTATGGAGCTCCTTAATAGCCCCAACAAAGTTTGAGCCTCTATCACTTGTGATTTGGACACAAGTGCCACGTCTAGCGACAAAGCGTCGTAGAGCAGCGATGCACGCCTCTGTGGTTAAATCCGAAACAAGCTCGATATGGATTGCCTTGACAGAAGTATCGACAAAGACTGCGATATATGATTTACCAACTTGGGCTCCACGACGTCTCTGACCTACAAAGGTTTTGATTGGGCCTGCATAGTCTAAGCAAACGTGTGAAAAACATTTTAATTGTGACGTTCTAAAAGAAGGTAAATCCGACATGTACGGAGTATACGGTTTTGGTTTTAAGCGAAAGCAGGGAATACATTGCAATAAAACCCTCTGAATAGCTCGACGTGATGACATAATCCAAAACTTTTGACGAATTAAGTATTGGACTGTGTTTATTCCGGGATGTAAATTTTCGTTATGAGTTTGAATAATGATCAATTGGGTTAATCTATGAGATTTCGGCAATAATAAGGGATGTTTTGCCTCAAATGAGAGTTGAGAATGCCGTAAGCGTCCGCCCACTCTAAGGAAACCCAATTCGTCCAAAAAGGGCGCGAGTTTGCGAAACGGCTTAGGTAATAGCTGAGTATTTTGAATTTTTTGAATGATATCCGAAAAACACTCTTCTTGGACCCTTTTAACTAAAACAAGTAGAGCCTTGTGTAGTTCAAAAGCGGAAAAAACGCCGGATAAAGGGTCAACTGAGGTTTTTCGATTGTGAATAAGTCTTAGAAAATGACAAATGATTTTTTGAATGGTATTTAAATTGGATATTTTATCGATTAATCTATCAAAAAAGTTTTGATTTTGAATTTCTGCCGTCAGCACCACTGAATTTTCCGGTTTTTCTTCTTTGAGAACCTCGTCTGGAACTCCCAAAGAACGTTCATTTATAAACCTTTGAATTTGCCACTCCGTAGTGGGCAAGGTAATCCATGGAGGGCCGTGAAACCAAAGAGGGTGATTTATTAAGTTATTGGGCGACAACCCTCTGCTAGCGCAGTCGGCAGGGTTCTCGAGTGAAGTAATGTGATACCATGGGACTTCGGGGATTGTTTCTTGAATACGACTTACGCGGTTTGCCACAAAGGTCTTCCACTTGTGAGGTGAAGATGTGACCCAATGAAGCGTGACCTGTGAGTCCGAGAACGCAAGAATTTCATCGATTACGAGTAATGATGAATAGGTGCGAATAACTAGTTCGAGTAAATCAGCTAATAAAGTAGCTCCAAGTAGTTCCAAACGTGGGATTGAAATAGTGTGTAAGGGAGCAACCCTTGACTTGCCCATGACTAGAGCAGTTTTGATAATTTTATTTGGTAATTCGACGCGAACGTATACGCAAGAAGCGTATCCTAGCTCGGATGCATCGCAGAAACCTAGCAATTGACATCGTTGAATATTATTCGAAAAAATATGTCTAGGTATACAAAGATTCGAAAGAGTGGTTAATTGATTATTGAATTGATTCCAAAGAGTTTTGATTGGATCGGGGGGTATTTCATCCCAATCAGTTTTGCATAACCAAAGTTTTTGCATAATCACTTTGGCTAAAAATGAAACAGGCGATAAGAAACCTATAGGATCCCAAATTTTAGCGATAGCCGATAAAATATTCCTTTTGGTGCAAGGTTTTTCACAAGGGGTACAAGAATAGGTAAAAGTATCTGTAGAAGGGTGCCATTGAAGGCCCAACACCTTAATCGATGTTGAAGAATCGTCTTCAAAGGTAACAGGGATCTGACAATCAGCGGGCGACAAATGTGAAAGAAGTTTCGGATTATTTGATGCCCATTTTCTTAATTCAAATTTTCCCAATTTAAGCAACGCTATGAGATCCTTTTGATGTGATAAAGCACCTTCTAGAGAGTTAGCTCCACAGCAAATATCGTCCATGAAAATGTTATTCAAAAGGACCTGGGATGCTTCAGGATAATTCTTAGCCTCCAGGATGGCTAGTTCTCTAAGAGTTCTAATAGCTAAATAGGGACTTGAACTAACACCAAACGTCACTGTATTAAGCCTGTATTCCTGCAGGAGTTCATTGGGATCAAATCGCCAAAGTAGCCTTTGGTAGTCCCGATGAATTGGATTAATTTGAATTTGTAAAAAGTGCGGTTTTATATCAGTCAAAAATACGATAGAATAAAATCTGAATTTTAATAGAATTTCGGAAATATCGGCTTGTAATTTTGGTCCTATTAAAAGAGTTTCGTTCATGCTTAGGCCTTTCGAACCCTTAATCGAGGGGTTAAAAACCACCCGGAGTTTAGTCGTTGATTTGTCAAGACGAAGGACTCCGTGATGTGGTAAATAAGAACATAACTGAGGTCTAGGTTCGGATCTTGGAATTAAAGACATGTGCCCGTTTTTGAGATATTCTCTCATAAAATCCGAGTACATACTATAGAAATTTGAATTTTTTATTAAGCGAGATTCCAGAGACAAAAATTGACGATAGGCCACTGAATATGTGTCTCCTAGGTCAGGAGGGTCAATGTGACGAAAAGGCAAATTTACAGTAAATCGGCCCGAAATATCTCTAGTGGTAGTTTTTTGGAAAATCTCTTCACATCTTTTTTCTTCGGGTGAGAGAAACGTTTTTGACTTAATTGATTCTAGTTCCCAAAATCTGCGAATATTAAAGTCGAGAGACTGCTCACAGGAAGTAAAGTAAGAATTGACTTGAGGTGAAATATTTATGCTTTGAGTTTGGCCTATCAAGACCCACCCAAAAACTGTCTCAAAAGCGGAGGGTTGGCCGTGAGGTCCTGGAATTCGTCCTGATTGGACGATTTCTGTGTAAAGTTGTGCACCTAAGAGTAAGTCAATTGGACCAGGGTTGTAAAATTGATTATCTGCAAGCTTTAGATTTGAAATATGACTCCAATTGGATGAATCTACCTGTATTGAGGGCATATTCGAACATAGTTTCGGTAAAACGGAGACTTGAATAGAAAAGGTAGGCTCCTGTTGGCCTAGGGCTCGAATAGTGCAAGTAGAAATGCCGTTAGTGGCCGATGAAGATTGATTTAGTCCCAGCACAGGGATCGAAATTTTGTTTCTTGGCAAGCCTAACCTGTTAAGACAAGCTTCGCTTATCAGGTTAGCTTGGCTACCGCTGTCCAGAAGTGCTCGGACAGGTTGGTAGTTACCCCGACTATCCAGTACCTCTAATTTTATAGTCGCTAGAAGCACTGTCGTCCGGGGCATCAAGGTGGATAACGAAGAGTATTGATTTGTGGATGTATTTGGATTCGAATTGATTTGAATTGAATTTGAACTGGGTTGAACAAAACTAGGGTTCTGTTGGCTAAGACTTGAATTTGAATTCTGATACGATAAGTTTGTGCCTGTGCTAGGCACGGCCACTTGATTTGAATTAAAACTTTGATTTAAGTTCGAATTTTGATTTGAATTTTGGCTTGAATTAACAAAGGATTGACTTGAATTCTGACGGATTGAATCTGTCGTTTGCGATAGATGAATAAGACTATGGTGCCTATGTCGACATACCCTGCAGTTGTAGGTACTACTGCAGTCAATTACTTGATGATTTGAACGTAAACAGTTGATACATAACGATTGTTGTTTTACATAAGTAAAACGATCTGAAGGAGATTTGGAAATAAAAACACCACACTGCGAGAGTGGATGAAAAGAATTATTGCATAATTTGCACTTATAGGGTTGTTGGTTTTGTCGAAATTGAATATTGGATTGTTTATTTGCTACTTGTGAGTGCGTATGCGCTAAGAAATTTGATGGAGGGCTTGATTTGTACTGATTATTTGAATAAGAATTATATTTTTGGTTACTAGAATTCGAATAATTTGGTTTTTGCTGTTTTGAAGTCGAAGGTTGCATTTGCGTATTTTGGGGAGATAGCTGTACTGTTTCAAGAGCACGGCATTGGTTAATAAGAAACTGAATTAGATTTTGATATGTTCGAATCTCGGTAGTACTATACTTTAATTCGAAAGCGGTTCTTGTGGTTTGATCGATTTTTGATAATAAAATTGAAAATAAACAAAAACACCACGACGTTACTGGAAATTCAAGATTTTCGAGCGCCGCAACATTCTCGGAAAAGGTATCTACCAAGACTCTAAGATCCTTTGCTGACTGGTTTCCCTTTAAAGAATTTGCATAGTAGATTGAGTTCCAGTAGGTACTGGCTAAAAGTCTTTTATTTTGATAGCGATCTGTTAATACCTTCCAGGCGATTGCGTAATTACTTGCCGTTAATTTTATAGAACTTGAAATATTAAGTGGTTCGCCCTCAAGGAAGGTTAGCAAATGTTGAAATTTCCTTATATCGGAATAATTAGAGTTTTCGTGAACCAAACAAGAATAAACATCGTAAAAGGTTGGCCACTTTTTTACGTTTCCATTAAAGCAAGGTACCTTTAAAGGGCCCAGATCATAGCTACGTGAATAGTGTGAAGTTGCGGGGGTGAAATTTGAGTGAACTGAATCGGAACATAAACTCGAAAAAAGAACTTTAGCTTGGTGGTAGAATAGATCCGTATCTTTCCTAATTTTGTCTTGTACTTCGAATTCATCATCGTCGTCGTCTTTCAAGAGACCTATGATGTCATTATGAATGTTTTTAAATTGTTCATAGTGATCATCTAACGATTCGTAAAACGCCTTAAAAATTGGCAAGGAAGAACTATCTGATTTAGCTTTTGTTCCCAAGTTATACGTTTCCGTAATACGAGATATTGAAACTTTGCGTTGATTCTCAAGCTTTTTTAACGACATATTGTTAATTAAAAAAATAAAAAGGAATAAAACTAACACTTGACCCCTATTGACTTTAATCAGTCCAAAAGAGTCCGACAGCATATATTTTATTATCGATTTCTCGAATAAATGCAAAAACTTATCACAGCTGTTATCCTAGGTCGCGATCTTTCTCCCAAAATAAATGCACACAGAACAACTTGTACCTACTACCGCTTCTCTTATTATTTACAGGTAAATACTAATTCTACTAGATGTGTTTGTTTACCTGTTAAATAAGAATAAAGCATTTAACTCACAAGCACTTTTGTTGTTTTGAATAACTATAACATATTATTTAAACAAATAACTATTATTTAAACAACTTTCGATTTTTGAATCAAAACAAACGACGTACGAAGTGCCAATTTCGGCTGCAATGAAATGTGGGTGGAGCCACCGTTAAGCCACGCAAGGGGGGACGGAACCTCCTTTCTAAACCGGACACGGCAACAAACGAACCAACATGGCGAGGCGAAAAAATCTAATATTTCTAGCAAACAAATTTTAAAAAACTATCTGGGTCGTGGGACCAGAAAATGGTGTTATTTTGAGGTTGGTAGAGCAGCGGGACTGTAAGCGCTGGCCGTTTTATAAAATCTGGGTGCAAAAATCCTTAAAAGGACGATGTAAAAATACTAATTTCTCCGAGCCACACAAAGACAATATAGAGGATTGGCACTCACCTTTTCAGCTGTTTCCGTCGTCCAGAGGAGCTCCTCTCGCTGGCCCAGTCGTTGCAGTCGATCCACACTAGAATCACTTGTTTGTGTAATGGTTTAGTTTGATTTTCTAAGAATTTTATTGGATTTTTTGGTTAATAGAATTTATCACCATGCTGCGTGGTGATCTCGATAAAATACGACAGACGAATCTTTTTTTGGTTACGCCTTTTTGCGCAGATTCATTTTTCGTAGATGGCGCTGGCGTTTTGCTTGTGCCAATCAAATTGAAATTGTGTGGGTTTTCCGAATACTGGAATTTGGCGCAAAATTTGAATTTAAAATTAAAGTTGCACGAACAGATACTGTTTTTATTAAATCTTTTTTCCATCGATGTTTTGTGATATTAGGTTTGGTTTTTTAATTTATAATATAAAATTAATATAGCTATCAACAATTCTCTTTTTTTGACCCAGATCTCCGGGCACTTTTGGACTTCAACGTGTAATCTAAAACAACAAAAATTATTTCTTAAAGGGTCTCACAAAATCTAATATTAAGGGAGTGAACTTAATATTGATCAAGCAAAAACAACTTTTATCCAATTACAGTAACGAGAAATTTTTCTATACAAGACTTTGCGTTTAAAAAATAAAGTATCGAATACAGCGAATTATGTTGAAAAACGATTATTAGTCGTTCCAAAGTTGTTATGCCATCTGCGCCAAACCATCTAATCAAGCAAATAATAATGAGAATGTCAGATTCGATGGAACCTCCACAAAATGGCAACTTAAAAAGCAAATCTACTCTATCAAGCGCACTTCTATTTAAGAACGTCCAAGTTATAGACGATTCTCCAGAAACATCTTCAGGGGGCAGCGATACATCTTTGGTCAAACATATCAGCTTCCTCAGTCCGACATTATAGCTCATATACGAGAACAAAAAAAAATTGCATAAAAAAGTCATAAGAGAAAAACAATGACAACTCAGTTGCAGTTTCGTTCGGATCAAATCTGTTTCAAATATTCTCCCATAGTTTTTTATTAAATATTTTTCCTATTTAGGTTTTGTCATATTAGGTTTGGTTTTGGTTTTGGTATAGACCGGTCTAATCTAGGTAACGTGAATACGCCCAAGGTACTTGAGGCTATTATTTTAAGCTGACGGAGCCACTTAAGCCCATCACACACCACAATGCATAGCGCATAGCATGGTGCATAGAAGTTCAACCTTGTGGACTTTTCTTATGGAAAACCAATTTGGCCTCTGCTATTCGATCGCTTTACTTGGCATTTTTTAAAATAAAATAAAAAGTATAGGGTCTCTAAATTCACCGATAAGGTTATCGATGGGAACAATCGGGTTCCTAAATGCATCGATGAAATCCATCAGGTTTCGGTAGTTCCGATGGATTCCACCGATCTACCAATCGATGCCACCCAAATTCACCGACTCTGGCAGCCATTAACGTCATTTTTCTGTCATTTGAAAAATTTGATCCTGGCCCTCTACCTTTTTAGATAAAAAAGATAGGCTAGGGTTTTATTTCCATGTGATTTCATTAGAGGCGAATTCTCGTACTACATGTTTCGAAACAGAGTGGTTCAATAAATACGTCATCAATTGGTAACGTTTCATATCTATATTTTTGGAATTTATGGGCGTTATACTATGAAATACCGTTCACAGAGGTGTAAATTGTGAATTTATTGTCAATACTTTAGTAAAAACTAAATAAAATTAAGAAACAATTTCTCAATTAAAAAAACAACATTTAAACATTAATTTTTTAATATTGATGATCAAAAAATGACATAACATGTATCATTTTAGCAATAGTTTCAAAACGAGCTTTTACCTCGTTTTAAAACATCACATTTGAATGACATATTTTATGTCATTTTTTGACGTTTAGCTGAAAAATCAACATTAAAAAATCAATGTAAAAATGTTGTTTTTTTAATTGAGACATTGTTTCTTAATTTTATTTAGTTTTTACCAAAACATTGACAATAAATTCACAATTTACACCTCTGTGAACGGTATTTCATCGAATAACGCCCATAAATTCGAAAATATAGATATGAAACAACCAATTGATGACGTATTTATTGAACCACCCACACTGTTTCGAAACATATAGCAAGAGAATTCGCCTTAGGTGTCTCTTTATTTTTCGATGGCTCATCAGCATTCCATCGATGAATAACCGATGTATGTCACTTGTAATTTGCCAACAATGTGTTAGTGATGATGGGTGTTTTTAACCCTACAGAGATGGCGCTGAGAGCGCGGCACCCATTATCAGTAGCCTTAATTTATCCAAGCCATACGTTTGTCGTTCATTTGATATCCAACCAAGGCCAACAAAAACATACAGGCCACGACCCTGAAAAAATCAGCTGTTTTCTGGGGGCTGACTTTTACATTGGGTCTTATGGGAGGCCAGACGTTTTTTTAGGATATTTTCAAAATGGCACTACAGATTTCCGCGAAATTTCAGTGAAATATTCTTATACACCATCCCGATATTCAACCAAACTTTTGTAAGGATGCAAGATGATTAAAAGGTTAAAATCTTCAAGATTTAGCATTTCTTATTTTGAATTCAAATTACCCGCCATATACCGCATGCCAACTGTTATATTTGACATGTATTTGACTTTGTCATCTGTGTTTGTCACATTCGCGTCTACTTTAAATTTAATTTTTGTGTGAGCTAATGAAGCGGCTCTGAAAAATTAAGGATTACTATACATTAAAAAAAAATTTCTACAAGAATATAGTAAAAACAATCTCAAAACCGGCTTTATTTAAAAAAAAATTAAATATTCATAAACCGTCATTCCAATTTCAATATTTTAAAGACAATCAGCTGTGTCGTGATGTGACCATCAAAAAAAAAACAGCCCCGGATGTGACGTCAACAAAGTGGAGGATCGTGGACCGTCTGTTTTGATAGCCCTGATCCAACATGTCAGATGGCTTGTTGCAGTCATTTTGAAAGGCCCTTTTTTCAATACAATACTTAAAGTATGCGACCGTGCATCGCCTTGATGCCTAATAAGGAATGGGTTTTTTAAAACTGTTTTAAATTAAATTATTACAGTTAATTGACTTTGATAGTTTAATTGAGTAAAGTGTCTTTTCCTGCTTTATGGCGGCTGAACACGTACTTCTTAAATTTATCTGGGAAAGGGCCTCTAAAAATGACTGCTACAAGCGTGCCGGCATGTTGGTTTTTAAATGAACCCAAACGTATGGCTTGGATGAATTCAGGCTACTGAGTGGGTGCGCTCAAAAAGTTTTCTCAAAAATTATGATATAGAGATTAAGCAGCTACATCAACTCAAAATAATGCCTTTGTCTTACAAAAGTTTCAAAATTTAAAGAATTTTCTTAAATTTAAATCAAAAATGAAAATTAACCATAATTTTAAACATTAATTTACCGCATTGAGAAATTGTCAACGTCATTTGAAAGCAATAGAGAATTATTGAAATAAAGCCAGGCTATAATAGTTCCAGGCACAATTTTGACACCTTCACATTGTAATATCAGCTGTGATCTTTCAACACACGGCCTTTGTTTACTATATGAACCGGAATAAATAGTGCCTTCTCTTATTAATTGAAAATAAACGACGAAAGTTTTAAATTCGACTTTGGTATGTTAATTTTGAAGGATCAACTGTCAGTTTTCAATGTGAATGTGTCAAAATAGTGCCTGGCACAATTATAGCCTGGCTGTATTTCAATAATTCCCTTTTCCCTTTCAAATTTTGTTAAAAGTGTTTGCTTTTTTAATCCAAGCCATATTTTTGGGTTCAATTGAATCCAATATGGCGAAACGCTTGTAGCAGTCATTTTCCATTATTGGTTTTAATACGCCCACATAGCACAAAAATCACATCAACGTTAAATTAACGTGAATAAAAATACCAAAGTTTTTTTTACTTAAAAACAACCGCATACCATGTAATATTTATTTTGTGAAATCTACATGCTTAAAGATAACATAAAAACAAGGAGAAATCAAACTATAAAAATGTACTTTTCAAATTCACACTTGAAAAGTCTTTCACAACATGTTCTAAAACGCCACTAGATTAACACTTCTCAAACCTACTAACTTTCTGTGTCTTTTTTGGTCAGCTTGTTTTTATATATGAAATAAACGTTTTTTTCTAGCACCTTTCAAAATCAATGTTTTTTTTTCTCATGCCTTTTTTACGTGTTAAACACGTGATTGTGCTATGTGGGCGCTTTAGCAGTACATATTAAGACGTACGTGCGGATGAACCAAGAAATTAAAACAAAATTGAAGGAAAAGCCTGTACAGCGTTTTATTGACGACTTCCTTGATGATTAGAGGCTATAGGATGCTCGTAAGTTCTTATAATTAGTAAGACAGCAACGGATGATTTAAAAAAAAACAATGTTTTTGCCGATATAGCAGAATTATATTTTTTTTACTATAGGCTCATTTTATATGAAATTAATAGATTTCACGAAGAAATACCAAATCTATGTAATATCTCGAAAACTAACCCAACCTTGCGAGCCTCAAATTTCAAGACAAATTTTTGGTAAAAACCGCATTTTGATATATCAACTCGTTTTGGATTGGGGCCTATCACTTTTTTATTTCTTAAAATTTATTTTTACTGCAAATGGGTTGTTTGTACGGTTTTTAAAGCTTAATATAATTTTTAAACTAAATTTTATCTGACACTTTTAGTTTATGTGTAATACATCATTTTAAAGGAAATTTTACGTTGATTTCGAAAATCAAGTAAAAATATAACATTGTGTTATATCTCAGAAACTAAAAGTGACAGTTACAGTTGAGTGCGGCAATTCCATTAAGATTTTAAAACCCTACAAACAAGTAATTTACACCAAAAATAAATTTTGAGAAATAAAAAAGTTATATAGGCACCAATGCAAAATGCTGACTTTTCAAATGAATCCCTATCCAGCGTCATAAATGACAAAAACAAAATCTAATCATAAATGAAAATGGTATAACAGTGGAAAAAACGGAATTGTTAATAACCGGACATTATCAAAAACAAGACAAGAGCAAAATCGAAGTTTAGTATAACGTCTTTTATCAAAACCGGACAAAATCAAAAAGGACAAAATCATAAAATGGGGCCGGGTCTAGCATGAAAAGCTATGTCCTTTCTATTCATGTATACTGGTTTCGTTTCTCTTCCTCTTATAGAGTAGAGGCGGTGACAGTTGATGCCACGCACGTCATCAATTTTATCTTGGTATACGCCTACTTGCGGTCGGACAGTGCCGTGCGGAATAAATTACACGTAATAATTTATTAAACTAATTCCCAATATAAAACACTAAGCCTATGGATCTCCTAAACAGTCAATCACAAGCTAGAGGCGGGGCCAGTAGATCCCCCTCAGCCGTGACGTGGGTGGCTTCAACTCCCGTCGCGCGAACTCTACAAATCGGTCTCATGGAAGTTTGGCGGCAAATTTAAATCAGGAACAAATAATATATTGTTGTTTTTGCACCCAAAAATCCATAAAAAATATTAAAATTAATGAGCTCCCCTGTCCTTTTTCGAAAGGTTGAAATCGGTGTTAACCGAACCGAACCGAACCAAACCTCTTGGTCAATTAATTGCAAATTTAGGGTCCAACACCTGACCTTTTTTAAGGATGGGCGTTGCTTAATGAAAATCCCATATGTGCTATAGCAATCCCTATGTAAATACGGTGTTTTTATTATGGCAGTAAAAAAATTGCAGTGAAACACGCTTCAATTCCATAGTAATATCAGAATCACTCTCCTTTAGGTGAACGTCGCAAACTAGGCCCATTTTACTGTTTTTGTCCTTAATTTTGTTCTGTTTTGATAAAAGAGGTTATACAGAAATTCGATTTTGCTCTAGTCTTGTTTTAAAGAATGACGTTTTTGATAATAGGGACCTAAAGCCAGACACAAATTGTGCTGGGCACTATATTGACAGTTTTGCATTATAAGAACAGCTGTCTTCTTTCAAAATTAGGCCATTGTGTATTATAAGAGCCGGAATGAATAGTGACGCCACTATTAATGGAAAATAAACGACTGGATTTCTAAATTCGACTTTGGTATGTCAATTTTGAAAGATCAACTGTCAGTGTTTAATGCGAAACTGTCAATATAGTGCCCGGCACAATTTGTGCCTGGCTTTATTGCAATAGGTCCCTAATGTCCGGTTATTAATATTTCCGTTTTTAACATAGGACTGTTATGCCATTTTCCTTTATAATCTTAGACAATTTTTATTTGTCCTTTATGAAAAACTATGGAGGCCCTTTCAGAATCGGCACCGTAGCGCAAAAACGGGTTGATATATCAAAATGCGGTTTATACAAAAAACTTTTTCTGAAATTTAAGGCTCGCGCGCAAAGGGGGTTAGTGATACTTGATGTTCCCTAGAAGTATCCCTTTCCACTTAACAGTACTCGATTTGAATCGCCTGGTACAGGTATAGGCGAAGTGTACTTAAAATATGATACTTAATACAAAAATAAAAAAAATATGACACAAAGATATTAGGGACCTATTGCAATAAAGCCAGGCACAAATTGTGCCGGGCACTATATTGACAGTTTTGCATTAAAAACTGACAGTTGATCTTTCACAATTGACATACCAAAGTCGAATTTAGAAATCCAGTCGTTTATTTCCCATTAATTGTGGCGTCACTATTAATTTCGGCTCTTATAATACACAATGGCCTTATTTTGAAAGAAGACAGCTGTTCTTATAATGTGAAACTGTCAATATAGTGCCTGGCACAATTTGTGCCTGGCTTTATTGCAATAGGTCCCTATTGTATTATAAGAGCCGGAATTAATAGTGACGCCACTATTAATGGAAAATAAACGACTGGATTTCTAAATTCGACTTTGGTATGTCAATTTTGAAAGATGAAACTGTCAGTGTTTAATGCGATACTGTCAATATAGTGCCCGGCACAATTTGTGCCTTGCTTTACTGCAATAGGTCCCTAATAACATAATAATAATCGGTAAAATAATTCCAATAGTGCTTTTTATAAAAACAGACACAGAGACTTAACGAAAACAAAAAATCGTTCGTAAATAGGCGGCATCTAAAAAAATACAAAATAATTAATTTTCTTCACTTGTTTAAATGAGGTAAAACGGGATAGCCTATTTTAGCTACTTTAGCACTTTCCCTTTTTACCTCAATCTAATATAAAGTATTTAAACTATTCCTACTTTTTAAATATTTATCCTTTAGCCAAAAACCGCATGTTTGATGTTAGCCAAGACTAACAACTTTACAAATATCAACAGCAGAATATAATATCTTACCTTATTCAGTAGTCAATTCTAACAGCATTTAAATAAAAAGTTAAAAGCGGCACACAAAAAAATTAAAAAAATTACTGCACTAGCTTGTAACCATCTAATGACTGATTTAAAAATAACGGCGGCCTACGTCTATCCCAATCACAAATAGGCTATACCAACTTTACTTTGTGATCCCAATGAACAAAACTCGCGATACAGCGCAACGTTGCCACTTTTAGTTTGGTCAGGAGTGCCGGTATCCCATTTTACCTTACTATTCCATTTTAAGTACACTTCCCCTAATATAGCCCACGGACAAACCACGGATATATTTTTTAAGAGTTGAGAGATCACTGTGCAATAGCCCATTTTTTTTTTTGAAAAACTCAAATAAATAGTCTATTAAAAGCGGGACAAAGTTTACCCAATAGCAGAGAACATATAACAGCAGAGAACATAATAGTCTATGGACAAATCGGCCTAAAAGGGGGTTTCGTGTGCAAGTCGTGCCAACTTTTTGCCGATAAGCCAAGTTTGTTAAGGGCACTTCATAGATCAGATTTTGACTTGTTGTCATTCTGGTAAATGCGTTTTTTTTAAAGTAATGGCCCCCACCACTTTTTTTTGCACGATACTTTTTAAAACGATATATCTTTCTTAAAAATAGTCGTAGAGGTTGCAAAAAATGGCAAATGAATCAGTAAACACCCGCAATAAAATAACTTTCTATTATATTTTTCAAAATTTTGTTTCGTTTTTTTAGAAAAAATAAAATAACTGAATTTTTACTTTTTTTTTGTATAGCTAGTAAAGTTTAACCTACATTTTTAATAATACCAAAGCAAAATTAAAAGAAAAAGTTTAAATAAAAGTTTTAGAACGAACATTTTTCTTTAATTTGATGTATACAAGTCTTATATAGATGTATATTTTATATTTGTTTCAATAAAAAAACAATTTGTTGTCACCAAAACGACTACCGAAGGTGTATTACCGTACGCGGACGCCTATAAGGCGGCGCGCGGCTTTACGCAGCTGAGGCGTCTAGTAAAACAGATGATTTCTATTATTATTGTTATCGTTGTTTGATGGACATTATCAAACAACGTTTTTATTGTTATTTTTGAAAGTGAATATCTGCTTCGTCCCGGCGTTTAGTTTTAAGATATAAAATTTAGAGACATTTATCTAAATTAGAATGCTTTTTATTTTCTTTTTTTTGCTAGAGTTATGCTCAAACTTTATACTTAAAGTTACTTTTATTTCTTGGTTTAAACTAATTTAGTTACTAAGATATGCCTTGCCTACAAAAAGGGTAAAAATTTGAATTTGCGCGGTGAATTATATGCTCAAGAATGCATTGACTTTACTTTATTATTTTTGCTTTTTCTACCTTGAGTATATCCATTTTCCATCCTTTTTTAATTTAAGTTTTCCCTAATTTTATACATACCTTTTTACTGCTGTATTGCTACATATATAGCAGTGCTCCAACGTCCGTCTTGCTATACGGAGCTCATGCGTATATTTGGGGTACTCTCCATACCAGTGATATATATTGATCGCCAAGTGAAACCACATGCGTGCTTTAAGACCGCGGTCGTGTATAAACATTTATGGATTGCTTTGATGTGCTACTGCTACTACTTTGATTGGAATTATTTGGATTCGACTGTGCAGTTGTCCATGTACCAAGTTCCTTTCATCCAAGGGTAAGTCAAAGTGTTTTTGAGCTGCGTTTCTTTACATTTTTTACTTATTCCCTATGCTACTATTCCTAACTAAAAACACAAAAGTGTAACCTAAGAGTGGGAACTATTGGACTGGAGATCCCTATTGCTACAGTTCGGTTGGTTTGTTGACTTTTTCATGCGAAAGACGTCTCGACCGACCATTTTTTGGTCCTTCGAGCCGGATTTCCCGTTCTGCGTAATAGGTGCTCTCAGAGTTGCATAATTGTGTTTGAAGTTAGGACTTTACTTTGCGTCTTTTTGAGACAAGGCATATCTTAGGTTTTACATTTTATCTACGGTGTGTCTATTGTACGTTGCACGTACCAACTTGCATTGCATTTTTTTATTTGTGCAATATACAAATTGCATACAAATTTTGAAAAATTTATTTTTTTTCAAAATTAAAATTTATTGCGCTGTCGATGTATGTAAGGCTTGCGTTTCCTTGCGTACCTACACAAATTCAGAAACTCTTATCAGTTGCTAAATTTTTTGTGCATATTTATTAGCATTTATACTTTTTGCTAAAAACTTGCTGTTCTTTACTCAATATTTGCTAAAAGCCGCTGGCCTTTTAATATTGCTTTGAATCTTGGTTTACGAGGGAATTTAAAAAGTAGTACGATATATTTTTTAAATTTGCTTCCCTTATTAACTATTGCTTTATTTTACACTTGAACCTTTTAAAATGGTAAACGATACCGAAAAAAAGGTAAGCTCGGCTAAGGCCTTGCGTCAGACTGCAATCAATCAGTTGAGTGTGCTTGAACACTATGCCAATCAGGCGAAAACAAATCCAGCTGCTCACACAAGGTTTAAAGTTAACTTTAAAAAACTTTCTTCTTGTTGTAAGAGCTTTGAAAAGCATCATAATGCTTTACTGATCTTGATTTCAGACGATTCTGAAGCTCTGGAAGCTCAGAATAAAATACAAAAAGATTTTTTGGATAGATGCGTAGAGGTTGAGGCTTTGCACTATGATTTATTTGAGGTGGAGGCTGAAGAAATAAATCGAAGCCACAATGAGGTAAATAATCAAACAATTATTTTTCCGGAACCAGAATTTTCTCTTCCCAAGTTAAATGTCCCTCCTTTTTCGGGCGATGTTGAGGAGTTTCCAAGCTTTATTGAGATTTACAATGCGGTTGTACATACGCGTAAGAGCTCGGACATTGAGAAGTTTAAATATTTACGTACGATTTTAAGAGGCCCTGCTTTAAATTTAATTAAAAATATACCTCTTGAAGGAAATAATTATTTACTTTGCTACGATACGCTGATTTCCAGATATGACAATAAGCGCTTGCGTGCGGTTTCTTACTGGAAATCTATCGAAAACTCACCTCGGCTATCCAATGATGACGTTTTAGAATTGCGCAAAATGCTAGATACGTTCAAGGAAAACCTTGATTGCTTAAAAAATATGGGATATGCGACCCATAGTTGGTGCTTTATTACTGCGAACATGCTTTTGGATCGATTAGATCCCGGAACGCGTAAGTTATTTGAACAAAATCACGCTTCTAATTTAATGCCAAAATACGAAGATATTTACAAATTTTTAGAGCAACATTGCACGTCTCTTGAATCTTTATCTTTGTCTATGAAACAAGATAATGTTCAAAACTCACGACCAGGGAACTTCTCGAGATCCCCCCGTAATCCACGAAATAAAACAGTTTTACTTGCGAACAGACAGTCACAAAAAACTCCAAATTCCAAACAAAACACGTGTTTCTACTGCAAAGCAAAAAATACACATCTGATTTTTAGCTGTGAATCTTTTTTAGTGAAACCAATTCAAGAACGCATTGATTTTATTAGAAATAATAAGGGATGCACCAATTGCATGGCTAGTTTTCATCAGGTAAACTCGTGCACTTCACAAAAAAGATGTAGATTTTGTTTTTTAAATCACCACAGTCTTTTATGCCTAAAAAATAACTCCCCAGCTTCGGTGATTGCTTCTTCTTCTGTGACGTCTAGTGGATCACAAACTAACCCCGTAGAAAATCAGATTACTGAAAATAAATCTATTCACGCGGGTACTGTGCTTGGCGACTATGACACGTTGCTTTGCACTGCTTTGCTGCACATCCGTGATGCATACGGAGATTGGCACGAAATACGCGCCATCTTGGATAATGGCGCCATGTGCTCCTTTATAACGAAAAAATGTGCGAATGCACTCGGACTTCCTAAATCCAACATTTCGCTTAATGTAAACGGTTTAGGAGATATGTCTACTACTGCGCGCCATGCGGTGCATTGTAAAATTGCTGCTATCGATAATAAATCGAAAATTTTTAGTCTAGAACCTGTATTAATAGACCAAGTTTGCGATAAAATGCCAAGTGTATCTTTTAACCAAAATTCTTTGCACTACTTAACTGGTCTAAAATTAGCTGATCCCAGTTGGTATAATCAAGCTGGCATTCAGCTTCTTATTGGCGCGGACCTTTATGGATCACTTTTAGAAGAAGGTAGACTTTATTTCGGTCCAGACACCCCCTCTTGTATTAATACAGTCTTCGGATGGACTTTGCTCGGAAAAATGCCTCTGCAAAATGCTGCTTTTGCATCAAAAAATATTTCTACTTTTATGGCAACTATTTCTACTCCTGATTTAAATAATACTTTGCAAAAATTCTGGGAGTTGGAAGAGGTTCCTACGGTGGAGAAAAATTCACCTTCAGATATTTTTTGCGAAAAATATTTTGAAAAAACTACTATACGCGATGTGGACGGTAGATACACCGTTTCGTTGCCTTTTAAAATCAATCCCGTTGATTTCGGCGATACCCGAACCCTTGCTTTGCGTCGGTTGTACTCGCTTGAAAAACGTTTACTAAATGATAAAAAATTATTTACTTCTTACTCACAAGTAATGCAAGAATACTTGGATATGGGTCACATGCGTGCAGTTTCACCCCCTAATAACTCAGAAATTCATGAATATTTTTATATTGCTCACCATGCGGTTATAAAAGAAAGCTCGAGTAGCACGCCTGTTCGTCCTGTCTTTGACGCATCGAGTCATTCTTTAAATAAGCCCAGCCTAAATCAAGCCCTTCACACGGGTCCTAAACTACAAGGAGATTTAGTTAAAATTTTGCTTAATTTTCGGCTACATAAATATTGTTTTGTTAGCGATATTTCTAAAATGTACAGAATGATAAATGTGGAGGAAAATCAACATAAATACCAACGAATTTTATGGCGTTTTAATTCTGAAGAATCGGTGCAAGATTACGAATTGAAAACTTTGACTTTCGGGGTAAACTGTTCTCCATATTTAGCAATTCGAACCTTGCTTAAATTAGCCGATGATTATCAAGACTTACCGTTGGCTTCTGCGATTTTAAAGGACAGCGTCTATATAGACGACTGCGTAGTAAGTTGCAATGATTTTGATCAAATCATGCTTATGAAAAATCAATTAATTGAGTTATTAGGGCGAGGTGGATTTGAACTGAAAAAATGGGCATCAAACGAACCCAAATTGCTTGCAGACTTGCCTGCAACCCACATACAAACCAAAGACTTTTCTTTGGATCGAGAGGATGCAAACTCTCTAAAAATTTTAGGCTTGAGGTGGAACCCTCAAAGTGATAACTTTTTTTATTCTTTTAATTATAATACAAAAATTTGCACTAAGCGTAATTTGCTTAGTACCCTTGCGAAATGCTTTGACCCTTTAGGTTTTCTTACACCGGTTACGTTTTTTGCAAAAAATTTAATCCAGTACTTATGGTTTATAAAGTTAGATTGGGATCAGTTAGCACCCCCGGAAATAATTTCCAAGTGGAAAAAATTCGAGGAAGAACTCAAATTATTTTCTGATTTTTATATCCCAAGAATGATTGATCTCTCTAATTTTCAATTTTGTCAAATTGTTGGATTTAGCGATGCATCCGAGCGCGGTATGTGTGCGGCGGTTTATTTTCGTATTGTTTATCAAAACGGAGATATTAAAACGTGTTTTGTGTGCGCAAAATCGAAAGTCGCTCCCATAAAAAGAATCAGTATTCCCCGTTTGGAGCTCTGTGCGGCAGTTTTGCTAGCTAAACTCATTCAATTTATTCAAAATACTTTTGCTAATAAAATTGCTTTTCAAAATACTATTGCTTTTACGGATAGTATGGTAGCGCTCTCTTGGATCAAAGGATCACCACATGCGTGGCGCACCTTTGTATCCAACCGAGTCACATACATACAAGAAAAAGTTCAGCCTTGCGATTGGAACCATGTTCCTTCTGAATTAAATGCCGCGGACCCTGGGTCACGTGGTCTATTGCCTGCAGATTTAATTAATTGTTCCCTTTGGTGGCAAGGACCCGAGTTCCTTTGTAAGCCACAAGAGACATGGGATTTTACTAAAAATAATATTACTACACCCAAAGAAGCTCTCGAAGAGGAGCGAAAATTGGTGTTTGCTGCAACAATTGAACCAAATTTTTTGGATTGTCTGCTTAACAAATTTTCAAATTTTTTGCGTTTAATTAGACTTGTTGCTTTTATACTACGTTTTATTCACAATCTTCGCGCGCGTAAATTTAATAATGAGAAAATTATTATTAATTCTACGTGGTTAATACAATATGAGTTACAAAATGCAATATTTGTGCTTATAAAACACGTGCAAAATAAATATTTTCAAAACGAGATTTCTTTACTCGTCGATAATAAACCGTTGCCAAAGGTTTTTAGAAAATTAAATCCGTTTTTGGATCAAAATAATATTTTACGCATTGGCGGAAGATTATGCAATTCGGAATTAGATTATGACAAAAAATTTCCTATACTTTTACCCGGTGATTCTCAATTTACAAAGTTATTGATTGCGCATACTCACGAGAAACATATGCATACCGGCATAAACACGACTTTATTTTTACTTTTTCAAAATTATTGGATTTTTGCAGCTAAAAGGCATATAAGAAAAATAATTTCGCGTTGTTCTACATGCTGGCGCACGCGCCCCAATAATTATCAACCCCCTGTTGGAAATTTGCCAAAATTTCGCGTTTCACAAGCAAAAGCTTTTCAACACGTTGGCGTTGATCTTACGGGAAGTTTTGCTATTACAATGAGCCGCATGCGCGGTGCAAAACGACTTAAGGCTTATGTCATTCTATTTATTTGCGGTTGTACGAAGGCGGTACACTTAGAAATTGTGTCAGACTTATCGGCAGACGCTTTTATGGCAGCATTCCGACGTTTTATTGCCAGAAGAGGACGCGTGGAAGTAGTCTACTCGGATAACGCGTCAAATTTTACGCTTTCTGCTAAAATGCTTAACGAGATGTTTGCAGAAGTTGCTAATCGCGAATCAATTCGTTGGCACTTCAACCCTCCATCCGCACCCCACATGGGCGGTTTGTGGGAAAGTAACATCAAAAGTGCAAAGTCTCATTTACTACGAGTAATTGGAGAACAGGTGCTTACTTTTGAGGAGCTTTATACTGTGGTTACTCAAGTAGAAGCTATCCTCAACTCTAGGCCTTTGTGTCCAGTCAGCACAGATCCAAATGATTTGACTGCACTGACGCCCGGTCATTTCCTTAGCCTGGAACCACTTACGACTGTTCCAGACCTCGATTTTGACCAAGTGCCTTTAAATAGGCTTTCTCGGTGGCAGTTGCGGCAAAAACTGCATCGCGATTTTTGGCGTAGATGGCACAGAGATTACTTACATACATTGCAACAACACGCTAAAGTGAATCAAGACAAAATTGATCCCATTGCGATTGATACGATGGTTTTGATCAAAGATGATCAAACCACTCCCTTAAATTGGGTATTGGGACGAGTAGTAGGATTGCACCCTGGTACTGATAATGTAGTAAGAGTTGCTACAGTTAAAACCTCCAAAGGTTTATTCAGGAGGCCTTTGGTGAAATTGTGCCCTCTCCCTAATGCTTAGTTCAGAAAATACCATGCCCTGGGTATTTTCAGGGGGGCCGGAATGCTTCGTCCCGGCGTTTAGTTTTAAGATATAAAATTTAGAGACATTTATCTAAATTAGAATGCTTTTTATTTTCTTTTTTTTGCTAGAGTTATGCTCAAACTTTATACTTAAAGTTACTTTTATTTCTTGGTTTAAACTAATTTAGTTACTAAGATATGCCTTGCCTACAAAAAGGGTAAAAATTTGAATTTGCGCGGTGAATTATATGCTCAAGAATGCATTGACTTTACTTTATTATTTTTGCTTTTTCTACCTTGAGTATATCCATTTTCCATCCTTTTTTAATTTAAGTTTTCCCTAATTTTATACATACCTTTTTACTGCTGTATTGCTACATATATAGCAGTGCTCCAACGTCCGTCTTGCTATACGGAGCTCATGCGTATATTTGGGGTACTCTCCATACCAGTGATATATATTGATCGCCAAGTGAAACCACATGCGTGCTTTAAGACCGCGGTCGTGTATAAACATTTATGGATTGCTTTGATGTGCTACTGCTACTACTTTGATTGGAATTATTTGGATTCGACTGTGCAGTTGTCCATGTACCAAGTTCCTTTCATCCAAGGGTAAGTCAAAGTGTTTTTGAGCTGCGTTTCTTTACATTTTTTACTTATTCCCTATGCTACTATTCCTAACTAAAAACACAAAAGTGTAACCTAAGAGTGGGAACTATTGGACTGGAGATCCCTATTGCTACAGTTCGGTTGGTTTGTTGACTTTTTCATGCGAAAGACGTCTCGACCGACCAATATCAATCGACGAAAGTTTTGAGGACTGCAATTTGACAATGGATCCTAGCTGAGAATAGGTCACAGACTAACGATTTGGAGGTTGCCGGGCAAGTTTTTGGTCCAATTTTTTTTATTCCCCCCCCTTATATAGTCGTGTTCGAATTTCTAAAAATGTACCTAAGTTGACACCCTAAAGACACAATGACATAGAAATAAATCAAAAATGTGTAAAATCTAATTTAAAAATAAAACTATATTAATTTTTTAAATTTTAGCTGCAAAATTCCCCAAGATTTTTCTTAAAAACTAAGCTAGGCAAAAATATGTACTAATCTTTATTGTAGATTTAAACTCTCCAGCGGCGTCCGTTTATTGAGGTAGTGTAAATAAATTTAAAAAAGAAACATGAAACACACGATTTTCTTAAAAACCGAGCTCTATATCAAAAAATTTAATACACACTTTGTTATAGACAATAAAATTGCCTTTTAAATGATGTATAATAAGGTAATGTTAGTTTTGTCTATAACCATTTAGAGGCGTCCGTAAATAAAATCAATTTTGAAAAATCACTAAATTTATCAATTTATATACTACTAAGTTTTATCCAATTTTCTCAAAAATTAAGCTTTATGGAAAAAAAAATTATTTCGCCGTTAATTGTAGAAAATAAAATTTCCCTTTTAACAATGTATTAGTCAGTGAGGTCAGGCTTATGAGAAACTCTCCAGCGGCGTCCGTTTATTAAGAAAATAGAAAAAAAATTAAAGAAACCACATAAGTTTTACCCGATTATCTTAAAAAACAAGCTCTCTATCAAAAATTGCGAATTCTATCAAAAATTGTGACTTATAGTCGATTGTAGACAAATAAAATTTCCTTTTAAACATGTACAATAATGTAAGGTTTATCTTCAATTTAAAACTTCACAGGCCTATGCAACTTAAGTCAATTTTTACAAATCACCAAATAAATTAATTCTGTTACCAGTTTTTTTCCAATTTTCTCAGAACCTAAGCTCAAATGACAAAAATGTGTTTTGTATTGTATTGTAAGTCATTTAAGCTTTGTTGTATTAAAATCGGATAAAAAATAAAAAAGATACAATTTGTTTTTAAATATGCTTTTCCGTCATATTGAATCCGCCATATTTAAAAAAAAGCGCGATTATCACAATGAAAATAGGTCAAAACCTTATCTGCTAGGTATGCTAAACAAATTTAAGTTACTTTCAAAAAGTTCTTATGGTTTTCATTAAAAGCATAATTTTTAAATATACCCCAAAGACCCCTATTTTTTTCCAGTAACTTGGCCATAACTTAAAAACTAATTAACGCATTTTAACATTTGAACCAGATTTGAATAAATAATCAAAATAGCTATCTTTTTTGTATAAACTTTTTTTTTCTGGCTCCAATAGTTTTATAAATAAAATAAGAAAAATTAAAAAATTTTACCTTTTTTTTTGTATTTTTTTATTTTTTTGACAAATATAAAAAAATACATATTTTCTGACCAAATCATTTTTAAATACATTATAAAGCAAGTATTTTAAACTTTGTTCCATGAAAATCGGATAAGAAATAAAAAAGTTACAATTTTTTTAAAGATACGCCTTTCCGCCATTTTGAATCCGCCATATCTTTCAAAAAACGCATTTACCAGAATGACAACAAGTCAAAACCTGACATATGGGATGCCCTTAACAAAGTTAGCTTATCGGCAGAAAGTTGGCACGACTTGCACACGACACTTGATTTGTCCATATACTACAAAGAAAATTTGTTATTGTTGTTTTGTTGTGTTATTTTTGATCATACATTTAAATGAAGTTGCCCTTTTTAAAGCAAAAGGGTTGTTATTGGCGCCAAAGTGCTCAAAATCCTACCAGTTACATAATATACAGGGTGTCCCAACTAAAAGGTAACCAGAGCTGTCAGGTACTTAAGTACAGTACTTGGAAATGTACTTCAAGTACTTACAAGTACTTCAAGTACTGTACTTGAAGTACATCTACAATCCGGTAATTGTACTTGATACTTGAAGTACTTTTAACAATGTACTTGGAAATGTACTTGATTTTGTCAAGTAAAGTACTTCAAGTACATTATAAGTACTTTAAATACAGTCAAAGTACTTCAAGTACATTCAAAGTACTTCAAATACATTAAGAGTACTTCAAGTACAATATCATATTCTTAAAGTACAATGTAGATATAGGTGAGATATAACTTTAGTGCGTCGAAGACAAGTCCTGTCCAGTTTTTTTATTAACTTGGCAGGAAAGTCCGGTTGGAAGGTTGCTTAATTAATTAGGTGAAAAGAAAACACTTATCCAAAGAATAGTGTCTATAGGCGTAATTATTTCGTGCAATGTGAAATTCAGTTGTGAGAAACTACTACAGCAGTCGTGCCATCTATTGAGGGGTGTCGGTAGACGGTAGTGCAGGTATATTGCACTTGCTGCTCGATTTTTGGGGATCGACCTACTCGCCTTGCAGCAGACGTAATTTCTACGTTTGATGGAGGTTGGTTCATTCATAAAATTTATTTAATCTGACTAGATATACCTCAAAAAATTCCTTGGATATTTACGTTTGTTATGCTTATTTATTTAGTTTGATTTAAAGAAGTTTTTAAGCAGTTTTGTGGGCTATTATAAAAATAGTACTTTCTATGAGTGATTTAGAAATTATTGACGGTAAGAACGGGCACTGTTCCTACAAGTGCTCTACCAAAAAAAAAATAAGGCAAGGTAGGGTACGTGCATCCCGGTTTTACAAGGGTTTTTTGTAGGCAAGCGCGGATTTGAGGAGGGGGTAAAGAGGTAATTACCCCTCTAGAAAAAAAATATATTACAAATAATTTTTTTGTCAACTATTACCCCCTTGCAGCTTTTTGTTTAATAAAATTATCTCTTTCCATTACCTTTTTATGGCATTTGTATGTAAAATGATGAGTTCAGAAAAAATAAATAAATAAATGCAATTTAGATATTTAAGTAATATATATTTACATACAACAATATTCCAAAAAATAAAACCTTTCAGGTTGAAAATTTTGTAAACAGTTTTACATTTTTTTACATCTTTGATTTTTTTAACATTTTTGACGGTTTTGACAATTTTTTAAAAAGTTTTTGACGTTTTTTGAAATTTTCAACATTTTTTTTGATATTATTGGTATTTTTGACGTTTTTCTCATTTTTTCATATATTTAAAGTGCTTCAAGTACTTTTATTGTAAAAGACTTGGGGAAAATCAAGTACTTTTATAATGTACTTGAAACTTGAAGTACATTTGACAAGAAAATGTACTTACTACTTCAAGTACTTTTACAAATCTTAATGTACTTGGTACTTGTACTTGAAGTACTTTTATAATGTACTTGTGACAGCTCTGAAGGAAACAGAGGTGTTTTTGGTTATTTTTCGTGGGAATTTGGAGAAACGCTCGGATACGACGATGATATGATGAGTGGTGATAATGATGTCATACACCATCATTCTATTCATCCTACTTGTTTTAGTAAAAGCCATAAAATCCATTTAGGCTACAATAAGTTGTGTAGTGAGAGTGGACAAGGAGACGTTTATTACATATTAGTGTTTAGCTTCAGGAATATTCAAGATGGTCCAATAGAGGAGCCAGTCCAATAAAGGAAACCTTCCCCTATATAAGAAATATAAATTAATTTCTGATGAAACGCTGCCGTTATCAAAAAATAAACCAATCTAATGCATATTATCAATGCGACTTTTAAAAAAAGTTTTATCAAATACTTATTTGTTTGATTTTTTCTAAGATTAGTGATACTATCATTTACCGATATGGATTTTGAAATCCTTAGTTACATACAGTTAATTATTTTATCAAATTCAGTACAAAATTATTAAACTTAATTTTTGCAGTACCTGTCCAACACTACAAAATGGATTCTACAACTGAATTGTCTAAGGTAGGAATAGAAATTGTTTAATATTTTGATTAACAAATAACGAATTTTATCTATAAGCATACGGTAAATTGTACTTTACCGCACTCATTTGCTTGCGGTAGGAACGCCGGCGCCGTGCGGTCAGTACAAAGATTTCAATACTCAAGGGGTAAGTAAGTATAATTCGTCGCTAACATGACGAAGGGGCGTATCTAAAAAATCGGGATTTGAGTTGCTCCCATGATAATTGCTAGTTTTAAGTATATTTTGATACGGCGAAGAGGCGTATCTCTATTGCTACAATGTTACGAGAGGAGAGAGAGACAACGGGCATAGCTCAAATTTAAAGTCGTAAAACACGACGAAGAGAATAATAAAAATCTTTACATTGGAATTACTCAAAACTTGTTATTTTGAGATTTTGAGATCGATTTTAATGGAGCAAACTGTACTTGGCAGAGAATTAATTAGAGTTTTGACTGAATGTATTTTTTTGTCAATCATCTTAAAATCCAAGATGGCGGATGAAATTAAAATATACCCTTCAAAGATGCTCGTTTATTCTCATGTTGCGAAGATGTGTTCATTGTTTTTTTAAATAAGTAAAAAAACTGCATTCTTGCCACTCACAACAAGGTATGAATTAGCAAAATCGGTTCAGTGGTTATTTATACGATTGCCTTGGCAATCTGCATTTATTTCCTTATAAATTCATTACTACTGAACCGATTTTAATAAAATAAAAAACATCCTGGTGACAATTGATTGCTTTTTAAAGAGAATGGTCAAAGTTTATCGCCATCTTAAAATTTAAGATGGCGGACAGAATCATACTTGATTTTTCAAAATGGCGTGTTTATTTTTAGTTTCTGCAAATGTTTTAGTTTTTTTTTAATATGGCAAGTCATAAACACAAACCTAAATAGAGTCATAAAAAATAGTAAAAATTGTAATATTAAATCCATCGATACAAATGGCTCTGTCTTAACTAAGTCAGCCGAAATAGCAAATGCTTTTTGTGAATATTTCTCCAGTAGTGTAATAGAAAAACTGTCAGTTCTACCCCATAGCCAATGTACTTTACCAGCATATTACGTCAATTCCATTTTCTTCTATGAGATATCCATAGATGAGACCTTGTCAGCCATAAAATCATTGAAGAATAAGAAAGCATGCTGTAGCAATGAGGATATTCCAGTATTTGCTCTTGAGTATATATGGGATTATATCAAGTATCCACTTAGGTTTCTTTACAATTTGTTTGTTACAAGTGGTGCCTTTCCAGACAAACTTAACTTAGGTCATTCCTGAATCATGAAAACCTTCTCTCAAATGCACAGCATGGTTTCAGAGATAAATTGTCAACTAATACTGCCGCTTATGATTTCACTCAAGCAATTTACAACTCAATGGACTCTAGCAAGTTCACTGTTGCTCTCTATTTTGACCTCACACGTGCATTTGATTGTGTTGATAGTGTGTTTCTTATTCAAAAACTGAATGCTTTAGGGTTTCGAGGTGATTTCAGAAATCTTGTTACTTCTTTTATGATAGGTAGGAAAATAAAGGTGAAGTTTGGTTCAGATTTCTCTAGTACTTGTGAGCAAAGATATGGGGTGCCACAAGGTAGTGTGCTATCCCCACTCCTAATTATTCTGTTTATTAATGACCTTGTAAGTTTTCTAGAAAGTTTGGTTCCCAGGGGATAAAATAAAAATCGTTCTGTATGCCGATGATTCCACCATTGTCATATCGTGTGAATCCCTACAAATTCTTATCGAAAAGTCCAATCTCATGCTTGATAAGTTTCATGAATGGTGTACTAGTAACAAACTGCTAGTCAATGAGAGAAAAACTAAATACATGGTGTTTCACAAGAGAAGGTTAGTACCAAACTTTGTCCTCTCCATAAATGGTGTAAATGTTGATAGGGTTGACAGCTATAAGTTCTTAGGATTACATATCGATAGCCAGCTTACCTGGACCTGTCATATTGACCATGTAGCTGGAAAACTCAACTCTGCATACTTCGCAATAGTTAATTTAAAAAACATATTAACAACAAAACAACTTATAAATGTATATTATGCTTTGGTATACAGTCATCTGAAATACATGATTCTTTATTGGGGTCAATCATGCGAAATTGGGAGGGTTTTTGTGCTTCAGAAACGAATCTTAAGGAAGATTTTTTCCTTGAGCCCTGTGGAATCATGTAGGCCTATATTTAAAAATCAAAAGCTACTTACTATTTATGGCATTTTGATACTTGAGCCGGCTATGTTTGTAAAGAGAAACAAAAGCAAATTCCCAACAGTTTCAACAAGTCATAACTATAATACTAGGCAAACAAGTAAAAATCTTGATTCCAAATTTTCATCTATCAGCTTTTAGGAAAAGTCCAAAATGTTTTGCTAGTTATGTATATAATAAAATTCCTAATGAAATAAATAATGTCCCATCAGAAAAACAGTTCAAAAAAAGACTACAGAGCTACCTTATTGATAAATGTTTCTATAGCATTAGTGACCTTTTTAATCATTGACTAGAGTTAAATGTAATATTATTAAGTATTTTCTGCTGTAAAATTTGACATTGTATATACTTTTATAAGTCGATGTACAATAAAGAATTGAATTGAATTGAATTGAATTTTAAGGCTAGTTTTGTATTGATTTTTTATTAATGCAGTAAAATTTTTTACTAAAATTGGGTAGTTTAGTTTGTAAAAAGCTATAAATCTAATAAAAATAAATAACCAAAAAGTTGAGGGAGTGTGAAACTACTAAACTAACGTTTGTGTTATGCTTATCTTTAGTGTTCCAAAATTTATCTTTTTTGTCCTGTTTAAGTTTCCTTTATCCTTACGGCAAATAACGGCAATAGCTGTCAAATTTGCTGTTATTTTAACTGACCCAAAAACACCCTAATACCTGTGGTACTAAATAGAGCGCACTTTTACCAAAGACATAGATATACTTGGCAACATTGCGCTCGCTTTTCAGCACCGGTCGGTATATGAATTCTTGAATAGGGACCTATTGCAATAGTGCCAGGCACAAATTGTGCCGGGCACTATATTGACAGTTTCGCATTAAAAACTGACAGTTGATCTTTCAAAATTGACACACCAGTCGAATTTAGAAATCCAGTCGTTTATTTTCCATTAATAGTTGCGTCACTATTAATTCCGGGTCTTATGATCCACAAAGGCCTAATTTTGAAGGAAGACAGCTGTTCTTATAATGTGAAACTGTCATTATAGTGCCCGGCACAATTTGTGCCTGGCACTATTGCAATAGGTCCCTAATATATGAGGAGTACTCCCTTAACTTAAAATCCGGTGATAGGCGAACTGCGCATGCATGTGATTTCAATTGATTTCCGCATGTCTATTGGTTTAATTTGGATATGTAAATTATTATTCTCACCCATTTAAGAATACTCCCTCAAAATCAGGGGCATGTGATCTCAATGGATTTGCGTATCTATTTCACAAACTCCCATGTATGCAAAAGGAAAGCTGGCATGCCTTAATCACGGATCACCTTAAGGTCATCTGTGCCTTAATGCTCCGTGCTTTCGGTTGATTTCGGTGTGTAAATTTAACTCTTGTGCGGTAATAACCTAGTTCTCACACCATTACGATATATACTCTATCTATTTAGCCTTCTTCGATCCATTTTTGGATATGGGCCTCCCTAACATCTTCCACTCTTCCCTGTCTGTCGCCGTGTTTATCCATCTAGTTCCCGCATGTTTCTTCAAATCGTCCGCTCATCTCATTTGGGGTCTTCCTCTACTTCTTTTATTTTCCCAAGGTCTCCAGTTTACAATACATTTGTCCCATCGATCGTCTTTCTGTCTGATATTATGACCGGAAAATGTCCATTTTAATTTTGGTACTTCTCCTCTGACATCCCTTACTTTTGTTTATTTCTTCCTCCTTCCATTCGTTTTTCTATCTGTTAGCTTAACATGTAACATTTGTCTTTCAATTGATCTTTAGGCTTTTGTTACCTTATCCATGTTTGATTTTGTAAGTGTCCAGGCCTTGGATCCATCAGGAAGGATATATTGGTTAACTTTCGTTTTGAGGTACTGAGGATATTTTTTATTTTTTAAATGTACCTTAATTTATCGAATGCTGCCCAGGTCAATCTTAATCATCTCTTGATTTCAGCTGTTTTTTTTTCTTTTTTGAGTTTAATAATTTGTCCCATATTCCTCTACTTGTTCTATTTTCTCTTGGTTTATTCTGATCGTGATATCTTCATCTGTGTTTGTTATGATATTAGTTTTAGTGTAGTTCATGCTCAAGCCTATATTTTTAGCTGCTGTATTTCAGCATTTTTATCAATTCTTCTTTCTTATCTGTTATTAAGGCGAAATCATCAGCATATCTTAGGTGGTTCAAGTATTGTCTGTTTATATTGATGCCCATTTCTTCCCATTCTAAGTATTTAAAAACATCTTCTAGGGCCGGGTTAAATAGTTAAGGGGATATTGTGTCACCCCATCTGACACCTCTTCTTATGTGGATTGGCTTGGTTCCTTCGTATATTTTGATTGAGTTGCTTCGCTATATATATTGGCTATTAAATCTGTGTATCTGTAAAATATATTCGGCTATTAATTAAAGATGTTTTTACTGCCCAGTGCTCAATGTGTGTATGAGATTGATTGAGATGAGGACAAAAAAATGAAAAAAATATCAAAACTTGTTTAAATTTGAAGAGTGAGGGAATACTTGGATTTTTAAAAGTAAAGCTGTTCCCGCATAGAGGCGGATCTAAGGGTGGACAAGGTAGGACCCACTCTTAACAGAAAACCTATGTTTTCATTTAAGCAAAAAAAATTGCAAATGCTAATGAATCGAAATTTTTTACAAAATTCTTCTACGGCACTTTTTTTCCAAAAAAATGTATTTTTTTTGCCTGCGGCTATATCTGTCTATAGTGCGATTTTTTAGAGTTAATCCAAGTTAATCCAATCTCTATTTTAAAAATAGCAAAGAAAAAATTTTGTATTCGCAAAAATTGTTGTATACTGAACATGTCAAACTAAACCGTTATGTGTCATCAAAAGCCAGTAAGATATATGTGAGTTGCGTTTTTTAAGGAGTTTTTATCCCTTCGGTAACGCTGTATTTTTTGCCATATTACTAACCCAAAATCTGTCAAATTTGTTAAAATATGACTGAAATACGATAGCTAGTGAGAAACTGAGTAAAAACACACAGCGCAGTAAATTTGTTATAATAACTAGCAAAATAGTTATTAAAAACTAATTTTTAGGTATTTTGGTAAGGTGTTTCTAGTGTTTTTTGCCTCACAAATCATTGACATACTTATTATCTGAAAAATAATATACTTGTATCTAAAGGACTACTTAAAGTTAAAAAAAAATAGTTTAAAATAACACTGGACTTGCAAATTTGACAAAACTATCAGATATTTTAGAGAACACAACGTTACAGAATTACAAAAATTGATAATGGTCAAAAATATCAAGGCGGCTAATAAACACAACTATTTTCCAAGTAAATTCCAAAGAAAGAATCTAATGTCCTGATTTGTAACACAGGGACAATTTCTGTAATATCGAAAAATAGCGTTACCGAACAGGACAAATCTTAGAAATTCAAAAAAATCGTGTTACAAGTGGACAATTTCTTTACATTTTAGCATGTATGACACAACTTGTTTTTCAGTTTTGTTTGGGAAAATGTTGATTTTATTACAAAGAAAAAACTTAACGTCTTTATTTAGGACATGTTTCAACTCTAAAGACACCCATCATCAATTGAAACAAGGTAAACAAAGAAGCGTAACTACAATTAATAACGCAATTTTCAGTGCCTATTATATAGATTCAAACTGGAATAATAAAAATATATTGAAAGGGATCAAGTAATCTTCAGGTTCACTAATGTATTCTTAAAGTGACCATTCCACCTCCATCATTTTTAACCAATACCCCAAACTGCATTACAGTACAACTTCAGTAGTTTGGACACTCGCTAAAACGGACACTCCAGTAATCCGGATTGCTCTATAAACCGGACACTTTCAAAATTATACCTCTCTAACCCGGACATTAAAACGTTTAGCCAATCGTGAAAGAACCTAGCCTATATTGCGTGTAAAACTAGAAAATGACTTAAGTAATAATGATATTATGCAGTGGGCGACTGGAGAAAAAGACACTATTGTAGACCAAACAGAAGAAGACATAATAAACGAGGCAATAGTTAAAAAATACCAACAGAATGAATCCGGCGAATCAGACATTGAAGGAAGAATGGTGCAGAGAGTAAAGCACGGTGACGCTACGAGGTCATTATCAGTATTCAATGGGCAGAGGAAAATGATTTTCCAGTGGAGGACATATTGCTACTCAAACGGCTAAAGGAAAAAGCGTTAGAACTAGCTAAAAACAAGAGTATTCAAACCACGTTAAACACTTAAAAAAAAAATAGATTAAGTTATACTTATGCAGTTTAAGTCATACATAGGTACTCGGTATTTATGTACCTACATAGGAACATACATTTTTTGTACTTTTATATTCTTATAACATTGGAATGATTTTTTAAGTTTTACCTTTTTTATATAAACACTTTTACGAAATAGAGGTATTTTAGTATGAAATTTTGCGATTTTTATAAAAAAATAAATAGTCCCAGTAGTCCGGATACCTCGATAATCCGGCATTGACCGGAACGATATGTGTCCGGATTACTGAAGTTATACTGTACTTATAAAACACCCTTAAAATGTAACGTACCTTTGAAAAACCTTCAAAAGACACTCATACCCCCAGCAAGCTAATGCGAGGGTTTAAAATCTTGCTAATACTAGTTGAAAATCCAGCGAAAAAGAAGTTTCCTGAGCAGGAGTAGGAAGTGGAGAATTCTGTAATTCAAAAGAGATAGAATTGTGTTAAAAAATAAAAGAATTCTAATTATTTTTATTTTAATATTTGTCTTTTGAGAGTAACCAAATATATGTATTTTACCACATTTCTGGTTGATTAGTGCCTTCATGTAGTTACACTTCTTTGTTTACCTTGTTTCAGCTGACTCGAAGCATGTCCTAAATAAAACAAGCGCGGATATGATTCAATATCTAGGGGGGGGGGAGTATAATTATATAATTTTTTTTTCTAGGGAAGGGGGTAATTTCCCTGCTTTCCATTATTTTATTAGGAAAAAGTGCATTTTTTTTTCTAGAGGGGGGTAATTACCCCGTTACCCCCCTTAAATCCGCTCTTGAAATAAAACCCGAAACAATAAAGACTTTAGTGGAGAAGACGTTGAGTTTTTTCTTTGGAACTTGCAAACTCCACTTTGAGATATGGAATATTTTTTCAATTTTGATTTTATTACTTTAATCAAGTTATACGTAAGATAATCCTTGTTACAGAAGTAAGTGCGTAAGTAAATATAACCGATAATTGCAAACCAATATTTTTTTTTTAGAACTCATCAATTGCCATCGGCATAGACTTGGGAACTACCTTCTCAGCAGCAGCCGTATATCAAAATGGCCACGTAAAAATGATACCAAATTTGGGTGAAGGACATTATTTGACGCCGTCTTTTATATTTTACGATCCAAACACCCTTAATGTTTCCGTTGGCGATAACGCTGAAGACGACTCTTTAAAGTGCATACAAAATTTTTTGTTTGGTAAGGTGGCATAAGCCACATAGCACAATCACGTGTTTAACACGTAAAAAGCGAGTGAGAAAAAAAATACTCTGCCAATATATGGGCCCCTAAGCTCACACTAGGTACTATAGTTATAGTGTACGTGTGAGCTAATATAACTAAAAACGGAAATATATTTTATTCAACTCCAGACTAAATTACCTTTTGTTTGATACCACACAAGCCATGTTTTGACTTAAACTCAAATTTTTGAAATCTACCCACACCCTTAAAAAAAACAAAAAACTAAAATGTATTTTGTTAAACTCCGGACTCAATTACCTTTCGTTTGATATCACACACGCCATATTGTCACTTAAACTCTAATTTTTAAAATATACCCCCACCCTTTTTTTATAAATAAATTAAAATGTATTTTGTTTAACTGCAGACTCAATTACCTTTCGTTTGATATCACACACGCCATATTTTCACATAAACTCTAATTTTTGAAATTACCCCCACCCTTTTATTTAGTTTGTGTTCGGTGGATTTTGTTCATTTTTAAATGGGACCATCTCGACCCATGACCCAGCCTAGGTACCAAATTTCATTAAAATCGGGCAAGCGGTTTTTGAGTTATGCGCGTTGACAGACAAACAGACAGACAGACAGACAGACAGACAGACAGACAGACAGACAGACAGACAGACAGACAGACAGACAGACAGACAGACAGACAGACAGACAGACAGACAGACAGACAGACAGACAGACAGACAGACAGACAGACAGACAGACAGACAGACAGACAGACAGACAGACAGACAGACAGACAGACAGACAGACAGACAGACAGACAGACAGACAGACAGACAGACAGACAGACAGACAGACAGACAGACAGACAGACAGACAGACAGACAGACAGACAGACAGACAGACAGACAGACAGACAGACAGACAGACAGACAGACAGACAGACAGACAGACAGACAGACAGACAGACAGACAGACAGACAGACAGACAGACAGACAGACAGACAGACAGACAGACAGACAGACAGACAGACAGACAGACAGACAGACAGACAGACAGACAGACAGACAGACAGACAGACAGACAGACAGACAGACAGACAGACAGACAGACAGACAGACAGACAGACAGACAGACAGACAGACAGACAGACAGACAGACAGACAGACAGACAGACAGACAGACAGACAGACAGACAGACAGACAGACAGACAGACAGACAGACAGACAGACAGACAGACAGACAGACAGACAGACAGACAGACAGACAGACAGACAGACAGACAGACAGACAGACAGACAGACAGACAGACAGACAGACAGACAGACAGACAGACAGACAGACAGACAGACAGACAGACAGACAGACAGACAGACAGACAGACAGACAGACAGACAGACAGACAGACAGACAGACAGACAGACAGACAGACAGACAGACAGACAGACAGACAGACAGACAGACAGACAGACAGACAGACAGACAGACAGACAGACAGACAGACAGACAGACAGACAGACAGACAGACAGACAGACAGACAGACAGACAGACAGACAGACAGACAGACAGACAGACAGACAGACAGACAGACAGACAGACAGACAGACAGACAGACAGACAGACAGACAGACAGACAGACAGACAGACAGACAGACAGACAGACAGACAGACAGACAGACAGACAGACAGACAGACAGACAGACAGACAGACAGACAGACAGACAGACAGACAGACAGACAGACAGACAGACAGACAGACAGACAGACAGACAGACAGACAGACAGACAGACAGACAGACAGACAGACAGACAGACAGACAGACAGACAGACAGACAGACAGACAGACAGACAGACAGACAGACAGACAGACAGACAGACAGACAGACAGACAGACAGACAGACAGACAGACAGACAGACAGACAGACAGACAGACAGACAGACAGACAGACAGACAGACAGACAGACAGACAGACAGACAGACAGACAGACAGACAGACAGACAGACAGACAGACAGACAGACAGACAGACAGACAGACAGACAGACAGACAGACAGACAGACAGACAGACAGACAGACAGACAGACAGACAGACAGACAGACAGACAGACAGACAGACAGACAGACAGACAGACAGACAGACAGACAGACAGACAGACAGACAGACAGACAGACAGACAGACAGACAGACAGACAGACAGACAGACAGACAGACAGACAGACAGACAGACAGACAGACAGACAGACAGACAGACAGACAGACAGACAGACAGACAGACAGACAGACAGACAGACAGACAGACAGACAGACAGACAGACAGACAGACAGACAGACAGACAGACAGACAGACAGACAGACAGACAGACAGACAGACAGACAGACAGACAGACAGACAGACAGACAGACAGACAGACAGACAGACAGACAGACAGACAGACAGACAGACAGACAGACAGACAGACAGACAGACAGACAGACAGACAGACAGACAGACAGACAGACAGACAGACAGACAGACAGACAGACAGACAGACAGACAGACAGACAGACAGACAGACAGACAGACAGACAGACAGACAGACAGACAGACAGACAGACAGACAGACAGACAGACAGACAGACAGACAGACAGACAGACAGACAGACAGACAGACAGACAGACAGACAGACAGACAGACAGACAGACAGACAGACAGACAGACAGACAGACAGACAGACAGACAGACAGACAGACAGACAGACAGACAGACAGACAGACAGACAGACAGACAGACAGACAGACAGACAGACAGACAGACAGACAGACAGACAGACAGACAGACAGACAGACAGACAGACAGACAGACAGACAGACAGACAGACAGACAGACAGACAGACAGACAGACAGACAGACAGACAGACAGACAGACAGACAGACAGACAGACAGACAGACAGACAGACAGACAGACAGACAGACAGACAGACAGACAGACAGACAGACAGACAGACAGACAGACAGACAGACAGACAGACAGACAGACAGACAGACAGACAGACAGACAGACAGACAGACAGACAGACAGACAGACAGACAGACAGACAGACAGACAGACAGACAGACAGACAGACAGACAGACAGACAGACAGACAGACAGACAGACAGACAGACAGACAGACAGACAGACAGACAGACAGACAGACAGACAGACAGACAGACAGACAGACAGACAGACAGACAGACAGACAGACAGACAGACAGACAGACAGACAGACAGACAGACAGACAGACAGACAGACAGACAGACAGACAGACAGACAGACAGACAGACAGACAGACAGACAGACAGACAGACAGACAGACAGACAGACAGACAGACAGACAGACAGACAGACAGACAGACAGACAGACAGACAGACAGACAGACAGACAGACAGACAGACAGACAGACAGACAGACAGACAGACAGACAGACAGACAGACAGACAGACAGACAGACAGACAGACAGACAGACAGACAGACAGACAGACAGACAGACAGACAGACAGACAGACAGACAGACAGACAGACAGACAGACAGACAGACAGACAGACAGACAGACAGACAGACAGACAGACAGACAGACAGACAGACAGACAGACAGACAGACAGACAGACAGACAGACAGACAGACAGACAGACAGACAGACAGACAGACAGACAGACAGACAGACAGACAGACAGACAGACAGACAGACAGACAGACAGACAGACAGACAGACAGACAGACAGACAGACAGACAGACAGA
The DNA here is from genome assembly GCA_963576565.1 of Aspidapion aeneum. Lineage (NCBI taxonomy): Eukaryota > Metazoa > Arthropoda > Insecta > Coleoptera > Brentidae > Aspidapion > Aspidapion aeneum. Next base: position 33,395,516 of record OY755045.1, read on the forward strand.
CAGACAGACAGACAGACAGACAGACAGACAGACAGACAGACAGACAGACAGACAGACAGACAGACAGACAGACAGACAGACAGACAGACAGACAGACAGACAGACAGACAGACAGACAGACAGACAGACAGACAGACAGACAGACAGACAGACAGACAGACAGACAGACAGACAGACAGACAGACAGACAGACAGACAGACAGACAGACAGACAGACAGACAGACAGACAGACAGACAGACAGACAGACAGACAGACAGACAGACAGACAGACAGACAGACAGACAGACAGACAGACAGACAGACAGACAGACAGACAGACGGCGCAACAAAAAAATTCAAAATCATCTGAAACGCAAAGATATATAAAAAATTTTGAAATCGGAGCCACTTTTTTTTTCTCGAAAAAATTAGGATTACTATAGCTCACACTACTATAGTATAGTAGTAGTGTGAGCTAAATGTTGATTTTAAAGCTGCTAAAAAAAACGTTTATTCCTTCTATGAAAACAAGCTTAATAGGTCATTCATTAACGTTATAAAAAATAACGTTGCTAAAAACGGCGTTGTAATAACGCCATTATCAAATTAAAACAGCACTGTTTTTACGTTAGTTTCAAGTGAATTCTAAGTAGATTTTTTTCAACGTCAAAGTCACATTAGGTTCGCGCCATTCCTACACGAATTTTAAAACTTGTATGGCTTTTCTACCAAATATTTTTAAGATTTTACTAGAAGCAGCGGCACCTATAGGCGACATTTTTCACTTTGATGAAATCTATCCGGGAGTGCTTTGCCTCTAAACTAGAAAAACCAGTTAATAAACTAATCCTTCACGATCACGACGCATCAGTTATTAACCTATTAAAGACACATTATTATTGTGTTAGAGTAATTATTTTTGAAAAATCTTATTTAGCTTTTAAAGAATACAATATATGTATAGAGATTTTGTCTTGCTTTGAGCGCCAGCTTTTAAAAGTGTCTTGAAGTGTTATTATAGTCTTAAACTAGTGAACTTTTAGAACTTCCTTTCGCGTCACTTTTAAGTAAAAAAAAGTTATTAAAAAAACGTGACAAAAAAGATGCAGAAAATTATTACTTTAATAAGTCTTTATCTAGAGGGCTTTTAGAACAGGCGCGTTTTTTTTATTAAAAAACAGATAGAGAAAAAAACGTGCAAAATAATGCGCAAAAAGTTAGTAGGTGTGAGAAGTCTTAATCGAGTGGCGTTTTAGAACATGTTGTGGAGGACTTTTCAATTGTGAATTTGGCACATGAAAATAACGAGGGTAAAAAAGACGTTTAATTCACAGCACCGGAAACTTTGTTTCTAGTAAAAAATAACTTTTTTATTTTTGTTCACGTTAATTTAAAGTTGATGTGATTTTTGTGCTATGTGGGAAGTTACCGGCTTTTTTTTACTTACATAATACATAGGGATTTTCAAAATATCGAGCCAAAATTAAAAATTGTGTATTGCGAAAAAATTGAATGTAGTCGCTAACTTGACTCTAAATTTAATAAAATTTGGTAGTTTTGTATTAGTGAGTACGGATAAACAAAATTTTTTGCATTCTAGTTTTTTTGAAACCATGGCAAATTTTGTTTTTTCTTGTGGCCGCCATATTGGATTTATATGTCATTAAATAGAGCCAGGGCCAGGGCCGTATCTCAGGGGGGTTTTGGGGGTTCAAACCCCCTCCAAAATATAAATAGGAATGTGTTTTTTAAGTTTAACCTTTTTTTCATTAAAACGCATGAAAAAATTGTAGTTCTTTTTAAACCCACAATTTTTCAAATTCTACTGGCCTAACCCCCCCTAAAGTTTTGGTCCAGATACGGCCCTGGTCAGGGCCAAGGTCTATAGAGGATAGGTTGCCTGGTAACTCTTGGGTCGAAGCGGGGTGACAGGTGACAGCGCGTCATTTGGAGTGCCACAATTTGATTAGAGCGCATTGTTTACATGTGTTTTTAAGTATTTTTAATCTCCGATGGTTTATTTTTAGCTCACACTACTACTAGACTATAGTAGTGTGAGCTATTTTCGAGAAAAAAAGTTGCTCCGATTTCAAAAAATTTTATATATCTTTGCGTTTCAGATGATTTTGAAACTTTTTTGTTGCGCCGTCTGTCTGTATGTCTGTCTGTCTGTATGTATGTCTGTCTCTATGTCTGTCTGTCTGTCTGTAACGACCAACGCGCACAACTCAAAAACCGCTTGCCCGATTTTAATGAAATTTGGTACCTAGGCTGGGTTTTGGGTCGAGATGGTCCCATTTCAAAATGAACAAAATCCACCGAACACAAACCAAATAAAAGGGTGGGGGTAGATTTCAAAATCTAGAGTTTATGTAAAAATTTGGCGTGTGTGATATCAAACGAAAGATAATTGAGTCTGGAGTTAAACAAGATACATTTAAGTTTATTTAAAAAAAAAGGGTGTGACTAAATTTCAAAAATTAGAGTTTAAGTGGAAATATGGCGTGTGTGATATGAAATGAAAGGTAATTGAGTCTGGAGTTAAACAAAATACATTTTAGTTTTAAAAACAGGGGGGGGTAGATTTCAAAAATTAGAGTTTAAGTCAAAACATGGCCTTTGTGGTATCAAACGAAGGGTAATTGAGTCTGGAATCGAATAAAATATATTTCAGTTTTTAGTAATATTAGCTCACACGTACACTATAACTATGGTGAACCTAGTGTGAGGTTAAGTGCCCATGAATTGGCAGAGCATTTTTTTAAAGTTTCAGGATAAAACGGTTTTAAGTGCTATCAAGCACTGCAAACGATTTAAAAATAAAGAAATTCGCCATTTTGGATTCGCCATTTTGATTTTATTATGAATTTGAGTTAAAAATCATAATCAGCCACTTAAAACATCGCCAAGTTCTATATTTGATACATATCGGTGCACAAATAAGAAAATCAGCCATTTTGGATCCGCCATTTTAATTTTTTTAAGTTTGAGGATAAAATTTTATTAAGTGATCTCTAGAGTCCCTGTATGTTGACATATTTGGATAACCAAATATGTCAACATACAGGGACTCTAGTGATCTCAAGCACTGCAAACTTTCAAGTTTGAGATAAATCGGTTTAAAAATAAAGAAATCTCCCATTTTAGATCCGCCATTCTTGTAATAAAAAACGTAAATTATATTGTTACCAGGATACCAGAACACTACAACTACCAAATTTTAACAGTCGACTTAATAGATTTAACTCTACTTATCAAAACCAAATTTCGAGAAAATTGCGTAAAGGATTTTTTGAAGATGTTTTTGTATAAATAATATATTCGGCAACTTTTAAAACTTATTTAGATGTATTTAAAAAAATTACATCAAAAAATGACTTTTTTGTAGTGTAATTTTGTTTTAAAAAGATTAACACTGGTATTTTTGGATTTTAAATGAACTTTATATTAAAAAATCATTAAAAAATTGAACAAGTTTTACATAACAAGGAAATAAATAAATGCCATGACAAACAATGACAAAGTTATATCCATGAAATAAAACTTAGCGTGCGGTGCATGGCGGGCAATTTAAATTGGTGGAATATCGATATAGTGTATGGGAATATTTCAATAAAATTTCGGGAAAATCTGTAGCGCCCTAAAATTCAGCCCCCCAGCAACTGCTGATTTTTTTATGGTCGTGGCCTGTATTTTTTTGTTAGCCTTGATAGAGCATAAAAAGAGCTTTTCAACCTTCAACTATGTATAACATGTATACCCAATGAATGAGTTCTTTTAGTTTTTTGTTTTGACTTTCCTGGTTGAGGTTTCATCCTTGGCAGCCTCCTTTGCCTTTTTAAATTCTTCTTTTTTACCTTTAGAGAATATTTTTCCTCAAGCTTATTCTGCACCTTTTCTTGCTCTTTCATCAATTTTTTTTATGACTTTTGGTAGTGGACTTAACTGCTCAATTGAAACAGCCTTACTCTTTTTGTTGAGATCTAATATTTTTTGTCGAGTTAAACCACTTGTAGATGGAACTGAATCATCTTCGTTGGTAAGACTATTTTTTCTGGCTCATCTGTATCGAGGTAAAACGTAATAGACCCATAATTTTATTTCCCTGTACAATTTAAAAAAAAATCATTAAAGATGTTTTCTGCATGACAAAAAAAAAATCATATTTAAACATTAGATATTCGACAGGAGTTGCCCAAATCATACCGTTACGATTTGGGAAACCCAAACTTTGCCCAAACGTGGTACGATTTAGGCAAGTGTCAATAAAAATAATAAGTAATATTTTAACATTGATTTCCAAATCTAATATTAATTTTAAGTTTTGTAAATTAATGAGAACTTCCTAGGCTACTACTTAAAAATATAATCTGTAAAAAAACTACTTACGTATGAAGTACAGCCTTACACAAACTTAAAAAAAGTTATATCCAAATACTCGAAATATTTTAACTTCAATTTGCTACCAAGCGAAACGCAACACGTCCAAAACAACTCTGTCATGTGACTGTCATTTGAAAGACACGACAACTACTGCTGACAGATGAACCATAAAACCGCAGTGGTACGATTTACGCAACGGTACGATTTTGGCGACTTTACCCTAACTTTAGCTTTAATCATGAAAGGGGTATTTTATTCCTTAAAAATAATACAAAATATTTAAGATGTTCCGTTTAATAAATAATATGTTTATTTCATAACTATAGGAGGCTATAAATGTGCTATAGCTTAAAGTGAGCTAAACAAGGTGATTTGAAAACTTTTTATCCAAAGTTCTTTTAAGCATTACCAAAAAAGTTTATAACCAATCAAACTGTACTGAATGCTAAAAGAATTTAGTAGGTATAGAGCATAAAAATGGGGCATACTCATGCATTCTCACACGCGATGCTTGAATCCAGGACCCCTATTTAATTCTTAATATTCCTTTTTCGGGTAGACAGAATTTCGGTTACTGCGCATCAGTAACATCAGAGTCAGTTTTGGTGGTTTTCGATTTCGAATTTTAGTGTTTTGGCACTGTCCTTGTGGACAATTTTGCGGGTACTTTTTGGTTTTGGTCTTGCTTTTTGTGTTATCCCTTCTGTTTGGGTTTCTTTTCTCCTTCTGTAGGAAATTTTGGTGGTTATGGAACATACTCCGTTACGTCACTACATTATTTGACAATCGTCAAATGTTTAGGGTTATAACTATTAGAGAATTATTGAAATATAGCCAGGCTATAATTGTGCCAGGCACTATTTTAACAGATTCACATTGAAAACTGACAGCTGATCCTTCAAAATTGACATACCAAAGTCGAATTTAAAACTTTCGTCGTTTATTTTCAATTAATAAAAGAAGGCACTATTTATTCCGGTTCATATAGTAAACAAAGGCCGTGTGTTGAAAGATCAAAGCTGATATTACAATGTGATGGTGTCAAAATTGTACCTGGCACTATTATAGCCTGTCTTTATTTAAATAATTCTCTATTATTTTTTTCTAAAAACTAGTTGATTGGGTGAAAATTTATCAATTTGTGGATTAATATTTTAGTTTTTCTAAAACTAATTGTGCAGATTTATTGAAGAGTGTTTAATGGCATCTATAAACCATTCTTAACTTTATTAACAAATTATAAAGAAAAATACAAGTAGGACATTTTCCCACAAACCGCACATGTTTTACGTGAATTATTTCCCATTTTTCACAGAAAAAAACATAATTTTACACGACAAACGCAAAATGTCAAGATTCACGCACACAGCAGCTGTGTGTCTACAGTATGGCAGGAATAATCTGATGGGGAAGAGAGACAGCTGGAAAACACGTTTCCTCTCTGTTTCCAGTGGCGGAGATTTTATTATATGTTATAAAAATATAATTGCAGATAGCTTAGGTATTATTTGGCCAAAACATGGTTTGATACATAAAAATAAAAGTCTTAAAATAACTATTTTCATTATGAATTACAAACAGTAAAAAAATTTTTACCGTAAGTATACATTATTTACTACTTACTTTAATTATTTTTGTTTGGCTTCTTCGTCACATACTTTTATCACATTTGCAATAATTTCTTTAGACTTTTTGTCCAGATGTTTCGACATTTTATCTTGATTTACTTGCACACAAACTATAAGTATCTTACTCTCACAAGGCAAAAATCAGAAAAAACTATAAGCCTTGATCTGGTATTATATATAGCCAACTTTTTGTCCTAATTTCATTAATTAGTGACACAGGTAGTTAAATCCCTAGCAACGGGAATTCCTTATTACATTTTTGAATTCTTATTAATAATGTGGCTTTAAATTTATTGGTAATTATTGTAAGCATTACTGGGAAAATTACAATTATTGTTCTTGCATATTTTAATTTAATGCTGTTACTTACATCTACGCCTCTGAAAGGTAGTTTTTAAGCGAGGCTCATTAAAATTCAATAAGTACGTGATCGCAAACAATACAAAATGCAATAAAAATGCCGTCTTCGCTTCACTTAAAGGGTGCACGCGACTAAATAATTTAAAGTAAAAATTTTCCCTATATAAAACATATATAAAATTAGTAAACATAGAAGGTGTCCCCGTATAATATTTTTGCATTTTCCATCTCTATTTTTTGTCTCTCTTCCCCATCAGATTACCACGGCCAAACTGTATATGACGCGAATTTTATTTAAATTTGCCATTGTTTTTAAAGTCAGCTATGAGTGCTTCACTCTTCGATTCTTTAAACTTGTATTTATGCTATAACGTATTTGAGTAATCCTAATTTTTCGATTTTAGATATGAAAAGAATCATAGGCAGAGACTTCGAAGATGTCTACGTTCAAGATATGATTCACTCCGAAAATTATATGTTTCAAATAGTAAAAGGGGAAAACGATAAATGTGAGATAGAACTAGAACGTGGCAAACTTGTAGCGCGAAAGTCGCCGGAACAAGTTTGTTCCGAAATATTGACATTTCTCAAGAAATCTGCAGAGGAATTCTTGATGGTTGAGGTAAAAGTCATTCTATTAGACGTTTCTTTTCACATAACTTATTATTTGTGTGAATAGGGTTTAAGCCACGTATCTGCCTAACCTGCTTACTAATAAAGGACATATATTCGTATATAAAAGTTGTCAAAATTTGTCTCAAAGATAATGGTATGGAGTTTATAATGCCCTCCTTAGTTAAAACGTCCTAACTCATAATTTCTGAAAACTGAGATAATTGAGATTTTATAAGTTTAATTATGCAGTCTACATTACATGCCAAATTTTTGTAATCATTTTTTTAAGAGATTGTGTTATGGATTACTTATTTAGTGCAAGAAAAGAAGCATGATAAAATAAATGAAAAAATAATAGTTAGGACGTTTGAACTATGTAAGACATGAATAAATAACACAACAGGAGTTCTTTCGTGGTCCTAACCAGGGCAATCAAAACGGATGGGCCACGATCCTCCATTTTGTTGACGTCACATCGGGCGCTGATTTTTTTTGATAGTCACGTCACAGCTGATTGTCTTTAAAATATTGAAGTTGGAATGACGGTTCCTGAATATTTGATTTTTTTAAAAATAAAGCCGGTTTTGAGTTTGTTTTTACTATATTCTTGCAGAAGTATTCCACTCACTGTTATATACAATAAGTCATTGATGCTTGGTGTCTTTCCCAATGAATGGAAAAAGGCTCAAATAACGCCGGTTCATAAAAGGTGTAGCAAGAATGAAGTAAAAAACTATCGGCCCATATCAATGCTTTCAGTTCCTGGAAAGTTACTGGAGTCCATTGTGACTGACTACTTGTTTTTTAAATGTCAACATTTAATTCCTGAGAATCAACATGGCTTTATTAAGGGTAGATCTACCGAAACTAACCTTGTGACCTACGTTCATGATCTACATGACTTCATGGGTGATGGGTACCAGGTGGATGCCGTGTACACCGATTTTTCAAAGGCTTTTGATAAAATTCACATACCAACCTTATTAATTAAGCTTAAGAACATCGGTGTGCATGGTGCTCTCATGGGGCTGATCACTTCATATGTGACAGGTCGCTCTCAGTGTGTCAAAATCAATAGTGTTACATCTGAATTTAGAGATATAACCTCTGGAGTTCCTCAAGGGTCCCACTTGGGTCCCTTACTCTTTATTTTATATATTTATGATATTAGTGTTTGTTTTAGGCAAATTAATTAAATCCGTTAATGACTGCCTAGAATTACAGGCAGATATTGGTCGTTTTCATCGGTACTGTTCCAGGAATAGGTTGTACTTAAACCCTCAAAAATGTTACACTATAAGCTTTTCAAGATTACAGTCTAGGTACATCGGTTTTGGGTATAGTATCGATGGAACTGGTCTTAGTAAAGTAGAAAAAATAAGAGACCTAGGTGTTTGGTTGGATCAGAAACTTTCATTCGAATATCATATAGAGTCAATCGCCCAAAGAGCTTACAAGAATCTAGGATTTATTATTCGTATAACTAAAGCATTTAAAAACCCTAATTCTATTATCTTATTGTATAATGCTTTGGTCAGAAGTATTTTAGAATACTGTAGCACAGTGTTTGACCCAATATATGAAAAGTACATTATAAGATTTGAAAAAATTCAAATTAAATTTGTCAACCACTTAAACTACACTCGCGGCTACAGACTAAAAAGTACTTTGGCTCCTTCGATTTCGAGGTTATGTTTTAATTGTTTTGTTTTGTTCAAATAGCCTGGAAGCATGGAATAAATAAATTTCTTCGATGGTGGAAGTGTTTGAATTCCTTTCGAGTTTTAAAAATTAGTATTAAAAATATTTGTCGTGTCGTTAGTTCGGTCAAATTTAGTTCAAAATAGCGCTAGTAACGAAATAGGGTGTCTTTCTAACATATTTTTTCAAAAAAAAAACTTCCCTGGCTTCTTTCGCGGATCCTAGCGGGTGTGAAACAAAACCGAACCGAACGGAACGGAACTGAACCGAACCGGCATCCCAGAGGTTGTGAAACCAAACCGAACTAAACCGATTCGGTTAAATTCGGTTCGGTTCGGTTCGGTTTTGTTTCACACCCGCTAGGATCCCGCGAAAGAAGTCAGGGAAGTTTTTTTTTGAAAAAATATGTTAGAAAGACACCCTATTTCGTTACTAGCGCTATTTTGAACTAAATTTGACCGAACTAACGACACGACAAATATTTTTAATACTAATTTTTAAAACTCGAAAGGAATTCAAACACTTCCACCATCGAAGAAATTTATTTATTCCATGCTTCCAGGCTATTTGAACAAAACAAAACAATTAAAACATAACCTCGAAATCGAAGGAGCCAAAGTACTTTTTAGTCTGTAGCCGCGAGTCTTAAACTACAGATTTAATAGAGGTCTACATGCTTTAGGGTACGAAGCTAGTTTGACGCAATATAATTTGCAAAAATTAAGCTCAAGAAGATTGATCTCTGGTTTAACATTGTTGTATAAAACTTTTAATAATATTATAAAATGTTCATTTATATTAGAAAACCTAGGTCTTAATGTTCGATTTTATTTTTCAAGAACTGATTTTCTTTTTTACTATAAAACGACTCAGACGAATGCCAGCGCCAACTCTCCTTTGATCAGATTGCAGCGAAATTACAATTTGTATTTTAATCATATTGACATTTTTAATATTTCAATTTACTCCCTCAAAAGAAAAGCTAGATCTGTTTTTTCAAGTTCCTGAATTTACCATTATTATAACTATAATTTTTTTTTTAGAAGTTCATTTCTTTCTTAGTGAATTTATTCTATAAACAATTGGCTTAGAATAGTTATATAACCTTTTATTTTGCAACTTTTTTTTTCTTTGCTTAACGATTTGTAATTGTATTTTGTGCTGTATCGTAATTGTGTTAGTTTTGCTAACTGTGATAGAGCCTTATTGTAAAATAAATAAAATAAAAATAAAATAAAAAATAACAATTTTCTTTAAATGTATAGTAATCCTAAACTTTTCAGAGCCACTTCATTAGCTCAAACAAAAATTAAATTTAAAGCAGAAGCGAATATTACAAACTGATGACAAAGTCAAATACCTGTTAAATATAATAGTTGGCATGCGGTAAATGGCGGGTAATGTGTATTCAAAATAAGGAATGCTAAATCTTGAAGATTTTAACTTTTTAATCATCTTGAATCCTTAGAAAGTTTGGTGGAATATCGGGATGGTGTCTGAGAATATTTCACTGAAATTTCGCGAAAATCTTTAGTGCTATTTTGAAAATAGCATAAAAAACATCTGACCTCCCATAAGAACCAATGTTAAAGTCAGCCCCTCGAGAACAGCTGATTTTTTCAGGGTCGTGGCCTCTATTTTTTTGTTAGCCTTGTCCCAACTTCTGACTCAAGACGTTTTATCGTATTAATTCATAGATCATACTTTTTGCGTTTGGTTGGGTCGTAATTTGCGAACCTAGAATAATACATTTTAGTGATTCTGGTATTGATAAATAAAGTGAGGACGGAGATGGCTCTGAGAGCGCGTCACACATTATCAGTAGCATTCATTTATCCAAGTCATACGTTAAGGTTTATTTGAAATCCAACAGAGACTTTTTCCCATTACAGATGTGTAAAACTACGTGGTTTAACCACAATAAAAGACCCTCTTAAAATGACTACTACATTCTTCTCGCCATGTTGGACTTCAAGCGAACCCCAACGTATGTCTTTGATAAATTAAGATAACTGATAATGAGTGCTGAGCCAACAGCACCATATTTTTTCTAAGTCGCAAGTCACTCATTATCAGTTACTTTATTAATGAAACTCACTCATTATTAGGTACTTTATTAATAAAACTCTTATTATTCTCCTGATTATGGTAAGGTCACTCATCGTAAAGTAATAGAGCATGGTCTACGCATGAGAGTCCCAGCCCTCACACGATCAGTATTACTGACAGTATTTTTATATAGGTCTTTGTTTGTCAAGCGTTATAAAGAAAGACATACATAAAAATACTGTCAGTAATACTTATCGTGTGAGGTCCGCTTTAGATTATGGGTCATCAAACTAAGGACACTACATCACGAAGTTTCTTCTAACTTTCGTAATCTAATGACCTTACATCAAACCCCTTGGGCGCCGTTCACTCTAAAGACACTTATCTTAAAGCAGAGGTTGCTTTACGAATGATTGTCCTTAATTCACCCTAGATACGCCACTGTTTTGACACAACATAAAAAAACAAAATTATTTATCCCACTTGGCGAAAAAAATATCATATGATGAGTTAAAAATGTAACGTATTTTTTAGGTTAGAGATGTAGTCATTTCAATCCCTGCCTACTTCAACAATGCCCAACGAAAAGCAACCAAAACTGCCGCCGAACTTGCAAACCTCAACGTTCTGAAATTGGTTACGGAACCCGTAGCGGCTTCAATTCATTACTGCAATGATAAAATTGATAAACCAGCCACGTTATTAGTGTTTGATTGGGGAGGCGGAACCCTAGATGTTTCTATAATTGAGGTGGATAACCAATCTTTTGTAGTAAAGAATGTTGAGGGGGATACATTTTTAGGAGGAAGAGATTTTGACAATCTTTTAGTGGATCATTTCAAACTTCAGTTAGTAGAAAAATTCGGAGAAATAGTTCTGAACGATCAACGATTGTCAAAAAGACTAACTGATTTTTGCAAAAGAATAAAAATTAAATTATCAACGGCAGTCGAATGTTCCATAGTGATGGATACTATTCTAGGAAGTGACAAAGATTTTATGTTGAGTCTTACACGAACACAGTTTGAAGAAATGGGTAAGCCTTTGTTTACCAGAGCTTTAGATGTTGTAGATCTCGCAGTAATTAATAGTGATATATTAAAAGAAAATATAGATGAAATATTACTAGTTGGCGGAACAACTAAAATTCCTAAAATTCGAGAAATGCTTAGGCAATCATTTAATAACAAAAAACTGAAAACTGATGTTAATCCAGATGAAGCTGTTGCTCAAGGAGCTGCTTTGCAAGCAGCGATTTTGCAATGTTATGGCAAAGAATTAGAAAGAATTAGCCCAACCGAGGACGCCAGCGGAACAAAACGAAAAACCCTTCGAAACCAAGAAGATTTAGAAAAACTAAAAAAATATAAAATAACGGAGGTAACCCCACTTTCTATAGGGGAAAGCTTGTTTAAAGAAAGGATGGATGTATATATTAAAAAAAATACGCCCCTTCCGGCTAAATCTACCACACATGTGGGTTGTACTGTTTACAACGATCAAACAGTGGTCTCCTTTGTAGTATGCGAGGGCGAAAGAAAAAATTGTAAATTTAATAACATTCTGGGCGAATTCCAAATCAATAACTTACCTCCAGGAAAAGCGGGTCAAATAAAGTTTGAAAAAGTTTTCGAATTAGATCTAGATGGAATACTTGCAGTTACTGTAAAAGAGACTACGACAGGGAATTCAGAAAAAATAGTTCTTAAAGTTGGTGAATATCGCCTTTGCAAAACTGATGTAAAAAACGTTTTAAAGGATGCGGAAATGCATAGAAAGGAAGACGAAAAATTCTTAGACTTTGTTGATTATCTTAGCCTCAAACGCGAAAAATGCAACAACATTCTTTATGATGTTGAAAATTTTCCAATTATGTACAGACAAGCAATTAAATCAACATGTAAGGAGTTTTTAGATGCATGCGATGTATACGAATATGAAGAATTTGAAGCATTTAAGCAAGCGTATAAAAAATTTGAAACAGAGATTAAGTTAAAAATAATTAATTTTAACCAATATTAAGTAACGACATTTAAAATGTATTTCAAACCCAATATTTTGTTTTAACAAGTTCCAAACCAGCGCATGAAAACAGCATAAAACGCGATAAATGCAACAAACAGCATTCTTTATGATGTTGAAAATTGCGACATGTAACGAGTTTTTAGATTTATGCAATCTCTCTCTACGAATATCCAGAATTTGAGGCATTTAAGCAAACATATAAAAAATTTAAATCAGATATCACGTTATAGATTATTAATTTTATTCAATATTAGGTGACAACATTTAAAAAGTCTTTGAAAACCAATATTTTGTTTTGATGAACTTCTAGTGGAACATTTTAAAACTCAGTTCGTAGAAAAATTCGGAGAAATCGTCCTGAAAGACCAACGATTGTCAAAAAGAATAAAAATTAAATTATCAAATGCAGTCGAATGTTCCCTAGTGATGGATACTATTCTAGCAAGTTACAAAGATTTTAGGTTGAAACTTACGTGAACACAGTTTGAAGAAATGGGTAAGCCTTTGTTTACCAGAGCCTTAGATATTGTAGATCTCGCAATAATTAATACTGATATATTAAAAGAAAATATAGATTAGATAATACTAGTTGGCGGAACAACTAAAATTTCTAAAATTCGAGAAATGCTTTCGTAATCATTTAATAACAAAAATCTGAATAATGATTTTAATCCAGAAGAAGCTGTTTCTCAAGGGGCTGCTTTGCAAGCAGTGATTTTGCAATTTTATGGTAAACAATTAGAAGGAATTAGCCCAACCGAGGACACTTGTGGAACAAAACGAAAAACACTTCGAAACCAAGAAGATTTGCAAAAACTAAGAAAATATAAAGTAACGGACGTAAGTTTCTATAGAAGAAAGCTTGCTTAAGGAAAAAATGGATGTATGTAACAAAAAAATACGCCAGTTCCGGCTAAATCTACCATGTAGGTTGTACTGTTTACAACGATCAAACAGTGGTCTTCTTAAATAAAGTTTGAAAAATATTTCGAATTAGATGAAGAGGGAATACTTACAGTTACTGTAAACGAGACTACGACAGGAAATTCAGAAAATTAAAGTTGATGAATATCGTCTTTGCGAAACTGATGTAAAAAACCTTTTAATGGATGCGTAAAAAAATGAAAAGGAAGACAAAACATTCTTGGAATTTGTTGATTATCTCAGCATGAAACGCTATAAGTGGTAAGAAGATTTTCCAGTTATGTACAGACTATCTATTGAATCAACATGTAACGTGTTTTTAGATGCATGTGATGTCTACGCATATGAACAATTTGAGTCATTTAAGCAGATAGTAGGCTATAGATTATAATTTTGACCAATATTAAATATTGACATATAAAAACTGTAATATAATATTTTGTTTTATCAAGTCCCACAACCAAAGCATAAAAAATTTGAGGCATTTAAAGAAGCGTATAAAAAAATTTAAGCAGATATTAGGCTATAGATTCTTAATTTAATAAAAATGGTTTGGTTTGGTTTGGTTTCGTTTCGGTTTGGTTTTTCGAAAATGTTAGAAAATATTGATCCAGAGACTAGAAAATATTCTAGAAGCAGCCAGTACCGCCAGCTTATAACTTGTGCCACATAAATCGAGAGAGGTATGAAAAAAGGTTTCATTATTTTAAAAAATAGTATTACTTTCTGCACGTAATAAATAGGGATCTATGTTTTTGCGTTTCAGTATATTTATTAGTTCAGGCCCTACATACGAGATTCATGCCATATGCTGCGTTTAATGATAGAAGCAACACACTTCGTATGGATGGACATAAGACTCGCCCGAACATTTTACGAAAGGGAACCACCCCCCCACCCCTGGCAGTGGTGGTTCCCCCCCCCTTAAACGTGCTTTTTGATAGTTTTTTGCTAATAACTCGAAAACAGTCAACTTTTTCAAAAATCTTCTTAATATCATTTTTCAAGCAGATACAATTTCCTTTCCAACGATGTATCTTAGTATCCTATGGCGGCAGTGGTGCGCATTCCATTAGCGTACGAAAAGAGGAGAAAATTTTGAAAATATTTTTTTATCTATTTTTTGTGGTATTTTTTATCCTTAGCACTATTTTTTTTTTCAAGAAAATATTTTTGCTTAAAAGCCCATTGTATACAGTTAAATACTTATTAAGCTAGACATATATTTTTTAAATAGACGCCTTTAGATAAAAATAAATATGTTTGTAGAAATCCTTAAATCAAACAAAAATTTTTAACATTCATTTTTGTAACTGAGTAAATAAAAATGAGAGTAAAAAATTATTTTTGGTCAGTAATAACTTAAAACTGATTTTTTCTTGTAAATTATCTTTAAAGTGGGGGTAAAGGGGCATCGCCCTCTCACCCCCCTCAAAAGTGCTCACTTACAGTATTTTCCCAATTATTTGCAAACTTTTAACTTGGCAAAAAACAACTAAGTAACAATTATTAAGGTTGATGAAAAGTCCTCTCTAACGATGTCCAACACGCCCCCCTTACATCAGTGGCGCACGTTTTATAGGCATTTAAATATATGAGAGGTGTGGAAAAAACGTTTTTTTTTTAATTTTATTAAATTTTACTGTCCGACATGTCTGGTTTTAAAACTTATTTTTAAAGCTGAAGAAATTTCCTTTCAAACGATATATATCACTCCACCCTCAAGGCAGCGGTAGATCTAGCATAGACGCACCAAAAATGGTCAAATTTGGTGGTTCTCTTTCGTAAAATGTTCGGGCGAGTCTTATGTCTATCCATACCAAGTGTGTTGCTTCTATCATTAAACGCAGTATCCGACCCCGCAGGGCCTGAACTACATGAGCTTTTCGCATTGAATCTTATTGAACAATCTTTCGACATAAATGAACCAGATAATGTCCATGTCCTGGTTTATAGTAGGACATTTTTGAACGTTTACGCCCTGCCCTCTCTCTACCATTTCTGAATTCTACCATTACTACCTGATCAATTATTTTGGCGTGAATAGCGTCAAGGTTTGTATATTCTTCACGATACTTTTTTAAAATTGCACTTCTAAATTGGTTGATGCTTGAAACACACGTAAGGGCTTTGACCCATGGGTTAATTAGGGTCACTGCATCCTGGAAGCCTGGCGTCTCAGGCTTCTAGGATGCAGTGACTCTATGGGTTAATGGGAAGTCTGGTACTGGACGAGCGTTGACTAGTATATTAGCAAAAAAACTTAAAACTAGGGATGGGTTAATCTAGTGATTCTCTGAATAGATTCGGTAGCCTGCTCATTTTGGGAATCATCACATGGAACAGGGTATATGAAGTGCCCATTTGTGCCCTGTTGATTATGTCAAAAAGTTTATGACCCATCAGTGGTCTAACGCCACAACCATGGCATTATGTAGTATATCGTGATACTTATAGTATGCTTTGAGTAATGAGATCGTTCCATCATCCCGTTTAACAGTCATAAAACAATGCAGTACGAGGACTGTTTTAAAATGGTTTTGGTTAGATGGAACGACCAAATAACTAGTTCATAAAACGAAAACTGTTGGCGTAGTAATCGATTTACTTCAGTCATGAGATCATAGGCAAAAGAGTTAAAATAAACGTCACGTGATTAAAAGATAGGTTTCGTTGATTTGCGTAAAGGTAGATCGAAGGCAAAGCATGAATTCGAGAGAGAGAGAGAAATTATTTTTGCAAAATTGCTTATTGTATGTAAATTTTATTTAAAAAAATTACTGCCACACTAGTTTTATTTATTACACATTTTTTTATAATAGGATTATCGGAATATATTTTGAAATTTAAGTTCTTTAAAATGCAGATAAAATTACATTAATTTAATTTATATCCACAAACTATAAATCACTACAGACTGCATAATAAATCATAAACTAAATAAATCAAAAATTGAAACGAAAGTTTTTTTTGTAGTGTCAGTCACAAGTTTTATGTAAAATTTATATATTTATTTATTTGTATTTTGCAATTTGATTTTTACAAAATATTTGTGAAATTACCTACGTATTATAGAAAGCCTCAATATTCACAAAGTTTTTGTGATTTTATTCATTTTTAGGAAATGTGATACTTCTAAGAAGTCAAGAATATCACATTTTGTAGCTTGTTGGTAGGTATAAACAGTTTATGACCTTTTGTTATTTAAGAAGCGCCAGGGCTGGAAGCAAGAAAAAATTTTGGAGAAGGATTAAAAAATTGCAATTAAAATTTATATAAAAATTGTGCAATTTTGATTACCCTTGATCCCCTTCCTAGGTACGGCCTTGAGAATCATTGTAATTCAAGAAAGTTAAGACATGCTACATATTAAAAAATATTTGTATATTTACGTGGCTTTCCCGGCATTTTCATGTGTTAAAATTGGTTGTGGAACTCAATTTATTTCTCCCTAAATGCCTGAATTTTAATTTTTTGGGTTATTCACTGTTTTTGTAATTTTCTCAGGCAAATGTAAATTTAATGTATTTTTTAATATATATACTGGGTCTTTCCATCCAATCAGGATCAATCGCCCAGTTTGACAAAGAAAAGAGTGAAATGCAAACATTTCTAATGCGCCTGTCCTCGATCCTAGTATTTCGTAGGAGTCCGAAACCGGTTTAAATGGCCTGATGGAACGGAAAACTGACTGTCCGAAAACAGTTGGATTTTTCGGAAGGTTTTATGACTGTCGAATGTGATGGAACGCAACTTATATGACTTGAAGTCTATACCCCCATAGCACAAAAATCACATCAACGTTAAATTAACGTGAACAAAAATAACAAAGTTTTTTTTTACTTGAAGACAAGATCATACCATGTCATATTTATTTTGTTAAGTCTACATGCTTAAAGATAACTTAGAAACAAGGATAAATCAAGCTATAAAAATGTACTTTTTGCTGAAGTTTCTGGTGCAGTGTATATAAAGTGTTTTTACCCTCGTTATTTTCTTGTACCAAATTTACACTTGAAAAGTCCTCCACAACATGTTCTAAAACGCCACTAGATTAAGACTTCTCAAATCTACGACCTTTCTGCGTTTTTTTTGGTCACGTTTTTTAATAACATTTTTTTAACTTAAAAGAGACGCGAAAGGCAGTTATAAAAGTTTACTAGTTTTGAGACTACAACACTTCAAGACAATTTTAAAAATGGCGCTCAAGGCAAGACAAAATATCTATATATCTATCTATATACATTATGTTTATCAGGTTAATAACAGATGCGTCGTGATCGTGAAGGATCAGGGATCAGTTCCATAAAAGGTTTTTGGAGTTTAGAGGCCGAAGCACTGCCTGATAGATTTTGTCAAAGTGAAAAATCCCGACAATAGGTGGCGCTGCTGCTAGTAAAATCTCAAAAATATTCAGTAGAACACCCATGCAAGTCGCGTTTTAAAATTCGTGTAAAAAAGGCGTGAATCTAATGTGATTTTAACGTAAAAATCACTAGAAACTAACGTAAAAACATTGATGTTTTAATTTTATAATGGCGTTATTACAACGCAGTTTTTAGCAACGTTATTTTTTATAACGTTAATGAATGACCTATTAAGCTTGTTTTCATATTTGAAATAAACGTTTTGTTCTAAGAGCTTTTAAAATCAACGTTTTTTTTGTCACGCCTTTTTTACGTGTTAAACACGTGATCGTGCTATGTGGGTACTGGGTTCTATTTACTAGATATTATTTTAATTACAGCGGCGTAGCGTGCCTGAAGGGGCGGGGGGTCGCAAGCTAAAAAGGGCGCCGATCAAAAAACTTGCGACCAAAAAAAAAAATCATGTCTTTACTTTCCTCTCTGTTGCCGGCGACAGATTTGCCGCCCTCTCAATCCGTTGCCGGCCTTGCTACCTACTAAAGCTTAGGGCGCTTGAGGCACCCATGGGGCGCTAGTACCCTCGGGGCGGGGGGGGGGGCGACGAACCCCCCGCGCCCTCCTCACGCTACGCCACTGTTTAATTACTAGGACCTATTGCAATAAAGCCAGGCAATAATTGTACCGGGCACTATTCTGACAATTTCGCATGATAAGAACAGCTATCTTCTTTCAATATTAGGCCTTTGTGTATTATAAGAGCCGAAATTAATAGTGTCGCCATTATTAATGGAAAATTAACGACTGGATTTATATATTCGACTTTAATATGTCAATTTTAAAAGATCAACTGTCAGTTTTCAATGGAAAACTATCAGAATAGTGCCCGGCACTATTATTGCCTGGCTTTATTGCAATAAATCCATGTCTCTAGTGTCCCAGAGTCGAAGGCAGTACGTGGTGCACAACGAATTTCCTGTGCAAGTTTGGATCCTTTAAGGATGCTACCCGCCACTACCGTACAATCATACACCCCGTACTTGGAAACACATACTCATTATCACTTTTTTATGCAATTGACGGCAAGTTTAAACTAATAGAAACTTGCTTGCACTAAACAATCCATTACCAAAGGTTTCTTGTTCAACTTCATGAATATGTCCAGATCATGAATTTTAATAAAAATGAATTCTGTTACCCCAGGGCAGAGACATAACAGACAAGTGTTTCTTACGGGTGGTATTACTTTATTAGATTTCTGCCCGCTCGCAGCTACGAGGGGGTGGTAGCTATGTGTCCACGTACTCTAAAAAATCTTTTGAAACACCAGGTACATTCTGTATTTAAATCCGAACAATCCGACCGCTCTAGTAGTAGTAGTAGTAGTGGGGGGGTTGACCCGCAGGTCTGACAAGTAGGCCAGAGTAGGCCCTTTTTGCCATGCCCCAAGTCTGTCCCTTCACCCACTCTCTGCACTTCCCTTTGATGGTCGGGTAACTCATTGGGCCTTCCTGTTCTCTTTACAAAGTCCAGTAAGTCTGCCCATTTGAGCATGTGCAGTTCCTCCTCGCTCAGAGGTGGCGCTCCGAGTGCCTGTTGTCTCATCCTTGCGTAGGCCTCGCATTCTGCCACGAGGTGTCTTGATGTCTCTTCTTCCTGTCCACAGGCTGGGCAGGTAGGGTCATTCTCGACTCCTATACGTGTCATGTGCCTCCTCAACCGGTTATGTCCGGTTAGAGTACCAATCAGCAGTCCGAGGTCTTTTCGTGTCCGTCCCAGCATCCATCTAATTCTGGTCACTTTTGGACGGTCTACGAATTCTCTGGTCTGTCTGCAACCCGTTCCTGTTTCCCAGGAGTTTAATAGCGCGTCCTGGGCCCATTTGTTGAGTCCGCTTTGCACTTGTCTTTTTGTCACGCCCAAAAGTGGCTCCGGTCCTACATAGGCGGTTCCTGCCCCGAGCCGTGCGAGTTCGTCCGCCTTCCGGACCCAAACCAGCGTCACCCGTTTGCCATCGCTTAGGGTCTCCAGCGCCTCTGCGCATTCTTCCACCAAACTGTCAGCAATCTTGGGTGCGTTTAGCGCCTTCAGGGTGGTTTGACTGTCAGAGCATATATATATAAGCTCCTCTTCGCTGTTCCGAACCTCTTCTAGGGTTGCTGCCATTATTATGGCGTAAACTTCTGCTTGAAAAACAGTAGCCTGCTCACCGAGCCAGTAGCTCTTCTGAACTTCTAGTTTTTCCACGTATACTCCCGCTCCTGTGGTTTGCCTCTCTGATAGTTTGAATCTATCAGTGTAGCAAATTAAAGCGCTCTCCTCAAACATCATTTCATCTCTCTGCCACGCTTCTCTGTCTGGGATGTGGATTTTGTACCTCTTCTCGAGCCTCCAAGGTGCGTGTGCTCTGCTGACCGTCATTAACGTGAGGGGGATTTCTCTAATTGTCAGCTCTTCTATAGCTAGATGACTAGCTGTTTCCCCCCTTCCTCTCCACTGACCCGTGTCCCTTAGACGTAGGTAGGTCCCCATCGCCTCCCTCTTGATCCAAGTTGGTAGCGATGGTAGTGCCAGAATTGTCTCTAGGGCCAGGATCGGGGTAGTTCTCATAGCTCCGGTTATCCCTCTACACATCAGCCCCTGTAGGCTTCTGAGTTTTAGGGATGTCGTCGTTTTCTCGAGTGGAGGGTCCTGGGGGATAGTTCCAGGTCCTGCCGACTACCCGTCGTAGCTGCCACATTGTTGCCTGGACCTTTACGATCATATTGGTAACATGTGGCGTCCAGATGAGTCCGCTATCAAAAATGACACCCAGGTACTTCAGCTTTGGTACTAAAGCTAGGGGTCTTCCGTACATCACGGGTGCTCTAAAAGCTTTGATTTTTCTCTTTCTCGACCGACCGCTCTAAATCCGTCCGGTAATTCCGAACAGACGTAAGGGAGGTAAATCTGAATCGTTCGGTAAATGAATCCAGATCAATCGGAGCCAAATCTGCTTGCTCAGATTTTTAGACGGATCTGTTTGTTTGAGGTTATGTTTATTAATTTTTTGTTTTTAATGTAATAAACAGCCGTTTTTTTTTTCTAAAAATGAAGAATTGGAACTATTTGAACCAGAAAGTGCTTTAAGCTATTTTTTGGGTTTTTTTCTGAAATATGTCGAAAATATGTAAAAAAACCAAAGGCTTGGGAGGGGCCATGGCCCCGCCCCCCCACTCTGACCAATCAGCGGTCAAAAATCCGTTGGCTCCGTGATTTGATCGGATGCAATGTATTTAAATGTATTATTTAAATGCACTTTGGCTTGTATAACTATTAGAAGTTGCAGTGGCGTATATACGGAGATTTTTTTGGATATTTTCTACATATTTCATTAATACAAACATAAAATAGCATAAAATACAGCCTCACGAGGTCTCGGGCCCCCCCGAAAACTGTCTCGGGCCCACCTGGAAATTTTTTTCTATATACGCCACTGAGGAGTTAAAAAGCTACCTTGTTGGTGCCCTCTGCCATGCCCCAGAATTCTCAGTTTTCCACTTTTTCATGTGGCATTACAAAAACCCGATGAGTTTTAGCCAAAAACATTCAACTAAAGGTAGACCCCGTATAGAAATCCTAAACTTCATCAGACACAAAAAGTATTATACTGGGGATTTCTTTCAAATTCGCAACAATGTTGCCAGTACTTTTATAACTTGTAATTTTGATGTAGGTACATAAGTAAAATGGTAACTAATAAAAATCAAAAGAATATTTTGTTTTTGAATTCGGCTTACGTTTTGGATTGCTATACATGTACCTGTAATAGAATATGTTTACCATCCTATGTGAGAAAAGGATTGTTTTCATTGATTTTTTTTTGAGATCTTATCATTAATAATGTTTTTCTATACAATTTAATTCTAGGTTGTAAGTATAACCTCTAGATATGTATGTATGCATGTCTGTCTGTGTGCCTATATGCACATATATATATATATAAATGTTTGAAAAAAAGTTTTTTTTTAAGTTAGAATATGTTATCCAATAATCAATCGGTAAATTTTTGTTTACATAGGTACCTAAACTTAACAAAAATCATAAAACATTTGCTTTTAAGTCCCTGTTTTTATAGATCTATGTGGCCGTTTAAATCCTTATCTATTTTGAATTAAAAGGAAGGTATAAATTAGAAATAATCAGCTAAAGTTGGTTTTTTTCGAAGATTGTTGATTGTCGATTTTTATAGAACGTACAACGATTAGCACCAAATTGCAATTTTTGTGCAGTCAACCAACTTGGGCTTGTTTTTTGCAGGAACACAAAATAACTAGCGGCGATATCCTGTAATGCAAACCATTTTTTTTTACTGCACATGCGCACCTCTCTCTTTCTGATCACATAAAATTATCTTCCTCTTACTAACTTCACATATGCTCGACCACAGCTGAGAGGGAGATATTTTATGTGAGAAGAAAAATTACGGTAGCGAATGCGCAGTTTAAAATATTGATTTGGTTTTCGGTTTTCTGAAAAAAACGGGACTCCATTTAAGTGTGAAAAACGTTCAACTGAAAGTAAGTTTAATTAAATTTCTTTGGTGTTAGGTTAGAGTTCATAAATAGTTTATTAGTTTTGTATTCCTAGGTGGTATTTCAAAAGTTATTAAAACGAGATTACTAAACTGCACTTTTAACTATTAATTATTGTTCTCACTACAAATGTTTTCGGTATAAAAATAACTCTTGCTTTTAGTCCAAATAAATTTAATTTAAATGTTTTGATCACGAAAGTTAAAAAAACCTTTTCTTTATATAATATGTATATATATATATATATATATATATATATATATATCTTAAAAAAAATAGTCTACAAAACTCCCCTGGGCAACTCTGGAAAACTCAAAAAGCTTTTTGATTTGATTTAACGCGAAAATGGAACGTCGCAGAGAAAACCTTTGTTGACAAAAAAAAATTGTGTGAAGTGTAAACTTTAACAAGGCGAAATTAATAATACTGGCCTTCATCTGCATCATTATATTGCTCGCTGAATGTTCCTCTCACAGTTAGTCGACTCGAGCCGACTTCACCCGAATGAGCGTTACATAGCCGAGTCTGACGGCTCAGTTCAATTCAGTACCCACAAAAACTACTAAACGCGCCTAAAGAAGTTTACACTTCAAAAATTCCTTTACAATTTTTCTTAAAGGTTATAGCTCTAGACTTACATGTATAGAAGATAGAGGGCACCAAAATTGACAAAAATCAGTTTTTTGCATTTTACGCAAAAACGGTAAGTCGTAGGGAAGAATTTTATTTTAGAGAAATATTACCCATACGAGTCTTTACAATCAATCTCCATAGTCTATAGGTCTACAACAACATGTTTAGAAGGTAGATGGCAGCTAAGTTGTCAAAAAATGTGTTTTTTTTAGTCGTAGAAAGAAACTTTATAAACATAAAATGTTAAAAGACACAATTTTCTACATTCTTTCCTTTTGGGCCACAGGTTTACAACTACGTGTAGAACATATAGGGCGCCAAATTTGCAAAAATTATTATTTTATTTTATGCAAAAACGGTAGGTCCTAGAAAAACACACTATAGACAAGAAATCTCCAGGACGCCATTCTCTACAATTCACCTATGTGAGTCACAGCTCTATGACTTATGGTTTTTGCGTAAAACGCAAAAAAGTATATAATGGGCATTTTTGGCACCCTCTGTCTTCATGTGGTTGTAGAGCTGTAAATTGTCATTGTCGCATTGTAGAGAATTGTGTCTTGATCATTTTATGTCAATAAAGTTTTTTTTTATGACTTACCGTTTTTGCATAAATTGCAAAAAACATAATTTTTTGAAATTTTCTCCTAAACGGTGGTTGTAGACCTATAGACTATGAAGACCGATTGTAGGGAATCCTATGGGTAATATTTCTCATACATTAAATTTTGCCCTACGACTTATCGTTCCCGCGTAAAATGCAAAAAACCGATTTTTGTTCGCTATTTTTCAGAAAAAAAAATTAATAGCGGCAACCATGTAGACCAAACGTCACCCTTGCATCATTTAACGTTGCCTTTGAGAGGTTATCCGAATAAACGTGTGTTTTAGTTGTTTTTTTGGGATATTTATCACAAAATAAAGATTTTTTTGTATTAAATAACTTTAAAAATGCCTAAGAAGTGCATTCTGTGTGATAAAAGTGACGAGAAGTGGCTCGATTTATCATTTCACCGGTAAGTTTGAATCTCTTCCAGAAACCGTCATATTGTTTACGATTTGGTAAGACAGTGGTGTGGTTTATAACTTTTTTTACAAAATATTAGTGATTTACTTTACAAAGAAGTTTTAAGAAACATTATTTATTGTTGCAAATTCCCTTATTTTCCCACCTCTAGTGTTTGGGTTTTTTTGGAGAAGTTTCTTAATTTATTCTGGCAATAATATATAACTCTAAAAAATATATTTCTTATGTAAACAACCATTTTTCACTCTGTGATGTTATGTTCGGTTGTCATGCTACTGTACAGTTATTAAACATTTTAAAAATATTCAAATTTATGAGTTTACTAGGTTCCCCACTGATCCAAACAAGAGAGAGCTTTGGAGGGAGATTATTGGCCTTAATAAGGAAAAAATTCTGTCAAACTGGGCATGTCTTTGTTCTGACCACTTTGATCCTCAGTATGTTCGTTTAGCACCTAGTAGGCACTATCTTGTACCAAATGCCTTGCCCAAGGTCAGGTGTTAAAGACTAGTTCAAATTAAGAAAACTACTTACTACTAGTGGTTAGTAGTTAAATATTCAACTATCTCTTTTTATTATAAAGTATACAAAATATATTATCACTGGTTGTTTTTGATGTTCGATCATCATGCAATGATGTAAAAAATTAGTTAGAATTAACAAATATAACTATAAGAAGAAAAAAGGTAGTACCTACTTTTACACAGAAAAAAAAGAGTTTTAACTTCCTTTTCACTTACTTACTGCATAGTCCCTGGTGATTAATTAAAAGAGAGCCTTGAGTCAAATGGATTAAAATATTGTTCTTAATTCTTATATTTGCCAAATTTATTAATGTTTGTATATACAGGGTGTCCCATAACTTAGGGGCCATAGGCCAACAAGTGATAGAGGAGGTCATGTCTGATCAAAAACTTGTTGTTTTTTTAACTTTTGTGATAATACCTTTTTAAAAAAACGCAGTAAAAATATGAAATTACGTAGTCTTGTATTAGAACAAAAGCAGTAAATTGAAATTAATTTAAAAAAATTAATTTGAAAAAAGTTAGTCAGTCAATTTTTTTAGAAAATACTATTTTTCTGGTATGAACTTTTATGAATGCCATATTAAATGCAATGTTTTTGAAATATTTTTTGTTAATAAAAACAAGTCTCTAGCGAGACATAATAATGAAATATTATTGATATATTTTAAAAGAAAAAGCAAAAATTAATTTAAAAAAAATTATTATTTTTTATACATTTTCGAGGTTAGTTTGATAGCCCGTACCTCCTCCACTTGTAATATTATCAAAAAAGGAGTACCACATTTTTTAATCACAATTAGCTGAGTATTCAGCTGGCTGTGACAGATTTTTTTTGTATAGCCCGTTTTCACCCACTCCTCTTTAAAAATCCTATATCTTAAAAACAGATGAATGTTGACCCCATGTTATATAAACTTTTTTCTTGGAAATAACCTCCTTTATCACCTGCTGCACTATGGCGCCTAAGTTATGGGACACCCTGTATAATAATCACTTAATTATAAATAATATTTTTTCATTTTTATTTTATTTGGTAAATAAAAATTAAATAGATTTTTTTATGGAAATCAAAAGTATTTTCTTGATAAAACTGAATAAGTCATATTTTTTAACATTTGCAAATGTAAACAAACACAGACTCATACCAAATATTTTCTAAAAAAACTAATTTCTAGAGTTTAATAAACTAAGAATGGATTTTGGTAAAATAAACCAATCCAGTGCTTTTTATTTCGAGGCAAGAGTTTTGGTGATAAAATATAACAAAAAATCTATATTATAAGTATAGGCTGTCCCATTTTTATCATTTGGGTGGTTTCGGAAACTTCTAGAGAAGATTGAAGAAAAAACGACTACACCTTAGTGTGCTTTAATTTGAAGAGAATAATGATAGTAAACATCGCATATCAATATTATAAACATAGAAACCGAAAACACCCAAAAGTGTCGAAAATGCACTCTGTACACTAGGGGATCAAATATCCTGATGCAAAAATTTTGATAATTTATCTCAAGGTCTGAGTATATAATTCGAAGTTTTTGACTTTTTTTAACAGAACAAATTTACTACACCAAGGTGAAAGAGTAAAAAGCTAAAAAAAACATCTTTTGACATTGACAATTTGAAATAAAAAGAAACACTTTTACCTGTGTTTTAAATTTTAGGGAGTAAAGTAACACTTTTCTATATCCAGAAAAAATAATATAAAGTAGATTTCCTAGCTTTAGGGAAAAATAATAAAAATCAAAACTACGGATATTACCAGCTGTAAATAAGTTATTGGTTTCTAATATTATAAATCGATAAAAAAATTAATTCTGTAAAAAGAGTCATTTAAATAGAATGGCTGTCCAAGCTGTACCGGTAATATTTTACACTTATTTAAATTTTATAATTTTGGGTGCAAAAATTTTATAGGAAAATGTCTATAATATATTTATTTTATATTCAACAAAATCTGCACGCCCATGGTTTTTCATTGATTTTTCTTTTATACCTCTTACAGTGTTGCCTGCGAGGATTCGGCGAAATTTTCTGAGATTTCATGCATGATGAATGAATTTGCGTATTAAATAATGGGGATGCGTCTTCTAGGGTTCCTTGAATTTCTTTGGTTTTAGCCTTCTTATTCACATATTCTACTAAAAACTAACACTAAAGAGGATATTATAAATGTCACACAACTATTCTATACAGAATTATACCAAACGAGAAGTCATGAAGAAACTCCAAATAAAAATAAAGAACATAAACTCAGAGCTACAAGCTAAAATAAGCAAAGCGGAAACAAAGAGAGCATTAAAGAAAATGAAAAACAACAAATCACCTGGAAAAGAGGGAGTAACGGCAGAAATGCTCAAGTACGGTGGTAACACTCTATTTAATACCCTTCATATCCTACTGAATAAAATATTAAGAGAAAAAATATTCCCAAACAACTGGAAAAAATCCATAACCAATATTCTACACAAGAAAGGCAATAGAGAAGACCTAAGAAACTATCGACCTATAACACTCCTCAATGTAATTTATAAGCTTCTCACGAAAATATTAACAGCTAGACAAACAACAAAATTTGACGGATATTAATCAAAAGAACAAGCAGGCTTAAGAAAAGGTTTCAGTACAGTTGACCACCTATTAACCATGAAAATCCTAATAGAACGAGCCAACAAATACAACATTCCACTATATATTGCGTTTATAGACTTTGAAAAAGCTTTCGATAGCATTGAGCAGTGGGCAGTAAAAGCATTTTTAATTAATGGCCGAATAGATCACATTTACACAGATTTAATAGCCAATATATATAGAGAACCAACAACATCAATCAAAATCGACGAAGAAACCAAGCCAATGACATAATATCCCCTAAACTATTTAACCAGGCTTTAGAAGATGTTTTTGAAAACTTAGATTGGGAAGAAATGGGCATCAAAAAAATAATGTTAAAATGTGAATTTTCCAAAATTACGCACGATTTTTTTCCGCACGTCCAAAATGCAAGAATCCTCCTGTTCACAATCGTTTCCAAATAAAAACCCGTCCTCCTAGACACAAGTTTCATTTTCAAGAAGTGCTGCTGTACCGATGCTACCTGAAGTACCGAAGGAAGAATCCTGTAATTCACTACACTAGTAATTCTCAGCAGCAAACTGATCAAGGCATTTCTGTAGTGGGCCGTGGGCCAAACACCAACCAATCAAATTCTTCAAGATGTTTCTTCATCTGCTATATTGCAGCATGCAACAAACACAAAGTGCACTTTCAATTTCAATATTTACCATCGTTAACTTTTTCGTTATTGTTAATTAAATGTTCTTTACAAAAATCCTGTTTCATTATTTTTCCGTGCATAAAAAAAGTAAATTTTTGTTTTGGTAAAAATGAAGATATTTATGACTGAAATGATTTATTTAACTATTCTAATCTTTGCGAATTAAAACATGTTTTTTTAATAAAGAAGATGGACGAAAACACTCGTAGGAAAAATACTGTACCTAACTCTTGCGGAAACTATCTTTTCCACCCTTGATGGCTTAAACGCGCGTGCGGAAATGTACCACTTTCCGCACTTGTTAGGTAAATAACTATTTTTCTATGTTTGAGCCGTGATCTTGTATTGGTATGAGTTTGATAGATGCCGAATAAGTGGAATAGGGTATTTGACAAATTTTAAAAAATAGTTTAGAATGATACATATATCCCTAATTTGCTACGCAACGCTCATTTCTAGCATGGCGTTACAATGACGTCACAGCGCAGTAAACTCGCGGACAGATACACGGCATTTAAGTGTTTTTACTGTTTTTTATGTAAAAAATTTCCTATAAGTGGTGTGTAGTGCCTCAGTGTTCGAATACTAGCATAAAAACACCTAAAAAACTATTTATTCATGTGCCTACAGCAGTAAAAGACCTGAAAAAGGTGCTAAAACTTGCTCGAAGAGACCCAAGAGCCTCTAATACATCTTCACTTTACATTTGTGAAGATCACTTTGATGTGAGTATAACTAAATTGTTTCTATTAATTTTTCTCACGTCGTCTATAATATATATAACTATTTCGTAAATGACGATGAAATTTTTAAGGTTATGGTTATTACAGGGGGTGAACAACTATAATAGGCAGAAAGGTGTACAAATTTTTAGGCGGTGCTAGGCAGTTATTAGGGAGGACTAGGGAGTACCCCTAAATGCAGGATTAGGCAGTGCAGGCTAAATGTAGGACTGAGCAGTGCATATGCAAGACTAGGCAGTGCATAGGCAGGACTAGGCAGTACCTAGGCAGGACTATGCAGTGTAACCTATGCAGTACTTCAAGTTTTGCTGGTCCTTGTATAAATTTTGTTTTAAAAAAGCAATTTTTGATTGTTTCTTAATGCTTAAAATAATAATGATTGAGTATTTAATTGAATCTATTGTAAGAGGCATATTAAACAAAAAGGCAAAACATATAACCTAACCTCAAAATCTAAATGTGTAAAAGTAGGCAAAGAATATCGTAAAAAAACTTCAGTTATATATAAAACAACTCATCGAATAATTACATCAACATTTTAACGTTTCTAAATTCCGCAGAACAAAAATCACTGTTGTTGGCAAAGAAGCCTGCCATCATAAAGGAATTCAGCATTGGCAAGTTGGAGCTATCGGCTTTGGAGAATCCGTTTTCCATTGAAAATATTTTTTTATACGCAAAACACAAAATAAAATCTAATTTAGGACGATAATTCCCACTTTAAAACAAAGCAAACATTACCATTCATAAGAAAATAACACAGAAAATAGGTTCGTTCAAGGCGTTTACTGTTTTGTGACGTCACTCGCAGCTGATTG
Organism: Aspidapion aeneum; assembly: GCA_963576565.1. Lineage (NCBI taxonomy): Eukaryota > Metazoa > Arthropoda > Insecta > Coleoptera > Brentidae > Aspidapion > Aspidapion aeneum. The sequence goes on from OY755045.1 coordinate 33,425,146, forward strand.
GTAGACCGCCTGTTTTGGATCACGTGGCTAATTCTTTTAATACAATGAATTTATTTACTTAAAAGAACCATGAATTTGAGAAAAAATTAAACAAAAAAGTTTGTTTTTAGCATTGCCAAGACCTAAAGAGATATCTAAAAATAAATATATATTTATTTTTTACTACTGTCAAACACCCTATTGTTGCGTAGATCAGCGCTACAAATTTACTTCTTTACGTTTATGGGCATTCCATACGTTGCGTCTATAAGGGGTTGTTTGGTTGCAGCTAAAGTAAAAAAATACTTTGAGGGTGCCTGTTTTGGAGTAGAGATGAAACAGCTCTTTGGTATTTAATAAAGGTTGTACTAATGAAATACCAATGTGACATTTTTGTATTATTAATGGGTCTGTTCCGTCAGACCGTGCGACAGTCATAAAACCGTCTGAAAAATCCCAAGGCGCGCGCAATGCAGTACGAGGACTGTTTTAAAACGGTTTGGTTAGATGGAACGACCAAATAACTGTCCAAAAAACTAATGCTGTTACTTCAGGCAAGTGATCATATGCGAGAGAGTTAAATTGAAAGGTATGAATTCGAGAGCACGAAATTAAAGTTGCACACAGAAAGGTAATTTCTTCACTATGTTAATTGGTATTCTTTTGCAAACAAAAAACGCCCTTACAGTTTTTCTTTAAAACTAGCTTAGCGAAAGTTATATTTTCTTAGTTTCTAAAAAAACATAAAAAAAAACGTCACATCTCCTACTCAAATTCGAGGCAAACGCGTGACGACTTAATATTGAGTGATTCATCACCAATCGATCGAGGGTAATCTAAAACCATACACATTCATTAAACTTCTTTTTCTAAAACTTTCTTGAACAATGTTGAATTTTTATAATTTTTGTAGTATTTCAAAAGTTATAATCATAACAAAAACATTTCACGTAAAAAAGCCAAGTAGGCGAAAATGGTATTCCGCAAAAGGAATTGAGATAAAAGTTATGCCAAGTTCTCCAATACACATTTTAAAATGACAAGTTCTTACTAGTTTGGAAATGTTTTTTTAAATTTTGGTATTAGAGCCAAACTTCTTTATGTTCAATTTAGCACTGTGCCTAAGAGTCATTTACATCCGTAATAGTTTAGAAAAAATATTTTAAAACTAGTCAGAACCTTTCATTTTGAAATTTGTTTTGGAGAACTTGGCTTTACTTTAATCTCAATTCTTTTTACGGCACACCATTTTCGCGTACTTGGCTTTTTTTACATGAAATGTTTTTGTTATGATTGTTACTTTTTTAAATACTACCAAAATTATAAAAATTCAACATTGTTCAAAAAAGTTTTAAACAAAGAAGTTTAATGAATGTGTGGCTTTTTTTACATGAAATATTTTTGTTATGATTTCACTCCTTTTTTAAAGGATTTGGATAATATTTGTTTTAAAGTAGGAAAATATATTGTTGAAAACTTTTGTAATGCCTTATTAAAAATTTTGTGGTTTTTTAATTTTTTCCTATGGTTTTATGATAGTTCCTATCAGCCTTCTAAAGCTCAGCTCTCTAGCGTTCTTAAAAGTGGGCAATGTTACTTTTACATAACTTTACATATTTTATAGGGGAGGGAAATAAATTAAAATTTTGGTGTTTTAAATTTTTTTTCTATAGTTTTATCATATTTCCTATCAGCCTGCCAAAGCTGAGCTTTCTAGTGTTTCTGGAAGTGGGCAATGTTACTTTACATAACTTTACATGTACAGGGGAGTATTTTAAAATTTTGTGGTTTTTGATATTTTCGAAAGGTTTGGTCATAATTTCTATCAGTCTGCCAAATTTCAGCTTTGTAGCATGTCTGGAAGTACAGTAGAATTTTGATGATCTATACATGAGTGACTGAGTGAGTGGTAATTTCGACGTTATTTGAAACTTCGTAACTACTTTACGACTTTATGGAAGTCTATGAAACTTGAAGGGGGTGTTAACTCTATAAACATCTACGACTGTGCAAAGTTTGAGTTTCGTAGCTTATTCCAAAGTAGAGTTTTAAATAGATCAAATATGGGCTGAAATGTTTCAAGAAGCGATGGTACAGCAGTTGCGCGAACTTGGCCGAGCACTGACGTGCCCTCAGATATCTTTTTAAATTCTTAAGATATAAAGCTTATTAAAACGAGAGTTAAATTACTGCTCTATTGCAAACAAATCATAACCTATATAATTTTTCTGTGACAAAAGTTAAAAGCCAAAGTTCGTGAAAAAACATGGAAAAAATAGCATTCTTGAATATATGACTTGAGGCAAACATCCGGCGACTTAAAATTAAATGAATTTATGAAATTGTGTGCTCTATAACCAATTAATCTACATCAGTTTTAAAAAATCTTCCACAACTATCCCAAGGGACACGATTTTTGACTATAACCCATGAGCGCACCCAGGGGGGGGGCTCCCTAAGCCTAAGATTTTTTTAGATATTCTCCACATATTCCATTAATAAAAATATAAATTAGCATAAAATACGACATGAGGTCTCGGGTCCCCCTCCAAGAGGCCTCGCCCCCCACCTGTGTGCGCCACTGTATAAGCTACTCGCTTTCCATACCGCGGGCGTTAAAAGCTTCTTTTATGAGCTATAAATACATAAATAGGTAGATATGTTATATTTACGTTAATCTATAGATAAATGATTTCTTTCTCAATTTTTTAAACGGAATTGTACCAGGTCACAGGCAAAAAAATTTATTTGCACCAAAAGTACTAATTCAATGCGAAAACAACAAAAAATACCGGTGCATTTACACTAGAATACACCCGACCCTAGGGATTTTAAGAACTCAGGATAGCCCATAGAAAAGTTCCCAAAAAATATTTTTTGTTCGAGCGTGTGTAAAATTTTATTTACCACGCTATTTTTATTGCAGAAAATAATACATTGCCGCACAACTGTGGAAAATATTTTCCGCACAGGAATGCCACATTTTTTCCTGTATAAATTTGAAGTTTCTATTGATAATATTGCCTATGAAATGCCTTGGTTGCTATGGTGTAAAGGTAAGAGCAAACTGCTCCGCGTACGCGCGCTGCTCACACTCCGCGCGCAAACACGGATTTGTCCTGTTTCCGTGTTTTCAAGTTGCGCGCGCGCAAGCCGTTTGCCGAAAACCAGCCTTTTTCGGCTCCTCTTTGTGTGTTTGCAGATCCTCTGGGACGACATCGGTAGTTTGTTGTCGAGTTTTAATTTCAATCGTGTTTTTCCGTGGATTGTAGAAAGTTCGTTGAAACGAATTCGGCGAGCAGCGCACATGCGGCGCATTCGTGGAGCAGTCTAGTGTATACGCACTATATGCATTCCTTGGACACCTATCGCCGATTTCATTATTTTGTCATATCTTAATGACGTAATACGCCGTGAGAACGCGTTTTGGTCTGTGTTGCTGACATACGGATTCGTATACCGGGTGGGTCAAAAAACCGGACAATTTTTTTTTCATTATAACTTTTGAATTATACCATCGATTTTAATGGGACAAACTGCACTTGGCAGTCCGCCATTTGAAAATCCAAGATGGCGGACGAAATAAAATTGTACCCTTTAAAGATGCTCGTTTATTTTTGTGTTGCGAACATTTTAGTATTTTTTTTAAGTCACTAAAAAAGCAGCATTCTTGCTACGCACAACAAGGTACGAATCAGCAAAATCAGTTCGGTGGTTCTAAAAAAAATATTTTTGTTTTAACCATCCCAACTAACATTTATAGTAGCGGCTACATGTTCTAAAGGCTTTGCTACTTTCTTATAGTAGAAATGTGGTGATCCCAACCAAAATTTGTTACTTTTTAGTTCTAACTACTATTTAGTATCAGGAAATAGTAGATGTTTCGTAAAAACGACCCTCTAAACTACTTCATAGGATTGTTTCTTGATAGTCGATTCTGATAGTCTTCTCTACCACAATAGGACGTTGCTAAAGTTTTACTTTCTTTTTAGTCGTTATTTCGTAGTCGCCCTGACTTTTATATCCTACTTAATTACCACTAGAAAGTTAAGCTTCATTGGAGTCCCAAACAAGTGTATCCGACAACTACATTATAACTTTAATTTTTACTACAAAAGTTTGTGTCATCATAGTAACATCTGATGTAACAATGTAGACAAAATAACTTTTTGGATCAACTTTAAAGCCGCAACTACTTTCAAGTAACCTTTTCGACTATCAGGGAATATAGTTTGGGACGCCATGTTTTTATGTAAGAAAGAAAATTTAATATTTTTGTTGTCGATTTATGAGCTCATATTAAAGAGCCATACTATTTTATAAACAAATTAGTTGAAGCTTACCAAAAATGCTCTTCTTAAGCACCATTTGTTGGAGTTAACTGTCGATTATGAAAACATAACCTCTAAAATCACAACACAAAAATTCCATCAGCTACCAGAAAACGGCTTAATTTTACGGGCGCACCGGTTTTTTGCAATATATATAATGCATGTTATACAAAAAACTTTGCGTCGCACTCGAATTTTGATCCTCTGCTCGTAAATTCTCACACTTTTGGATAACATAGTTCATATTATAACCATAACCAAACAAAAAAACTAAGCGAGTCTGTTTACTGTTGTGTCCACCATATTGTGTAACAATTCTACCATAAAGAAACGATTATATTATTTGCAACTACATCGCAACTTTTATGCCATTACGGAAAAAAAACAGCCTCTACGACGTAGTAGATACCTGGCTACGACGTAGTAGTGTAGTTGTTACTACAGTGACTTTAAACACTTGGCCAAGTAGTTATAACCAGAAATTGGTTCCCCACTTAGGGAATTATAACGTCGCTGTATGGTATACTGAGACGTAGCGGGAGTACGTTGCGGTTACTTTTAAGAAATTCTTTCTAGTTGGGGTTTCGTCGTTACAACTTTAATTGTTTGTTGGGATTGTTTTGAATCAATTGTGCCAATCATGTCTGCATTTATTTCTTTATAAATTTATTACTACCGAACCGATTTTGATGAAATATCGTGGTGAGAATTGATTGCTTTTTAAAGATCATGATCAAAATTTATTAACATCTTAAAATAATAATTGATTCTTCAAACTAGCGTGTTTAGTCTTATTTTCTGAAAATGTTTTAGTTTTTTTTCAATTTATAGAAAAGTACTACTTTTCTCCCGCACAACAAGGTATAAATTAGTAACATCGGTTTGGTGGTTTTCAAAAAATCTATTTTTGTTTCAGCCATTGTTTTACAAATTATACGATTGAATTGCCAATCCTGTCTGCATCCATTTCTTTATAAACTCATTATTACTGAACCGATCTTAGTGAAATTCAAAAAATCATGGTGAGAATGGATTGCTCTTTATAGTTTATAATTGAAATTTGTCGCCATCTTTAAAATTAGGATGTCGGAAATAATCATACTTGACCCTTCCAAGAGGCACGTTTATTCTTATTTCCCATATTTTAGTTTTTTTTTAATTAATAGAAAAGCACTTAATTAATCTTTATCTCTTTATGCGAGAGAAACGTAATGTTTTTCTATAAATTAAAAAAAAACTTAAACATTTTCGGAAAATAAGACTAAGCACAACATTTTGAAGAAACAAGAATGATTCTGTCCGACATCTTAAATTCTAAGATCGCGGCAAATTTCGATTATAACCTTTAAAGAGAAATTAATTTTCAACATGATTTTTTTTATTTCACTAAAATTGGTTTAGTAATAACGCATTTATAAGGAAATGAATGCATACAGGATTGGCAATGCAATCGTATAATTTGTAACACAATGGCTGAAACAAAAATAGATTTTTTAAGAACCACTACACCGATTTTACTAACTTGCACCTCGTTGTGTGTGGGAAAAGTAGTGCTTTTTAATACATTAAAAAAAACTAAAAGATTTTCGGAAATTAAGAATAAACACGCCATTTTGAAGAATCAAGTGTGATTTTGTCCACCAGGATGCTTTTTATTTCATTAAAATTGGTTCAGTAGTAATGAATTTATAAGGAAATAAATGTAGACATGATTGGCAAGGCAATCGTATAATATGCAAAATAATGGTTGAAACAAAAATATTTTTTTACAACTACTGAACCAATTTTGCTAATTCTAATGTGGAGGAGGAGTCTTTGAGGCAGAGGACCTTCTGAATCTGAGGTGGCCCGATATTCTGGCCCTTGTACAAAAAAGAGACTAATTTTTCAGCGAAGGAAGGACACAGTAGGGGCGATGAACGGGGATTGGCGAAAAGGTCGCTTTGTATGCCTAGTCGCCAGGCCTAGAGCCTACCCTACACTACTACTACTACCCACTTGGAAAGCAAGCAACAGGTGTTAAATGTGGCCTAGAACTACAAAGTACCTTAGTCCGCCCCTGATTTTTAAGTCACTTTGTCCCGATTGTACCGAGATGTACTTATTTTTTCGAAATGTCAATATTTGAAATGCGTCGTTATTAAGCCCACTTAAACAAACGCAGGTGTTCTTAAACACGGAATTATTATACTTGTATGATGAGATTATAGTGTTTACATTGTATTTTTTCCTCATCCCAAGCTAAGAGTATAAGCCCAGTCATATTAGTAATTCATCTGGAAAAAAAAAGTTGCAAGCTGGATTTTTGTGTAATTATTTCTTTTAGTCAGAGCATATTATTTTAAAAGGCTTTCCGTTTTCGGTCTAGAAGCAAATCATATTACTTTTTGGCAACAGACCATTTCCCCCTAATTTGACCCCGGTGAATCCGAATATTTCTGTTGCAAACTCGAAAAATCGACAGGGACGGAGAAAATCCCCCCCAAACCCCCAAAAACCTGTTTTTTTTTTTTTCAGTTTTATGCAATTTTCTCGAAAACTAACCTGTTTATCAAAAAGTGCAAAGAACAGTTTTTTGTGGAGAATAAAATTTCCTTTCCAGCGATGTATTTATCAATAAGGTTAGGAAAAGCAAGTAGCTCTTCAGTGGCGTACGTAAATTGGAATTATTTAGAAAAAACATGTTTATTGTAGGTTTTTCAAAATTTTCTCAAAAACTACACTTTTTAGGAAAAAATATGTAGTATACTTTATTGTTGAACATAACATTTTCTTTTAAAAACTTTATTAAAATGTCCGGTTGTTGCCATATTTAAGGCTTCAGGGGCGTACTAATATAAACTTATTTCCAAAAACAACTGAAATAATCAGTTTCTCTTGCATATTTAAATATGTTTTCTAACTAAGATTTTCAGAAAAAAAATGTGCCTTTATTCTTTATTGAGGATAAGACAATTTCTTTTTAAATGATATATTACAAAGTGAGGTTAATGTTATGATAAATACTTCAAAAAGGTTCGTAATTTATACCTACTAAAATAAAATGTTTCCAAATTAAAATAAACTGTTTTTTGATTAGATTAGATATTTTGATTTATCTAAATAAGTTCTTTAAAGCAAAAAAATACCGGTGGTTATAAGGGGAGGGGGCATATGGGCCATGGCCCCCCTAAGCAATATTTTTGTGCAGAAAGTAACAGTAGTAACTTTGACACAGGTGTTTTTGGTTATTTTTTTAAGCATATGGAACTAAAAATAAAGTGGCCGTACTTTCGACCTTTTGTACCTTCGATCTTTTGTACTTTCGACCTTTTATACTTTCGACCTTTTGTACTTTCGACCTTTTGTATTTTCGACCTTTTGTACTTTCGACCTTATTTTTTCGACCTTTTGTACTTTCGACCTTTTGTACTTTCGACCTTTAGTACTTTCGACCTTTTATCCGCCGCTATTTATTATCCACCGAAAAGCTAATAAGACGCAAAATTGATTAGTTTGGATTGATCTTAAATAATTTCTTTAAATTAAGAACACCACTGGTGCGGTATAAATATAAAATAACTTCCACTTTATTATACATTGTTTGAAAGGAAATTTTATTGGCTATGACGAAGTGTAGAACACATTTTTTGATAAAAAGCTTGGTTTTTAAGAAAATTGAATAAAACCTATGAAAAACATGTTTTTTTTTAATGATTTGTTGAAATCACCCCCATTGACGGACGTCGCTGGAGAGTTTGCTTTAAGTCAGACCCCACAGAATTTCACATTTTTAAAAAGGGAATTTCCCTTTCTACAAAAAAGTGTAGAACAAGTTTTTTTATGCTAAGCTTAGTTTTTGAGAAAATTAGATAAAACCTGTTACAAAAATGGTTTATTTTCTGTTTTTTCAAAATTAATTTAATTTACGGATGCCCCTGAAGTTTTATTTATAAAACCGATTTAATCATGTTACACGTCATTTTGAAGGAAATTTTATTGAGTATACCAAAATGTAATACATGGTTTTCTCTAGATATTAGTTTTTAAAAAAATTAAATAAACCTTGGAAAAAACATAGGTATTTTTTCAACTTTTTTTAATTACTTCAATTAACGGACGCCGCTGGAGAGCTGGTGATTAGTCTAACTTTATTAAGTTATACCATGTTGAAAAGGGAATTTTATTGTCTACAATAAAGTATATTATACATTTTTCTCCTAGAAGGTTAGTTTTTAAGAAAATTTAAAAAACCTCTAACTTTCAGATTTTGGGGGGTCTGGGGGGGTTTTTGGAGGTTTTTGCAGCCATTTAAAAATATGTTATTATTTTTTAATTAAACAAATATATATTTTGAATGTACACTTGTGACAATTTGGGCTTTCCAGCGGCAATTTAAAATTCCGCCGCTATTTCGGCCGTCATCTTTAATATTTCAGCCCCTGTCAATATTTCGAGTTGGCAACAGGGATATTCGGATTCAGCGGGGTCAAAATAGGGGAAATTGCCCATTTGCCAAAAAGTAATATAAAATGCTTCTAGAAAGTCGATTTTCCCGAATCTTGCCTGAACTAGTAGCATCTGGGACACATCCCGAGATATTCTCAAAAAATTCTGAGTTTCGCTAGATATAAGGCCCAAATGTTCTAAAAGTCAGTTTTTTGCGATTTTCTCGAAAACTAATATCTGGCTCAAGAAAAGTCTAGAGACAAAAAATATGCAAAATCATTCGGTCCATAAAAATAAGAAAAAAACCTAACCAAACAGTTTAAAACATATATTTTAAAAAATATATTTATTTTTATTTGATTTTTTCCCCACCAAGTACTTTGTTTTTTTAAAGTTAAACAAATTTAAGTAAATGTTAGGAAAATGCTTAATACCAGCCGGACTACCAACGGATTTTCAAAATTTATTTTTTATCCAATTTGGAACTGTAAGAGAAAATATGTAATTAAAAATTCTGGTTAGAAACAGTGTTAAAATACGCGCAAATGCGCACATTTTTATTTTATTTAAAATTCCAAGGCAACAGATATTAAAGTAATTTTTAAGAAATTTAGGAAAAATAGTATTTAACTAAACTTAAATGTGACACAAGGGTTTACACAAAATAAATGGAACATAAGGATGGTTTAGTAAGGGTTAAAAATTATAAAGAAAGGTATAGTTTTTGCAAAGTCAGTTGAACAAAGATAAAAGCCGACCATCGGCATATCCTTTATAGAAACTGCCATGGGCAGCGGTAGATATATTCATGAAAATTATTTCATTTTATTATGGCGAAGAAATGAAAATAGATAATAAAACTTTATATTCCTACACCTACAGGAATGACACTGATTTATTTTCTAACTCTGCATACTGCCGACTAAAGGGGTCCCGAAAAGCACACCCGAAAGCAATTAAAAGCGCATCTCAAAAAAATCTGCCAATCAGGTGCCGTTCATCCACCTGGGCTCGGTCGGTCGGAAAACAATAACTTTGTGGTCGGACCGCAAAGAGCCGCGCCTCTTCTATGTCGGTAGGGTTGAAATTATACCAGGAAGAATTTATATGAATTTGGATAACTTTTGAAGGACAGAATGAAGCAAAATTTCATGAAATCGATAGAAGTGACTTTGCAAAAACTATACTTACATAACGTTTTAACAAATACTCGTATTAATACGCATTAAAGTTTAGTTACACACTATTTTTGCTATTAATAGCAGTTTAGCTGGAATTCCAAATATAATAAAAGTGTGCACATTTGCGCATATTCTAAAGCTGTTTCTACCAAGAACTTGAACTTTTTTTTATACGCTGTTTTTTCTCGTACAGTAACGGCCCGTCTATTATTGACCATTGGCCTAACCCTTACTTAAAGTTGTTTAACTTTAAAGAAACAAAAACTGAATATAAGTACATGGTGTTTTGTACAAGTGGGGATCAAGCTTAATATTATAAAGTATTAACATTTTAAAAAACTACAGAGTAGGAAAAAATAAAATATATATTTTTTTAATATTTTTTTTTAAATGTTAGCTTAGGTTTTTTTCCTAATTTTGTGTTATAGACCAAATGATTTTGCGTATTCTTTCTTTTGGCTTTTTTTAAAAAGGCTATTAGTTTTTGAGAAAATCACAATAAACTGATCTTTAGGACCTTTGGGGCCTTATATCTAGCGAAGCTTAAGAGGGATTTTGGGGGAGAGTATGTGGTTGTGAATGTGTCCCAAATGCTAAGGAATAATTATACAATAATCCAGCTTGCACCTATTTTTTTCCAAGTTTCAGGGTTTTTTTCACGTAATATGACTGGGCTATATCTATTTAGTCATTGTTTCTAAAGAACATTTTAATTTTCTTGATAAATAAGTGTCTACCCACATAGCACAATCACATGTTTAACACGGAAAAAAGGAGTGAGAAAAAAAACGTTGATTTTAAAAGCTGCTAGAAAAAAACGTTTATTTCATATATGAAAACAAGCTTAATAGGTCATTCATTACCGTTATGAAAAATAACGTTGCTAAAAACTGCGTTTTAATAACGCCATTATCAAATTAAAACAGCAATGTTTTTACGTTAGTTTCACGTGATTTTTATCAACGTTAAAATCACATTAGATTCACGCCTTTTCTACACGAATTTTAAAATGCGACTTGCATTGCTTTTCTACCAAATATTTTTGAGATTTTACTAGCAGCACACCTATTGTCGGGATTTTTCACTTTGACGAAATCTATCAGGCAGTGCTTTGGCCTCTAAACTCCAAAAACCTGTTAAGGCCGCTTGACATGGTGCATGACGCGCTGCAAATATTTGCAAGCAAAAAATTTCGGTCAAATTGTTGCCTGCAAAAAATCTTCTTTTCGTTTGACATTGTGCATGGCCATGCATGGATTCCCCAGAATCTAGGTAAAAATTCCCTAGTTTGCATTTAAGTACAGTTTGCATGCAAAAAAATGGCACCGGACCGATAAAAATGGATTGCCTGCAACAATCAGCTGGATTTGTACTGCGAATGCACCTGAGCAAAATTTCATGCATTTGCCTGCAAATTTTATTGTCATGCACCATGTCAAGCGGCCTTTACGGCACTGATCCCTGATCCACGATCACGACGCATCTGTTGAGACACATTAATATTCTGTGAAAGTGTTTACTGTTAAAAAATCTTGTTTAGCTTTTAAAAAAACCAAATGTATAAAGACAGGTATATAGATTTTTTGTCTTGCCTTGAGCGCCATCTTTAAAATTGTTCAAGACAATTGTAGTCTTAAACTAGTGAACTTTTATAACTTCCTTTCGCGTCTCTTTTAAGTTAAAAAAATGTTATAAAAAAAACGTGACCAAAACAGACGCAGAAAGTTAGTAGGTTTGAGAAGTCTTAATCTAGTGGCGTTTTAGAACATGTTGTGGAGGTCTTTTCACGTGTGAATTTGGTACATGAAAATAACGAGGGTAAAAAACACGTTATATACACAGCATCATATAGCTTGATTTTTAATTGTTTTTAAACTATCTTTAAGCATGTAGATTTAACAAAATAAATAGTACATGGTATGCGGTTGTTTTCAAGTTCACGTTAATTTAACGTTGATGTGATTTTGTGCTATGTGTGTACATTTTTAAACGTAGGTATTTCCAGGAAAATAGAGAAGAAGTAAAATACAACCCCCCCCCATTAGCTACCTCAAATGTCAAGAGAAGTTAATTGTGTACTTTTACTTTTTAAGATATTATATAAAAACAGGATTTTTTATTAAATGACTCTTTTATTATAATTGCTTTTCGAAATCAGTGTAAACACTTAAATTGTTTTTTTTAAATGACTCAATACTGACGGTGACATAATGCGTTTTGATAAGTCACTCCTCACTGTTATAGTATACGTGTGAGCAAACACCACTATAAAATACAATAATAAAATATAATTTTAAAACCCGAATAAAGGCACTATCTTCCATAAAAAATTATCTACCAAATTCCCCCTTGCGCGGGAGAACGGAGATAAGTCGAAAAACACATTTTTGAGAAATTGCCAGTAAACGTTTTTTGTACATTTCATAGGTCATTTCCTGACCAAAAAAAAACACAAAACAAAAACTTAGGTTAGGATAGTGAAATCTACTAATCTTAATGTGCCCAGTAAACCCCCCTCCCCCCTCGAAAACCCCCAAAAGCTAGTTATAGTACAACGAATAGAGGAGTTTTACCCTACAAAAGGTCCGGTAGTTCTGACTTTTGGATATGTTATTAAGGTCGAAAGGATAGTTAAAAATCTGAGTTTTCGTCACCCCCACCCCTGTGCTTGCTCCGCCATCTTGAAAAAACCATCAAAAATTGGCACTTTTTGTAGTTTTTTGCCTGTAACTTCGTTCCAGTACACTAAATCGCAAAAAGAGTTGAGAGAGATGAAATTTTTTAGAGGATATAATTATCTACAACTGGGTGGTACTATGATTGTTTTGCGAGCAGTAGTAACGGAGCTAGGTAATTTCCAAAAATGACTAAAATCACGTGCTTGGGCAAATTTTCAGATTTTTTCTACTTTAGACGGTATAAGCTCGGATAAAGTCGGATTGGTTTCAATGATCTGTAAAGTATGTAAAAAAAAATAAGAAGAATTACACCGTAAACAGTCGTAATCCTATATATTTCTGGCGGTTTTTTACTGGTATTATTGGTTTTTCAGTTTTTCCCTAGTTTTTTTCGGAACTTTGCAATTAATTTTGCATACAGATCACAAAACAGGCTTTTGACAGATAAATAAAGGATAACAAAAATAACGCAAATAAAAATTGTGTCTGCAAAAGGTAAAAATTGGTCGTCTAAATAAGTTAGGGTCACTGCATCCTGGAAGCCTGGCTGGAGACGCCAGGCTTCCAGAATGCAGTGACCCTAAAATAAGTACCTTTTGCACGCCCTCCTTTATAACTTTATCCTGCGACATTAAATGACAGATACCACGTGATATTTAGAAGCCCAATTTTGATCTTTTGCAGACACAATTTTTTATCCTTTATTTATCTTTCAAAAGCTATCTTGTGTTCTGTCGGCAAAATTAATTAAAAAGTTCCGAAAACAACTAGGGAAAATTAGGACTGTGTTTACTTCTTATTTTTTTTACACTCACTAGCTGCGTTCGGTATTTGCATCTCAGACGCGATGGATTTTTGGTCACGTGATTACAGATTAGTCTGAGCAAATTGGAATTACCGAACGATCCAGATCAAATCGATCAAATTTTTATAAATGGTTATAACCTTAAATATAACCAAAAATATTTTGTACATATTGCAACTTACGCCCAGCTATAATTTTGACAAAATTTTCCTGTGATGTCGAAAATTTATATAATTTGTTGTCTTTAACATCAAATAATTCAATTTCAATCAAAACAAATACACAACATACGTCACAATCTGAGATTAATCTGTTTCGTTGATCAAAATGTAAGTAGCAACCAGATTTACGTCCGACTAGTCTGAGCAGAATTACCGAACGATTCAGATCTACCTCTCCTAGATCTAGATGGAATTAACGAACGATTTCGATCAAAAATATTAATCCGACGGTAATACCGAACGCAGCTACAGAACATCGATGACTTTTGTTAGTTGGTGAACACTGTTGCCAAACAACAAATAATTACCAGTTTTTATAAAAAATAGTTACATTACATTTTATCATATCGTTATATGCACGGCAACACTGTCTTTAAACAAAGAAACTAGTATTCTGCGTTATTTGAACACAAGTAAGGTCAATCACTATCCTTTAGTAAAGGATAAGGTTCAATCCAGGGAACCAAATAAAAGATAAAAGCAAAATGGGACATGCAAAAGGTTCCTAATATCACGTGACATCTGTCGTAATGTCACATTAATATAGGATAAAGTTAGTTAATGGAATGAGTGCAAAAGGTCGAGTGCAGAAAATGAGCATCTCCCGATGTCAGGACCAATAGAGATGCGGAAATCAACTGAGATCACATGCGCAGTTCGACTTTCACCCGATTTTTAGGGAGTCATTCTCATCCTCATCCATTCAATGATTTGTACACTGGTGAGGAAAATACTTATCCAATTTTATGACTTCTGTGGTCAGTAAGGAATTAGACTGTCCAAAGCGTTTATAAACGCTAAAAATGTTTGTCTAGAATGAAAACACGTTCTTTTCTTGAATAAATTGTTTTACTTTAAACAATTTGTTTTAAATTAAAATATTTCTTAGTTCAACGCAAAGTTTGTTTGTGCCTTAGATTAATTCAGTTCTAATTTATAATAAAACAATTTCTGTTTTACATTAAAATATGAGGCAAGACATTTTTTGTGCTATATCAAGAAAATATTCTCTTGGTGAGTAGGAAAGCACAAATTATTTTACTTCAAAGCAATTTGCTTTCATTTAAGACAATTTTAGCTCACACATATACTATACTATAGTAGTGTGAGCTATGGTGATCCTAATTTTTTCGAGAAAAAAAAAGTTGCTCCGATTTCAAAAATTTTTATATATCTTTGCGTTTCAGATGATTTTGAAACTTTTTTGTTGCGCCGTCTGTCTGTCTGTCTGTCTGTCTGTCTGTCTGTCTGTCTGTATGTCTGTCTGTGTGTCTGTATGTCTGTCTGTAACGACCAACGCGCATAACTCAAAAACCGCTTGGCCGATTTTAATAAAATTTGGTACCTAGGCTGGGTCTTGGGTCGAGATGGTCTCATTTAAAAATGAACAAAATCCACCGAACACAAACCAAATAAAAGGGTGGGGGTCAGCGGCGTAGCGTGCCCGAAAGGGCGGGGGGGGGCGACAGCTAAAAAGGGCGCCTCTGACAAATCTTACGGCCAAAAAAAAGGCGCCTCTCACAAATCTTGCGCCCAAAAAAAAAAGAACCGCGCCGTAGAAATTTGAACCGCGCCGTCTCAAAAAAAAAAAAAAAAAAAAAAAAGGTCATCATATGTCACAAAATCTTGCAACTAAAAAAAAAACACAAAAAAAAAAGGTCATCATGTATGAGGGGGCGGCCGATACGACACAAGGGCGCCTCTCCCACCTATGGGGCGCCACTACCCTCGGGGCGGGGGGGGGGGGCGACGAACCCCCCGCGCCCCCCCCACGCTACGCCGCTGGTGGGGGTAGATTTCAAAAATTAGAGTTTATGTGAAAATATGGCGTGTGTGATATTAAACGAAAGGTAATTGAGTCTGCAGTTAAACAAAATACATTTTAATTTATTTAAAAAAAAAGGGTGGGCGTATATTTTAAAAATTAGAGTCTAAGTGAAAATATGGCGTGTGTGATATCAAACGAAAGGTAATTGAGTCTGAACTTTAACAAAATACATTTTAGTTTTTGTTTTTTTTGTAAGGGTGGGGGTAGATTTCAAAAATTTGTGTTTAAGTCAAAACATGGCTTGTATGGTATCAAACAAAAGGTAATTTAGTCTGGAGTTGAATAAAATATATTTCAGTTTTTAGTTATATTAGCTCACACGTACACTATAACTATAGTACCTAGTGTGAGCTTAGGGGCCCATATATTGGCAGAGTATTTTTTACCGTGTTAAAGCATCAAAAGGGACTTATTGGAATAAAACCTGACTTTATTTTAGAGTCGACTTTATTTTGACACATTTACACAGAAAACTAACAGCTGACCTCTCAAAATTGACATACCAAAGCCAAATTTAATATTAAAGACGCTAACTTTCATTTAATAAATACCGACACTAATAAATTCGGTTTTTAATACACAAAGGCCATATTTTGAAAGAGAGCAGCTGCTTTTTATATGTAAATCTGTCACCGTAGAGTCGATGTTAAACTAAGGTCAGGTTTTATTCCAATAAGTGTCTATTATCTATTATATTTTACCTACAATTGAAATTTTATACGGTACCGGACTTCGATTAATATTCAATGCGTTTAATGTGCTTTTGCTGAGTCGTACCTTTTGACTTTTCTGATTAGGCAGTACTTTATGGTATCATATTGTTTCCTTGGCGACACACTGGCGCCAGACTAGTCGGTTTTACAACTACCTACATAGTTGAACGATTCAGGTGTTTAGCTTTATATCAGTGGCGCACCAAGGAAAATGTCTGCCCACTAAACACACAAACATTTTAATAATGTCAAAATAATGTTTAATTTAAAAACATAACGTTAGGTTGGATGTTACTTCTAACGTCATATTCATAGAGAAAAAGAAGCCTAATAGCTCGTTTTCTGACGTTAGAAAAATAATCTTATGTTTTTCTAACATGGAAAATAAAATGTTTTTCCAACATCAAAAAATTAATGTTTTTTTAAAATGTTTTTCAAACGTTAAAAAGATACTGATTTTTAACAGTAAAAAAGAAATGTTTTTCTAACATTGAAAAATAAATGTTTTTTAACACTGAAAAAATATATTTTTTTTTCAAATATCTCGAAAGATAAGGTAACTTAAATAACGTTGATAAATTTCTTCTATTTTGGAAGCGCAGAGCAGGAAGAGTCCGTTGAGGTTTTCGTGAAATCGGCACTCAGTGAAGGAAATTCGGCTCCGTAGCTTTTAAAACTAGATTTAAAATCTATGTAAACAATAATTTTGTAGTAAGTGCCTCGCTGCGAGGCCAAACGAAGGCCTCGTTTATATTCATGCTCAGATGAATACGCGCCTTGAGGCAAACAATATTCAACTGAATGGTTGTTTGAAGTTCCCACTCGGATCGGATGGTTCAGCATGCCACGGGTCCATGCATGTTGCTGTTAGCCACGCCTTTAAAGTACGTCTATATATGTATGCGCGTTCGGCCTCGCAGGGAGGCAGAACTCGTATGCCTCGCTGCAAGGCCGAACGCGTATATGTACGTGCCTTAAAATGCGGCGGCTATTCAGCCGCGGCGAATTGTCACTTCCCTGTCTGATTACATATACATATAACGTTGGTATGCGATATTCCATACAAAATCATTTTTTTTTAATTTAGGTTACTTCTCTTACCTTTTTTTGTGGTGCTTCATTTAAATCACTGCATACCTATTACAAAAGGCAAATATTTTAACCAAAATAACACAAAGCCACTCTGTTAGTGACTCGTATCAACTCTCAGCGAAACGCAACTAAAAATGACGGTAGCCATGTAGTTCTGGTAGTTGAACTAAAACAGCGCCTTCTATAGTTTTATTTTTTTGAATGCTAAAAAAACAAAACATTATAAAAATAACCAAATATTTTTTAAATGTTGGTTTCTTAACTCACATATTCTTCCTGACCGTTGAAATTATAAATATTATAAAAATTCCTGAGAATCGGTCAAATGAAAATCTCTTTTTCCTACTTGCGAGCGTAAAATACGTTTTTCCGCACCAATTTTCATGTGGAAAGTTCAACTTCCGGCATGCCGTGCGTAAAAAAAAAATTTCACGCACGGTGTGCGTAAAAAACTGGTTTGGCGTGCGTGAAAATTTTTTTTACGCACGCTGTTTTTTTGTAAAAAATGATACTGTTTGGACCAAATAGAAATTATAATAATAATACAAAATGACATTTTTATAATCGGTATAAATTCGAGACAAATTTTTTGGTTTTATAACAGTATATAATTATTACTTTATTTAGTAAAAATAACAAATATTAACCTTGGCAGTACAAAATCTTCATTTCCAGCACAAATTCCAAAATCCATTTTGACGCCGCACACTGGTCGAATTTCTAGAAAAGCTGGCAATAATAAGGTTATAGGTTATAACACGTTTAAAATATTGTGTTTTAGATAAATATGTCTCTTTGTTGAATTTTTCAATCATTATAATAAATATACAGGGTGTAGCAATTATCCCTAACAATAAAAACGACATTTAAAAATCATTTGTAAGTTCTTAAACCGTTTTAAACCACGATATTTAAATCTCTCAATATTTGTATTAAATATTTAAATAATAGAAACTTTAAATGATACAGGGTGACAAAATTAAAAATAGCAACATTCTTCTAATTTATTTTTTATGGATTTATTTCTTTCCTAAATACGAAAATAAATAAAATTTTGTTTGAAGTTAGGATTAATAAATATAGTTGTTATATTTTGATAAAAAACTAGTAATATGCCCCTTAAGAATGAAACCGAATTTATATCAGAAACTAATCCCGCTATGACTATTACGGGATTTTTTTTGTAATTAAGTCGGGGTTTACGAATTTTTCTAAAATATATTTTTCCTTAGCTCCTCGCTGGGGACAGCTATCGCATCTCCTGACACGAAAAAAAATTTTTTTTAAGAAAACGGTGTTACTAACGTACGAAAAATATATCTTATTCATACTCCTAAAAAAAAAATCTACAGAATTTGTAACCCTCACGTGCACCTATATGTCACTTTCCCAGAGAAAGGTAAAAAATATTTATGGGTTAATATTTAAATTTCTAAATAAATTTAAACTGAAGGTTTGCTCTTTTTTGAAAATTAGCTATTTTAGAAAAATACAAATTTGGACAAAATATTAAGAAACATTAGCATTTTTGAGGTTTTCTTATTAGGTTAAATAAATAACTTTGAACAAAAATATAGAAAAAAAATAGAAGTCACTTTTTTGTAACTAGAAAACGTTTTTTTATTAATAAAAAGTAAATTATCAATTTACTTTTACTTAATCATTAAAATTAGATCATTCAGAATTAAAAATCATATTATTCTGCTGGACTTTTTTGGTAAAAAAAGGGAAAAAAAGTTTTTAATCAAATTAGATAGATTTTAAATTTTTTGTATTAATTTATATAAATATAAAATAGGCATTTTAAAAAATATACAGTAAAAATAATGTGCGAACCCCTTAAAAAGTTTTAAAAATCACCGAAATCTCCAAAATTTCAAAAATTAAATATAAAAAATGGTGCAAATTCGTGCAAGTTTTTTTTGTTGATATCTTTTTTCAGAATCGTACTGAATATTTTAGGGTATACCTGTAGTCAGGAATATGGTGAAATCATTAACAAAAATGTTATTATATTACGAATTTGTAATTTTGATTTGACTAACATATCAACCCTTTACATTTTAATTCACCAGCACTAGGCAATGAGCAGAAAAATAAAAATATTTTAAATATTAGTTACTAAATACCTTAAGTATTGGTATTCATAACTAACTAAAAACGTCAGTAGATATTTAAAACTGCCAGATGAATACAAACCTTATCAAAATATTTGTTTGGTGAAATTAATAACACTAATAAGAAAGCATAATCTAAGTTTGACAGGACGCTGCGAACAAATGAAAATATATTAATTGCTTTTTTTAAGGCCAACTAGGGTACTGGAGTGTTATAAATAATTTTGTTATAAATTTGATTAAAAATTCCGCAAACGAAAATTTCTATTATGGCCAACTTTTCTGGAAATTCGACCAGGGTGCGCCGCCAAGACAAATCAAAGTAAAAATCTGACGCCTGACGGTAAATATCAAATAAACTTGTCAGTGTCATCTAGTATATGAAGTGACTTAAAAGCAATACATAGAGTGACTGCAATTTACATAAAAACTTTAATTATAAATAAGCGTGCGTAAAAAATACTTTTACGCACGCTAAATTTCAAATTGAGTTTGAGGCCTAATCAGACTTATTGACCCATTTATAAACTCGATTAAATTAAAAATGAAAACAAAATTTGTTTTTTGCTGTTTTAATGTAAAAAATACCAAATATAGTGAAATGTAAAACCAAGCTTTTTATGCAACTAGGAAAAATTTTGTACCTATCTCTTGCGGAAAGTGCCTTTTACGCACGCGACGGCGTGCCCGAACTCCGCAAAGCGTCGTTCGGGCAACTGCCGTCGCGTGCGTAAAAGTATCACTTTCCGCACTAGTTAGGTAAATAACTATTACCTACTCGCGTGCGGTAAAGTAATTACTTTACCGCACCCGCACCACTTAGAAACCTTTGCAACGCATCAATAATACAGTTTCAATATTTGTTTACATTTCAATTTCATCTAATTTGACATGTTTATTTATAAATTACATTCAATTTTTTGAAAAAAAAAGTACTCATTGGTAAAATATTGAACCTAAACGTAACACATGCGGAAAGTGTCTTTACCACCCTTGACGGCTTGACCGAACTCCGCTCCGCGTCGTTCGGCCAACTGCCGTCGCGTGCGGTAAAGTATCACTTTCTGCATTTGTTCGGTATATAACTATTTTGTTCGTTTGTGGCGTTTCGGTTTATTTGACGATCATCAGACATACGTTTTTGTATATTTTGTCTCATCTGTATTTATGTGGTGGTTTCAAAATCTGTTTTAGATTCTTCAAAATATCGAAAATCAAATATTTTAACCTGGTCGCTGACGCTTCATGGCACAGCTCTGTTTAAGTTTGAAATTTTTGGCTACGTTTGATTAGGTTAGATTTATTAAGGTTTGTTTGTTTGTGGTTAAAAAAGAAGAAAAAGCATAATAAGTTAATCCGGAAGTACAAGGTATCTAAGCCTATTATCTTATTTCAATATATTACCTAGGTGTGCCTTATTGGTATTTAGGTGGCTATAAACCATTGTCCATTCATAAAATAACCCTAGAAATGCATTGCTTACATACCAATATGGGTAGGCTATGTGATTTTGATCGTTATCGGTACTATGGCGCCATCACCTTCCGGTAAAAATTCTTTAAATTAGAGACTTATAATTCTTTAAATTAGAGACTTCAATGGAAGTGTTAGTTTAAAGTTTTACCATAATAAGGGAACCCCCATTTTCCTAGAGTGGCTTGCTTTTTTTCAAGATTCGTTTATTTTATAAAAAAGCATTACATTCAAATTACAATTTCAATTTGGGATGAAGCAGTGTTCAACTGCTATCAATGGTCACAAAAAGCTGATTTTTTCCAAGCAGCTTTTGAGTAATGAAAAGTCAATTTTGTTTAATCACAAACTTTTTTTGGATATAGAATTATAAAACGTCCATCGCAATCGCATCGACCAGTATTTTTTGAAAAAAGCTGTTTTGCATATTACTAATTTATCTATTGTATCTATTTGGCCTTCTTCGATCCATATTTGGACATAGGCCTTCCCCTATATCTTCTACTTTTCTCTGTCTGTCGCCATGTTCATCCATCTAGTTCCCGCATGTTTCTTTAAATCATCCGCTCATCTCATTTAGGGTATTTCCCTACTTCTTTTATTTTCCCAGGGTCTCCAGTTTACAATAAATTTGTTCCAGCAATCGTCTTTCTGTTTGATATTATGACCGGAAAATTTTCATTTTAATTTTGGCACTTCTCCTCTGAAATCTCTTACTTTTGTTTTATTTCTTATCCATTCATTCCTTTTTCTATGTGTAACACTTCCATTAATCTTTGGGCTTTTGTTACCTGAGATCCAGAGGTAAGTAAAGGAAGGATACATTGATTATACACTTTTTGGTTTTGAGGTACAGAGGATATTTTTTATTTTTTAATATGTAGCTTGATTTACCGACCGCTGCCCGGGCCAATATTACTCGTCTCTTAATTTCAGCTGTTTGGTTTTCTTTTTTTCGTTTAATAATTTGTCCCAGGTATATATCGTATTTCTCTACTTGTTCTATTTGTTATTGGTTTATTCTGATCGTGATATCTTCATCTGTGTTTGTTATGATTTTAGTTTTAGTGTAGTTCCAAGGCTATATTTTTAGCTGCTGTATCCAGTATCTGTTATTAAGGCGATATCATCATTATATCTTAGGTGGTTCAAATATTGTCCGCTTTCTTTGATGTCTATTTCTTCCCAATCTAAGTTTTTAAAACATCTTCTAGGGCTTCGTTCAATAGTTTAGGATATTGTGCCACCCTGCTGACACCTCTTCATATGCGACTTGGCTTGGTTCATTCGTGGATTTTGATTGATGTTGTTGCTTCGCTTTATATATTGGCAATTAATTCTGTGTATCTGTGATCTCTGCGGCTGCTTATTAAAGACGCTTTTAGTGCTCAATGCTATCGAAAGCTTTTTCAAAGTCTATAAACGCAATGGAATGCTTTATTCTTTGGCTCGTTATATTAGGATTTTCATGGTTAATAAGTGGTCATCTGTTAATATTTTCGTGAAAAGCTTATAAATTACATTGAGGAGTGTTATCCGTCGGTAGTTTTTTAGGTCTATCATCAATACCATTGCTTAATGTAGACAGTCCTAATACCGATAACGAATTATCATGGGGCTATTAAAAAAGTCCCAAATAATCACGTCCGTTATGCTTATTAAACATAACGGCGTGCGGCAGGTCCACAGATCGCTGCTGCGCGGATTAGAATAACGTTAACTACAATAATTGCAAGAAAAATGCTGACCCAAAAACCCTTTTGATCAATTTGGATTGAAGTCAGAAATAGACCAGCTGATGCGTTGACATATCGTGGGTGATTAACGTATTAAACAAAGCATTGTTGATTATAAAATGCATGTAGTCAATGTAGTTTTATTTTTAATTTTTTATAAAAATTCGGAAATTTTGTGCCGCTGTGTTGTTTAAATAAGGGACATAGAGACAAAGTTCAATTTCACCCCTGGGTGCGCTCATAATGTTAATAAATGCATTTTAAAGCAGATTTACCTAAAAATGTAGGCAATAATGCATTTAGTATTTAATTTGCTATATTAATAACTTAGCTTCAACAATTTAAAAATTGAAGAGTTTTACTTCTAAAGTGCCATTTTCAAAAATCTAGATTTTGGTTGAAAACGGTCGTCAGTGCCAACCCCAATTCTGAAAAGGGTCTATATGCTTTGGAAACTGCAGAGGCTTTTGCGATGCGTCGAAAGATGGCTTCACGTGTTTTTGTTGATTTTCTCAACTTTAGGATTTTGGCACTTATACCCTTTAGTAAATACTCTTTAATTATTAAATTACCAAAAAAAAAATCAAAATCAAACATTTGGTAAATGAAACCGCAAAACAACACTCCTGAAAATAATAACGTATCCAAAATGATCAATAATATAAAATATACTAAATATATAATATTTTTGGTAACAATGAAAACGTCAAAAAGTCGTTTTTCATCGAGAGCCCCAAAAGGCTAATAAAACCATATAAAAACCACCCCCGCATAAACTCAACTATTCACCCCCATGCATATAGCATTTAGATACAATTTCCACCCCAATGAATACATTTAGGTTGTTACGGAACCCCCCTACTATCCCCGAATCCCCCCAGCCAGCATGTCAAGGATCCTTATTATTTTGTCGTCCCCCTGCATACCCCGGGTAGTTAATGGTTTGCCTGGGGCCAAATGGCTAAAAGACTATTCATTTGTTTCAGAAAATGTCACCCTAGATATGTCCAATGTAGCGCTTTTCTTGTTTAGCTTGGCAGGACCCATGTGGCTATCTTTTTCCAGAAATATTTGAAGTTTTGTTTCTCCTGTAAATGGAATCCGTTGCCGAAAACAACCGAAAACGCGGAAGGCCACCCGATTACAATAACGAATTTAGATGGGAAAAAGATACAATCGGTTCATTTTAACATCATCAACCGGTTGTCTAGGTGGACACGCAATATGGCAGAAACATACAATATTTTATCAAATACCAAATTGCAAATAATGCAATGACCTAAAACTATAAACAAGTGAAATTAAAGAAAGAAAAATAAGAAAAAAGTTTTTCTGTCTTCGGCCGGGACTCAAACCCGGAACCTTTTGCTCTGTACGCAAACATTCTAAGTATTAAACTACCGAAGACAACACATAAATTTTCGGAAATCTTCCATCTATTCAGGTGCGCGGTGCCTCAATACAAGAACGAGAAATTCTCAGGGTATTAACTCGACCAAGTCATCCAACTGATCTCTGTAATTCTTCCCACTGTCAAAGGTATGATAACTTAAATTAGACGTAAAAAATCAACGTCTGAAAGCATGAGATCACCTTTTCATGTGTTAAAATTAAAAAATACAATATTTTGTTATGTTTTAGTGAATTAAGGGCCCATCGTTCCAACTTTTTTGTTCCTTATCCTAAAATGTTTCTTATTGCGTTATATTGTCATAAAAGAGTTTAAAATCTAATCAATCTACTATAAAAACGTAGCAATAACCAATATTTCTGCGCTTGCACCAATTTCTTCTATAAAAGCCGATGCTGGACAATAGACCAGATCACTGATACAAAGTGATCAACCCAGTACACCATTGATACAAAGTAGCAGAATCACGTGTTTAACACGTTAAAAATACTCTGCCAATATATGGGCCCCTAAGCGGTACTATAGTTATAGTGTACGTGTGAGCTAATATAACTAAAAACTGAATTATATTTTATTCAACTCCAGACTAAATTACCTTTTGTTTGATACCACACAAGCCATGTTTTGACTTAAACTCAAATTTTTGAAATCTACCCCCTCCATTAAAACAAACAAAAACTAAACTGTATTTTTATTTACTCCAGACTCAATTACCTTTCGTTTGATATCACACACACCGTATTTTCACTTAAACTCTAATTTTTAAAATATACCCCCACCCTTTTTTTAAAAATGAATTAAAATGTATTTTGTTTAACTGCAGACACAATTACCTTTCGTTTGATATCACACACGCCATATTTTCACATAAACTCTAATTTTTGAAATCTACCCCCACCCTTGTATTTGGTTTGTGTTAGGTGGATTTTGTTCATTTTTAAATGGGACCATCTCGGCCCAACACCCAGCCTAAGTACCAAATTTCATTAAAATCATCCAAGCGGTTTTTGAGTTATGCGCGTTGGTCGTTACAGACAGACATACAGACATACAGACATACAGACATACAGACATACAGACATACAGACATACAGACATACCGACATACAGACATACAGACATACAGACATACAGACATACAGACATACAGACATACAGACATACAGACATACAGACATACAGACATACAGACATACAGACATACAGACATACAGACATACAGACATACAGACATACAGACATACAGACATACAGACATACAGACATACAGACATACAGACATACAGACATACAGACATACAGACATACAGACATACAGACATACAGACATACAGACATACAGACATACAGACATACAGACATACAGACATACAGACATACAGACATACAGACATACAGACATACAGACATACAGACATACAGACATACAGACATACAGACATACAGACATACAGACATACAGACATACAGACATACAGACATACAGACATACAGACATACAGACATACAGACATACAGACATACAGACATACAGACATACAGACATACAGACATACAGACATACAGACATACAGACATACAGACATACAGACATACAGACATACAGACATACAGACATACAGACATACAGACATACAGACATACAGACATACAGACATACAGACATACAGACATACAGACATACAGACATACAGACATACAGACATACAGACATACAGACATACAGACATACAGACATACAGACATACAGACATACAGACATACAGACATACAGACATACAGACATACAGACATACAGACATACAGACATACAGACATACAGACATACAGACATACAGACATACAGACATACAGACATACAGACATACAGACATACAGACATACAGACATACAGACATACAGACATACAGACATACAGACATACAGACATACAGACATACAGACATACAGACATACAGACATACAGACATACAGACATACAGACATACAGACATACATATATATGTGTGAGCTAAAAATCGTTGATTTAAAAGCTGCTAGAAAAAAATTTCATTTCATATATGAAAACAAGCTTAATAGGTCATTCATTAACGTTATAAAAAATAACGTTGCTAAAAACTGCGTTTTAATAACGCCATTATCAAATTAAAACAGCAATGTTTTTACGTTAGTTTCACGTGATTTTTATGTTGTAGTCTTAAACTAGTAAACTTTTATAACTTCCTTTCGCGTCTCTTTTAAGTTAAAAAAATGTTATTAAAAAAACGTGACAAAAAAAAGACGCTGAAAGTTAGTAGGTTTGAGAAGTCTTAATCTAGTGGCGTTTTAGAACATGTTTTGGAGGACTTTTCAAGTGTGAATTTGGTACATGAAAATACCGAGGGTAAAAAACACGTTATATACACAGCACCAGAAACTTCAGCAAAAAGTACATTTTTATAGCTTGATTTCTCCTTGTTGTTAAGTTATCTTTAAGCATGTAGATTTAACAAAATAAATATTACATGGTATGCGGTTATTTTCAAGTAAAAAAAACTTTGTTATTTTTGTTCACGTTAATTTAACGTTGATGTGATTTTTCTGCTATGTGGGGAGTGAAGGTAAAGGAGAAGAGAGAGAGGAAGGAACTAGTAAAATTGTGTTAAATTTTTTTTTAAAGCGTTTGCAGAAATAATTTTTGAAATCGCTCAATATCTGTGAAAGTTATAGCTACTATTACAATAAGCAGGAGAAGAGAGAGGGAGAGGAAGGGGGAAACTAGTAAAATGGTGTTGGAAAAAAGGTCTTAAAGCGTGTGCAGAAAGAATTTTTGAAATCGCCCTATATTTGATAAAATTATACGAATATGGTTTTTTAAGAGGCTGGGGGGGAATGACAGGAGATTGTTGGGAGCAGGGAGGACTACAAAGTAATTACAGCAAATAAGAGGACATTTGCAATGGATTATCAAAGGCATTTCAATAAAATCGCCTGAAATTTAGGTAATTTGTATGCCTTAAAGCCGACATCATGGGGGCAATTCTTCAAAATTTGAAATAATTTGAAATAATCTGACGAAATTTGAAACAACAGAATTTAGGTGTAAATCTTGACAACACTGCAATTTCAGCTTTGTGTAAAACGTCTTACACCACACGGTAATGGGCCAACTTAGGAAATTATGAAAACCCCAAAAATTTAAAATATGCGGGAAAATTTAATCTAAAACCTACCTTGAAACTCGGCTACTGATAATCCACAAGTTCTTGATAAATTGTATTTTTCCGAGCACCTCATCATACAACGGTTTTTCTATCTGGCAAATTTGACAACTGTCAGTCAAAGATCACCAAGGGGACTGTCAGTTACGAAATACTATGTTGCCAATTTATTGTTTCCAAGTGAAACCAATAAAGGTACCGTTCACAAGTTGGATTCACTTTTTAAATATGTTTTACGAAATATTTTTACGAAAAACTCTTACAACATAACGTGCAAGGTGGTACCTAAGGGGGGATCAATCTCCCCCCGATATTTTTAGGAATAAAAAGTAATCAAACATTTAGTAGTGATAATAATAGTAGAGATATGGATAATTCGCATTTTTTACGGCGGAATTGATTCTGATTTTTGAGATTTGTGCTATAATAGCTGAAAACATGCTCAAACTAAAGTTTGGTTAAGTATTTTGTTTTCTAAAAAATTTAAATCTTAAAGGTATTTTTTTATACCTAAATGCATGGAGAGTGGAAAAAAATTTTGTTTTCTAAATCTCATAATTTTATTCATAAACATTTGTGTGTTTTAAATAATATTACTTGACTTGACTGCAAAATCAATCCAAGATTTGAGCAGCTGCTAAAAAATTGTTTTTCTTTGTCGTGTTTTTGAACTTGATTTTAAAATAAATTTGAATGAAAAAGGATGCTTGGCTGACTTATTTTTTAGCCACTCATAGGTAGGAAGGCTATTGGGGACCGTCAAAAAAAACCTTTTTATTTTTGCTCAAAATAAGTTTGGGCCAAAAAAATCAAAATAGCTGTCTGTCTTTATTCATAGTTCTTGTAATAATAAAACCAAATAATTTAAATAATTAGGCACTTTGTCTGCAAGTTTAATGAAAATTTTTACTTGGTTTTATTTTCATAAGTTTAAAAAAAACAAATTCAATTTTTTTTTACCCTTATTATATTTGTTATAATCAAAACCTTAAAAACTATTTTATTTTTTTTATTACTTTTTCTAATTAGGTAGCTATTCAATGAACCTACAGAGTAAATAATTTTGCACTGGAATTTATTCTTTAGCTTTTTAACTATTTCTTCAATTTCAATATATTTTAATTATAGTATCTAAGGTTTTAAACCCGTTATATTTTGTTTGTGTATTTTATTCCGGGATTAACATTAATATTGATAAAGGTACACAATTGACAGGGTGCAAAATTTTTTGGACGATAGCTTTTCTAAAAGGTTCGATGTCATCACATTTCGTGCATTTCCTAATACAAAAAGCAAATTTTGCATTTTTTTTGATTAAACCAAACCTCACCTTTGTCGATTGATGGCAAACTTATCCTAACCTGTTAATTCAACTCTGGTTAATTGATCGAAAACGTGACCTAACCGGTCCATTGGAAAAGGGGCGTGTATGGACAGGTAATGATAAGTTTGCGATCAATTGAAGGGGCGACGGACGAAACATCGAAACACAAAATGTCGAAAGTACAAAATGTCGAAGAAACAAAAATACTAATAGTTGAAAAATTTAAAAGACAGATAATAAAACCTAACCAGATCGGGTTAGATTGGTATACGAAATAAAAAAAAAGCAAACCTAATCCGGTTGGGTAATTATAATTTCAAAAAAACTAACTTGACCAGATCAGGTTAGTTTGTTTTGTATAATAACCTAACCAGGTCAGGTTTAAAATCTATCCTGACCTGGTTAGGTGAAAATTATAAAAAAAAAACTAACCGTTTCTAGTTACTTAATTACACTGAATCTAACCTGACCAGATCGTAATATGTTATTAGGTTTTATTTCGCATTTCGATATATTTTTTTTGACATTTTGTAATTTCGACATTTTGTAATTCCACATTCTAAAAAAAAAGTGAGGTTGGGTTGGTGCATAGAGAATTTGTCTCTGGGTTGGTGGCAGGGTCGAATGAAACGTGCCATAAATTGTGGTAAAATAGCCTGCAAGAGAAGGTTTGTTTGTGAAAGGGATCCGTTCACAAATTAAGTGAAAGAGACAAGTTAGTTTCTTCTTGTATATAAATATAGGTACTTACCTAACCAGGTCAGGTTAGGTTTTAAAGTATATTACAAAAAAAAGGCACCTGATCTGGTCAGGTTAGTTTCTATTAATATATCTAATAACCCAAGCTTTCGACATTCTGGACTTTCAACATTTTGTAATTCTTTTTCATTCGCACACACAGTTTCCAATAGAATCTACATTTATTTTTATTTTAATATTTATTTTTATCCTTATAAACCCAACAGTAACGTCTTTTAGACGAAAATTGTTCGTAGCACCCCTGTAATCTTCCGCCGGCAGCGACTGTAGCAAGTATTTCTGATTACCCTATCCAAAACCTCATGGGCCGTCACTGAATAACAGCAGTTTCTATATGGGAGGACCCCCCAGAATAAAAAACTATATACGTGCCTAGCTTTGATAAGAAAAGTAAAAAAATAATCACCACTTCAATAATTTGACCAGTCCCCCACTTAGTCAGATTTTTCTGGTAGATTTCAAAGAAATAATTTGACATTCCCTTAAAAATCCGTTCAAATATAATGGTGGCAACAGCGTAGAGCTAATTTTGTAGCGACCCTTCCACGACATGCAGTTAGTCCCTCTTTGTTAATTTTACCGTGAAAAACGAAGAAAGAAAGTAAACTTAGCTGACCTCATAAAGAAAACAAATAGGACTCATAAATTTGAAAGAAATGTGACGAAATGTGACGAAATCTGACATTTCAGTTTGTGTGGTTAATGGTTATCTGCTTTGAATTTATTTACAATTTTTAAATTAAAATTTTTTAATAAATTAGGCGTTTTTAATTAAAAAAATATATTATATCGTGAAGCTACATCTATCAAAAAGTGGGAAATGGCCTTTTAGGTAAGTTTTTAAGTTTAAAATTGCCTTTTAAACGAGAAATCTTAAGCGCCAGATTATGTCACATTTTTTCAAATTTCGTCAAATTTTTTGAAATGTAAAGAATTGACCCCAATGTGACAAAATAGCGTCTGACAACCGCCATACTGACTCCTGTTTAAAAAAATATAGCTTAT
Organism: Aspidapion aeneum; assembly: GCA_963576565.1. Lineage (NCBI taxonomy): Eukaryota > Metazoa > Arthropoda > Insecta > Coleoptera > Brentidae > Aspidapion > Aspidapion aeneum. The sequence continues at coordinate 33,455,427 of OY755045.1, forward strand.
AGCACCTTTGGGATTAGTCGCAATTCAACGACACTTTTTTCGTCAAAATCGATTTAGCCGTTTAGCCTAAGGACCCTCATCGTAAAGGCAAACCTTGCTTGACGATGAGTGACCTTAGTTTAGCCTCTAGCGCGACACAGACCTACCTATATTTACATACATACATACTTCCTTTCGCCGTGCTGCAGTTGGGTAAAAACAGCCTTAAGTGGATAAAGTTATACCGATCGGACTTTATCTACACGAATTTTCATAAGCGGGGGGAGAAAAGCAGTGACTTATTGATCGGAGGGAGTGTTATGGGGAAACGCGGTCATCTTACACAGACAGGGGTGGAAAACTGAAAAGAATCCCTGCAAATGCCTTTGCATGTATTAATTATGTGCTTTTATTGCTTTTCATGAGGGGATTTGGGCTAGGGTGGCGGTTCCTGATGGATAGCTATGAATTTATTACGTTTTATGACGTCATGTTAAAATATATAATGGCATGTTAATTGAAGGATGAACACACTTGTTCTTTGGAACCTTTGGTAATACTTTCTACGTGAAAATTTATTGATATAGAGTGAAACCTCCTATAAGCGGACACTCACGGTTCCGTCGATTTTGTCTGCTTATTGGAGGTGTCCGCTTAAGTGAGGGAACTGCGAAATGTTGATACATATTTATTAACAATTTCCATTGCTTGAGCTTTTCCGATAATAAATTTTTCGGCGATCTTTCGTGCTGATACATGTTCCTTCTCCGAAAGGTTAACAACTTCCATTTTTTCACATAAACTTAGAAGTTTTTTTGCTGGGTGCCATTTCAAAGAGATCTGTTCTTACCCAACTGAACCATGAAAATAAACACAGCCGTCCCGCCGAATAAAATAATGTTGTAAATACGACAGAATTATTTAGTCTCTGCATTAAAATGTTAATGAGGTAATTCCCCGGCTGCAGAGTGTATTTTTGCCAACATACTACATAATATTTATGTCCATATCGTGCAGCGCTTTGTGCCGTTGTCAGAGGTTCGCGTCCGGTTAAGGGAGGTTTCAGAATTTTTTAACCCAAAAAAATTGTCCGCGTCCGGTTACAGGAGGGAATTTTACATGTGAAGACATAGGCAAAAGTTTTGTTCCAACAAATTTGTCTGCCTAAAGGGAGTGTCCGCTTAACAGAGGTGTCCGCAAGGAGAGGTTTCACTGTATAGGTTGTAAAAATGTATTTAAGCAGGCGCGAATGTACGGTAGGGGAAATTTCCGCCCGAAATCCCCATATACGTAATATTTGTGTATATGCAAATCCCAAACTAAATTTAGTTATGACACTGTAGCCTATTTTTTTAAACTGATTTTTTATAATAAAAAAACACAGCTGTTTAGGCTTCAGCGAACGGACACTCTGTTTTTTTTGGACGCCACTCATTTTGAATCATGTGTAAAATGAGAAACTCAAAATAAATACCTTAAATAATGAATTATTATTAAAGGCACTGATTCTCTGTGATGAAAAGACACTTTTTTAGAGTAGAAAACAACAATGGATTTATTAAAAATTCTTCATGGAATTTTATAACAAAAAGGTAAAGGAAATAAGACCTCTTGAATTATGTAATTCATACCTACTACAAAGTGATACCAAAATTTTTTTTAAAAAGGAAAAGGTTATAAAAAATAATTCCTAATTATTTATGTAAAGGATTATTACCCTTTGTCAATCACACTACATATTTACCTGGGTGTTATAGCCATAATATACCAGGGAGGTTATAGTTTTAAGCAAGTTGCCGCCGAGTGTACATTATGGTGAAATTAAAATTTTAGAATAAAAGTTATTTTATTTACCTTAAAGAATTTATGTTAGGTTTTATTATTTTAGTAGGGTTAGAGTACCGATTAATTTATTTTTAAATAAATTAATATTTTTATAATGGGCATTATACGATGCATTTTCTCAAAATAAAAGGAAAGATCTGCCTGAGACTATGCAAACCATGAGCTGCCTGAGAAAATGGAGACTATGGAGTGCCTGAGACCATGGAAATGATGGACTGCCCATGACAAGTATTTTGGTCAGGCATGAAAATGCAGATTCCGGATGATTTTTTCGTAACCAAAAACAGGATGGAAATAGCAGCGGGATAATTATGCGGTCTTTCCAAGGACCCTCAAAAAGGGAAACTCTCCACACATTCACAGACCCTGTACAGCAAATCAGTAGAGGGGCTTACTAAGAACGTGTTTTTAATGGAGGATTTTGAGAAGAAATTGAGAGTCAGTCCACGTCATTCAACATGACTTCCGGGACCGGAAACCACTCAAGAAAGGCAAATAGCTATCTCACCAGAGAACAGGATATTCTCCTACCAAAATATGAAGTGGGGCTATTCACAGTTGATGTACACGGCCAGTGCAAGCTAAATTTGAGCGTTTTTTTATGAGCTAACCATGCTTATATTTACGTAGCGTTTTATTGTTCCATAAAATAAAAATGCTACAACACAGAGAATATACCTCCTGGTCACTATGCAAGATAGTTTAATGCAATATTTATTATGATATTCTTCCCCCCAATAAAGTTTCTAGAACCGCCCCTAATTTAAGTATTTTTTATTGACGATGATGAATCCAGCGTCATTTTGAAATTTATATTTTTGGTGAAGAGTTCCTTCACTTACTTCCACTAACGATTCTACAGCTGAAGGGGGTGGTACATAGGAAAAAAAATCGCACGTCAAATAAGGCGCACCGAGGAAAAACTGCCTAGTACCTCTATCTATATGTTTTTCGGTACTCAATCTAAGATATTCGTAGACCTCCAAAATTTCAAGTAAAATGCCAATAAAATAATATATTTCGACAAAAAAATTTTCGTGGCTAAGCGGGCATAGAAAGATTTTGTTTCTTATGTATTTTTCCGTGGGCAGCTCGAAAGCTGTACACCCACGGGGGCCAAGATCTAATGGACACTTATCAAGTGTTGACAGTTAACTGTTTCGTCCTTAAGGGACTCTTTAGAACACTGCATGGTCAATGTGACACTTTTGTAAAGCTACAGAGACGGTATATGAATCTGAAATCTTTGTTAGTGGTACCGACATATTAATAATTGAAAATTGTTTATGGGCAAGTTTTTTACACTTCTATAGGTAAAGGTCCCTGTAGAATAGGTACCCGAGCGTTTGAGCCTTATTGAGAACACCCTTAACATACTTTTATTCTAACTTTTATTATACACATAGGTACATGGTACCGCAACAAGCCAATCACTGCCGTGAGAGCGGGCGCAAATTTACCACAATTTTGGTATTTGGTAAAATTGTGCTCTCTCTAGTTGCATTTTCCAATGAAGACACTATACGTATATAATTCTTAAGTAGTACTAAATTTGTTAACAAAAAATATTTTATTATCTTTTCATAGACGGTGACAGGTTTTGAAATTTGATTCTTGCTGAAAATATCTTCAAAAGGGAGAAATCTAAAACAAAAGTAAATAATTAAAAACTTGTTGTTCCCAAAAAATAATGTACTATGTATTAAAAAACAAATGGCTTGTAGGTCTGTTTGGGTGTTTATAATATAGCAACATTTATATATGGGAAATAACTATACTTGTAGGTTTTTTTACTTTGTATGAGTAGAAACTTGAAGCAGAGGTCCAAATTTTTGCCACAGTCTACAGTATTTATTTAATTCTTTCATCTTATCAAAGTTTTGTGCTGTTTTATAGTTCTCTAAAAAAATCCTATACAGCCTCCTGTTAGCTTATACCTATAAATAAATAAAATTGTCAGCCCCTCGCGGAGCATGTGATACAAACATCAAAATGTACCTGTATTTACTATGCAATAAATTAAGCGCCCCTGGATGGTACAAGTGTGGTTCTAGTCTCGAGCCTGCTATAGTTACGCTACGTTTTCGGGTATGCACTTACCTTGATAAGGCTTTTGCACTCAGCTAAGCTGGAAACATTTCCACCATAAACCAACCATTTCTAACCATCACTTTCTCTAGATTTTCGATGTCTTTATAAATAAATACCAAACATAACTACATGGGGTAAAAAAAAACCCTAATGTAGGCCACAAATGTCAAAAAACATAAACAAAAAGCGAGAATTTGAAGGATGCTTAGCGAATTCCATCCGAACGGCGCGTATACCAACGTGAATACAAAATTTGGTCGGTCAGCGCAAATGCCATGCGAGTAGGTTGCTGAGCGTTCCGCTCAGCGTTTTCAAAACGTAACGTTTTTAAGCCAATTTACGAGAATACCTACCCTGGTCAGTCCAGGCCTGACCCCCCCAGACTTTAGCTCCACAACTGCTGTTGCCTACTTCACCCGACGAGCCACCACTGGACTGCCAGAGGTCATACACATAATTCACAGGTGTGCTAAATAAACATAAACAATAACACATCAACTTTTTATGATTGGGCAAACATTTTTAAGTTGCTATTAAAAACAATAAGGTCATTGATACATGCGATAAGCCATTGCGGTGGCATGGAATGGTAATGAGGCATTATTTTATCAACAAATATGCAAAATCCAATAAATAACTTAGTAGAAACAATAAAGCCATTTTAAATTGGCATCTCAAAGAAAATTATGTTTTTACAGGCAGAGCCGTCATGAAATAATCGATGAAAAAGACACTTTTTACCTTCCTAGGCCGCGCAGCAATGGCTAGAGGAAGTATTGTTTTCGATGAAACAAAAATTTCGGACTTCCATTGTGCTTATTTTGTTAGGTGATCCGTGCTACTACTATAAGTAGTGTGAGCTATGGTGATCCTAATTTTTTCGAGAAAAAAAAAGTTGCTCCGATTTCAAAATTTTTTATATATCTTTGCGTTTCAGATGATTTTGAAACTTTTTTGTTTTGCTGTCTGTCTGTCTGTCTGTCTGTCTGTCTGTCTGTATGTCTGTCTGTCTGTATGTCTGTCTGTAACGACCAACCCGCATAACTCAAAAACCGCTTGTCTGATTTTAATGAAATTTGGTACCTAAGTTGGGTCTTGGGCCGTGATGGTCCCATTTAAAAATGAACAAAATCCACCGAACGCAAGCCAAATAAAAGGGTGGGGGTAGATTCCAAAAATTAGAGTTTATGTGAAAATATGGCGTGTGTGATATCAAACGAAAGGTAATTAAGTCTGGAGTTAAAAAAAATGAATTTTAGTTTATTTTTAAAAAAAGGGTTCATTCGGTTCGGTTCGGTTCGGTTCGGTTCGGTTCGGTTCGGTTCGGTTCGGTTCGGTTCGGTTCAATAGATTAAAAAAAATTGAGTTTAAGTCAAAACATGGCTTGTGTGGTATCAAACGAAAGGTAATTGAGTCTGGAGTTGAATAAAATATATTTCAGTTTTTGATTATATTAGCTCACACTATAACTATAGTACCTAGTGTGAGCTTAGGTGCCCATAGATTGGCAGAGTATTTTTATGTCGTATTTAAAATCAATAAATAGAGTGGAAGTCCGAAATTTTTGTTTCTAGGATCATATATACCAATATTTTTTACACATGATGACTATTGTTTGTGAATGAGATTGACATAGAGGTAATATAAAATAGTTAGTAGAAACAATAAAGCCATTTTAAATTGGCATCTCAAAGAAAATTATGTTTTTACGGGCAGAGCCGTCATGAAATAATCGATGAAAAAGACACTTTTTACCTTCCTAGACCGCGCAGCAATGGCTAGAGAAGGTACTGTTTTCGATAAAACAAAAATTTCGGACTTCCATTGTCCTTATTTTTTTATGTCGTGTTTAAAATCAATAAAGAGAGTGGAAGTCTGAAATTTTTGTTTCTAGGATCATATATACCAATATTTTCTACACATGATGACTATTGTTTGTGAATGAGATTGACATAGAGGTAATAGGGTAATTTAGCTAACTTTATCCTTTGTAAAAGTGATATTTAGAAGCCCACCCATATAGCACAAATATCACATCAACGTTAAATTAACGTGAATAAAAATAACAAAGTTTTTTTCAACTTGAAAACAACCTCATACCATGTAATATTTATTTTATTAAATCTACATGCTTAAAGATAACTTAAAAACAAGGAGAAATCAAGCTATAAAAATGTACTTTTTGCTGAAGTTTCTGGTGCTGTTTATATAATGTGTATTTTACTCTCGTTATATTTATGTACCACATTCACGCTTGAAAAGTCCTCCACAACATGTTCTAAAACGCCACTAGAATAAGACTTCTCAAACCTACTTTCTGCGTCTTTTTTGGTCACGTATTTTTAATAACATTTTTTTAACTTAAAATAGACGCGAAAGGAAGTTATAAAAATTCACTAGTTTAAGATCACAACACTTCAAGACAATTTTAAAGATGGCGCTTAAGGCAAGACAAAATATGTATATGCCTATCTATATACATTATGTTTATTTTAAAAGCTAAACAAGATTTTTTTAACAGTAAACACATTCACAGAATATTAATCTGTCTTTATTAGGTTAATAACAGATGCGTCGTGATCGTAAAGGATCAGGGATCAGTTCCTTAACAGTTTCTTGGAGTTTAGAGGCCAAAGCACTGCCTGATAGATTTCGTCAAAGTGAAAAATGCCGAGAAAAGGTGGCGCTGCTGCTAGTAAAATCTCAAAAACATTGCTGTTTTAATTTGATAATGGCGTTATTACAACGCAGTTTTTAGCAACGTTATTTTTTATAACGTTAATGGAATGACCTATTAAGCTTGTTTTCATATATGAAATACACATTTTTTCTAGCAGCTTTTAAAATCAACGTTTTTTTTTCTCGCCTTTTTTACGTGTTAAACACGTGATTGTGCTATGTAGGCACTTTTGACCTTTGCAGACACAATTTTTTATCCTTTATTTATCTGTCAAAAGCCTGTTTAGTGATCTGTCGGCAAAATTAATTAAAAAGTTCCGAAAACAACTAGGGAAAAACTAAAAAACCAATACCAGTGAAAAACCGCCAGGAAAATCTAGGATCAGGTATGTGTTTACTGCGTACTTCTTCTTATTTTTTTACGCACTTCACAGAACATTGATGACTTTTGATTAGGGGGTGAACACTGTTGCCAAGTAACATATATCTATACAGGGCTTGATCTATAGTCCTTGCCATAGGCAGTTACCAAGCAGGCAAAAAATGTTGTACTTATGTACAAGAGTACATAGACATCGGCGCACCCTCCATGATTTTATTTGATATTTTCGTCGGTCCCCCCAGAGGACTCGGCCCCTAACGACATATACCTGGGTGCGCCACTGCATAGGTACAACCAAAGACCTCGCGGTTAAAGAGTACGTTTGCTTAAATATAGTGTGTACAAAAAATACTTATTATATAAGACAGCAGCGTGAATCCTTGGACGGATTTTCGGAAAATGCAGGTCTTATTGCGCCGCGGGCAAAAATTTCATAGCCGCACCCAGGGGGGGGCCTCGAGGCCCTAAGATTTTTTATGATTATTTCTACATATTTTATGAAAAAAGCAAAAAATAGTATGAAATGTGACATTATAGGGTCTTGCCCCCCCCCCAAGACCAATTCCTGGTGCGCTACTGAAAATTTTAAAAAAATTTGACTAAAAATAAAGATTTGGGTTTGGTTGTCCGCCACAGAGGACTGAGTTGGAGGGAGTTTTAGGATCGATTCTAGGTTTGCGCTGAAGGCAAACATTTGGAGAAAATTTGACAAAAATGCTTTATTTTTTTGTGGTTGGAATGCTCTAAAAACATTGCGTAAAATTAAACAAAAATTGTTACATTTAAGGACTTTATAGTGCAGCAGGTAATTTCTTGAAAAATATTTATTTTTCATGTTTTTGTAAAATCTTTACAAAAGGGAGGTTGGCTTAGCCAGCTGCAAAAGAAGACGAGCCATATTATACATATTGTTGTTAAATTTGGAGTATAGAGTACAAAGCTTTGAAACACTACTGTACCCTTAAAAAGAGTATATAAATATGGTCCCAAGGCCTGTCTGACAGTGGTCTAGTAAAGAATAAAACTGAAACAAAATACAAAAACAACTTTTTCTAGTCATTGGTGCGCGGGATAAGAAAGTAAAAAGTTAATATTTTAATTGATAAAAATCTTAAGAAAGGGATTTTTTTTTGTAACTAAGCGGTTTAATTTGTTGTTAAAAAATTATATTCTGCAAGATGGAAAAATCCACTGGCAGATCCAGGATTTCTAGAGTGGAGGGCCAATCAGGTAGTCATTCAACATACTTAACGGTGCATATCTTGGAAAGGGTAGTGCTTAAGTAGCTCGGAGATATCCAGTTTAATAGATCCCTAAATTTCCTCCAATCCAATTTTTTCAAAACGCTGCGTTTAATAAAATACATTAAGATATTAATTTAAAATAACTATAACTTTTTTGTATGCTGTGAAAATGCCGATATCTACATTTTATATATAGCAACCTAAATATCTATGTTTTTAATTAAAAAGGTATGTTATATACGTCAATTTCTTCGACTACTATATTTTTGTTGGCGTTTGTTTTCTGGGAGAGGGGGGAGGCCTTCCTTGTCCCCTATAGGCATCCTCAGGCATCAAATTAATTTTTAAAAATGTTGGTCAGTGTAATTTTTTGATTTTTCTATGTCTAACAAAGTTGTTAGGTGTTTGAAAAAATATATTTTTCACATTTCATTCCAAATTACATGTCGTGATTGATGATACAAATATAAGACCACCAAAAATTCCTATAAATCCACACTAATCCCAGACATTCTCAATATCAGATCAGACTAAAAGCCAGAAAGTTTGTAAGAGACGCCAAGTTTTAATTGACCATATCTTTCAAAGATTAGAAAGGTATTCTTTTATGACCAGTTAAAGGTAGTTTTACAAGCATATTCTAACCTGTTCTAAGGGGTAGCCATTTTTATTGTAGACACTTGTTAAAAGGGAATTTAAAAATTAGTTAATGGGCAACACCTGTATGTTGTGTTATTGGTATTTTATTATACCTACCGGATTTTGGGTTCCTTATTCTAATACCTAATACTATGTCTGACTTTTTAAATTTCTTGAAGGATTTTGGAATTGGACAGTTTGCACCAATCTAGTTTTACGCACGAACGGTATGTCACCATACCGGGGATGACGCTTGATTGTCACTTCTAGCTTTCCGTGACGTCATGTAGATAATATAGTAGCGAAATTGACATTCAGCTAATGTTTAATGATAAATCCGCGATCGCCGATAAGTGTCCAAGGAATTAACATATTAACTTGGAATTTTGCACATGTACCCACATAGCACAAAAATCACATCAACGTTAAATTAACGTGAACAAAAATAACAAAGTTTAGAGGCCAAAGCACTGCCTGATAGATTTCGTCAAAGTGAAAAATCCCGACAATAGGTGGCGCTGCTGCTAGTAAAATCTCAAAAATATTCAGTAGAAAAGCCATGAATGAAATAAACGTTTTCTTCTAGCAGCTTTTAAAATCAACGTTTTTTTTCTCACGCCTTTTTTACGTGTTAAACACGTGATTGTGCTATGTGGGTAGGTTTGAGTAAATCGGGTGTTTCGCTAACATCGAAACAGAGGCCTTTTTGGGTATTTAGTGTCCGAATTTGGAGAAACGCTCAGACACATCGATTTTATTTGCGAGGGGGACACTTTCGAAGGTTATAATTTATCCCTATATTTTGTGTCTAGTGCTACCTTGTTTTGAAGGCCTTTTGAATGTCCTTACAACCGTGTAAAAATTTCAAAAACCTATCCATTAGTTTTTGAGATTATTACATTCAAACTTTAAAATTTAACGGGGACTGATAAAATAAAAATTTAATTAGAATTTTATATTTTTCGGATTTAATTTTTATTGTATCATTCCATGTTAAATTTGAAAATTTGAAAGCAAATATCTCAAAAACGAATCAATAGAAATATATTCAAGAGAGCTTCACAACAAGGTATCACTAAACCCACTTTCCCTAGTCAAAATATGGGGGTAAAGTGTACCCCTCGAAGGGGGTTCATGCTACAAAAATTTCAAGGTAGCCAAAAAGTGTCCCCCTCGCAAACAAAATCGACGTGTCCAAGCATTTCTCCAAATTCCCACTCTAAATACCCAAAAAGGGCTGTGTTTCGATATTCGTGAAATACCTTGTATTTAAGAAGGAGTGTTTATTTTGAACCGATTCCATTTGCGTTCATTTGATATAAAAAAAAATCTGTTCAGAAACATTTTGGTATACCGGAAATCCTAATTATTTTTTAATTCTTCCTGAAGGTGTAAATGTTCAAGAAACACGGTATATAAGTACTCCCTGCTTTTATTCCATTGGTGTATTTTTTTATTTTTTTATTATATTGCGCAGTACATTATTAAGTTCGCACTTATTACTTAATTTGTAAGTACTTACATGCTGTACCTAAATTTGAATTTCAGCGTAATTACCTATTTGTGGCCTACTGATAAGATATTTATAATTCCAATCTAATGCCGAATAAAAAAGTTGACAAAAAATTGTTTTTCAAACTTTGAGAGAATTTGCAAACTACTGGTTTGATCCAGGCACAAGTGTTAATATATTAATCTCACTTAGTGAACTTTAGTCCCTTGATTTCAGCAGAATAATTTTTGTTCCGTACCGATCGCAGGTTTATTTAAGAAAAACATATTATATAGCATATCAAGGTTTGTCAACAGAATTTTGATATCTCCTTCAGTTTGAATTTACCAAATATACATAAATCAAAAATCAGATGCAAAGTTAAGGGGACTTTAAAACAGACCAATAAATTTTGCCTTAATAAGAAAAAACTCTAAAAACATTTTTTAGAATATTTCTTGGAAGGAATTATGTTAACGAAAAAACTATTTTAATATATTTTTTTCGGTTTAGCAATTATTAGATTTTGGTTTCTCTAGATCAATCTAAAAAACTGGAGCTCTGCCAATAATTTAATATTACAAAATTTTTTACAAAAAAGTTTTTTATACGCTTAAATGCGATTTTTGATAAGGTAAAGTAAGACATATTGGTTATACAAGTAAATTGATCAATTTTTAACAATTTATAAGAAAGATATCCATTAGAGAAGATGGCTAGACTTATTTCAAATATTTCTATCATAACAAAAACATTTCACATAAAAAAAGCCAAGTACGTGAAAATGGTATTCCGTAAAAAGAATTGAGATAAAATTAAAGCCAAGCCAAGTAAGTTCTCCAATATAAATTTCAATGTTTTTTTAAACTTTGCTATTACAGTTTGAGATTCGTAGCTCATTTCGAAGTATAGTTTTAGATAGGTCAAATATGGGCTTAAATGTTTCAAGAAAAGATGGTACAGCAGTTGTGCGAACTTGGCGAGGCACTTCCGTGCCTTCAGATAGAATCTTCCATTACTCATAGTCACACTACCTTGTCTGCCGTGCATTTAGCTTCATTTATTTACCTATTTGCAAAACTTTCTGGTCGCGCTGCTATAGTTTTTTTGTAATATTGTGATTTTTAGGTAAACCTAAATAAAAGTTTGTATAAATTAGGTCAGTCAATGAATGGCCATTAAGGGGTTGTAGAGTGCATGGAGGGGGGGGAGAATTTTTCTCTCAGGGAATATGTTTAGGGTAGTTAGGACTTTAACATATCAAAAGTCTCCAACCCTAGCCCTCCGGATTCAGTGGCGGAGGGGGGTGAACAGGTGCCGTTTTTCGGATTTTTGCCTATAACTCGATTACGGCGCATTATAGGCAAATTCCCTACAAAATCGTTATGCTTACCTTACCTTTAAGTGTAACATGTTATGAGATCGTGGCCACCAAAAACCGTTAATTTTTGAAAAACACATTTTTGCCCCTTATTTTTGATCACACTTGTTCATCTAACACTTTTGTTTTTAATTTTACAAAAAAAGAAAATTTGTCAATGCAAAAGCTGTAAACCAATCGATTTACTTTAAGAATATGTAGCATTTACAAATGTATCTATAACATATCAAAAGAGACAGCAAATTGAAATTTTTAACCAGATTTCTCAATTTTCACAAATAGAAAAATGTTTTTATTATTTTTTTGTATTATTCAAGAGTAATACATTTAATAAAATAAACTGAATAAACATATTTGAGCAAATTTATTACTAAGGCTGCAAAACAAAAAATACGCTATTGTATGAAAAAATCAGTTTATTTAACTTTTGATAATCGAATTAGTGTAAGTCAGGAATTTCTTTCCAATCCTAAAACAGAGATTGTCTTATAAAATTACTAAAGGAAAACTTTAATAAAGTATAATCACAACGCTGCAAGCATCACAGGATATTGTGAGTACTGCAATTCCAAACTTCATGCAGCCGTCATTGTAGAATATAGATTTTTCGGTAAACCAGATCATAAATACTCCACCTGACCACAATATTTTGTTTATAAATCCTGTCAGGGATAAGTAGAAATAGCATATTCCATCTACGAAATGCAGCAGCTAGGACTAAAAGAAATATTGTTCCTACATGCTTTTACTGATTGCGATTAAACATCAGAGGTATATTGGAGGGGCCAACTAGGATATATAAAGCTTTACCAAAAAACCCTAAAATCCAAAAACCAGCTAAAGTGTTTTACAATCACCGCTTTTTGCATGCTGAAGTAGAACTTGCTTAACAGTTATACCTTTCAAAATGGTAACTCTCATGGCAAATGAAAGTTCCCTAAATGCCTAAAGATTTCCTTTATTTACAAAGTCAGAGGCAAATATGAAACTATTAACTTAAAAAAAAATCTTAACTGCAGCAGAAACCCAAGAAAGCAAGAAAAACAAAACAATTATAATTATATTAATTGCAAATATTTTTAGATCACCTTTATACAAATATTACTCTGATTTATTATCAAATCTCTCAAGTGTGTTATCAACAAACAACATAAACGTAAAACATATTATCAAGTAGCTACACCTTTCAAATTAGCTAGTTCCAGAATTATAGGGTTGGGAATCTAAAGCAAACTGTATAGTTCCAGACTTCACCAAATATTCAGTGGCATCGAAAAGAAAATTTTTTTACAAATGATTCCTTATAGATGCGTAACTGACTACAGCAGCATCAAATGTAGCTGCAAAAAGGTGTCCATGTTCCATTTATGCCACAATTGTCAGAAAATTTTTTTAAAGGGTTTGTCCGTTTTAATATGGTTTTAATGAAGAAGATGAAGAAGTCGAGCTAGAAATTCAAAAAAGCAAGACAAAATAATTATAATAATATTATTTATAAACATTTTCACACCACCTCTATCCAAATATTACTACGTATGTACAGAATTGCAGCAGTTTTTGTATCTATAGATCATACGTTTCTTATTCCATATGCAATATGAATTTAAAATTTGTACGCATACTTAATATAATATGTTAAGATTGCTTTATTTATTTATTTATATTGCTAATTGATATAAATCAATCTAAAAATTGTTCATATTATACATAACTTATAAAAACTTAACTATCAATGACTAGGTATCCAATATATTAGCTATTTATAACCCTTAATAATAATAGTAATACTTCAATTATTGTGATTCCAACTGGAGTGGGAACGTTTTTCCTTAAGTTTCTTTTCAAATAATACTTATTCCTTATGAACCGTCCTAGTGCCCTGAAAGTCGATAGCTAGACCGAATGATGATGATGATTAAGAAGAGTATAGTAAAAGCAATTATACAGTTTTTTGTAGAAAATCAGAAATATCAACTTAAAACTAAAACACCTGTAACTTTTATTTTATGATGACATATTTAAAGATAAATTTCTTTTTTAAAATTTAATGCACACATTGTCGTTATTTACGATTTTTTCTTAAAGTAAAAACAAAAGTGTTGGATGAACAAGTCTGATAAAAATATAAGGTAAAAATGTGTTTTTGAAAAACGGTTTTTGGTTGCCACTATTTCAAAATCTGTTACAGTTAAAGTTAATGTTAGCATACCCATTTTGATGGGAATTGCATGCTCTTTAATTTTCAATGTAACATTTTTTTTGTACACCGCGCCGTAATCGAGTTATAGGGAGAAAACCGAAAAATTGCACCTTTGATATGTTAATGTCCTAACTACTACGGCCGTAAACCTATTCCCGGAGAGAAAAATTCTCCCCCCCTCCATGCACTCTACAACCCTCTCGTTGATTGGACTAAATACCTATATTTAAGAAATCAATATGTAGCAGCAGGTGTTTGCACTTGGATTTACAGGATTTGAACTAGTTTTAAAAATTGGGGACAACTGTACTTGAAATATTTGCGTACATGTATCTCAAGTACTTACTTTATTTAATTCTAATATACCCAAACAATGACTGTAACATTTAATGCGTTGTCACATTACCAAGTAATGAAAATTGAAGCAAAAAAACAAATAAAACACACACATCTAGCAGATTACGACATTTTTACTCCTTCACTTTTTGTTATGCCGTAGTGGAAATGAAAACAAATTGGCCATATTTCAAGCCAAATCAGATGCTACATCAAAAATAAAAAAACTACAGTGGTATTTAAAATATCGAGCAAAAACTAAAAATTGTTTAGTTTTTGAAATTTAAAAATTTCGCATTGTTAAAGCGGATGAGTTCTCGTGAAATCTGATAAGACTTGTTCCTGGGTTTTTAGCAGAGTGGGGTTTTACAAACCTTATCAAATCCTTAAATATGAAAATATTACATATATATTTTTAAAGTGGCCCCATTTTAAACTCTATTGGAAAAACTTTTCGGAACAAACTTTTTAAATGTTCAATAGAGTGAAACAAAACATACCTTTTGTGATACTGATTATTACGTACAAAACTAAAGCGTTTATAATTTATTTTTGTTACGAAGATATCTAATGCCCTAAACACCATGTGAATAAATTAAATTAATTTAATTATTTGGTATTAAAAACTATATATTATTGGTGTCTTACTGTTTCAACTTGCCCCTATTTGGTAGATTAAAACAACACAAACCACTATTTAAAATAAATGGATCCGTGATTCATCTGATACCTTCCTAACTAGTACACTTCAAGTGAACTCAATATCAGCTTTGAAAACAGTTTTTTGTAAATATCTCAGAAATGAGAGTTCTTACGAAGTTTTTGGTAATAACACAAATTATTAAGAAAATTGTGGTCTACTATCCACCGAAAACCCCGTATTGATCCGATGCTCCGCTAAAAAATTAACATTTTTAAAATTTTAGTCATTAACATTAATGGATTTTGACCAAAATCTAATTAGCTCGTTGCAGTGTCGACCATTATTTCACCTAAAATTTTCATAAAAATCGGTTTAGCGGTTAAGGAGCTATCGTGTTACCGACAGACATACACACACACACAGACAGACATCACGACGATATAGCTAAGATAGGTCAAAATACACCTAATTAACACATATGCGGCGTTATCTCAAAAAAACATTTTTCATCAAAAATAATACCTTCTCTAGCCATTCCTGCGCGGGCTAGGAAGGTAAAAATGTAAATCTCTTACTTATATATTATCAACTTGACTTTTCTTATAAGGAAAAACAAATCAGGTTTGTAAGCAGGATAAAAAATATTTTTAGTATTATTATTTAGTATTTATTTATTCAACACAAAATTGCATATCAGATATAAAACTTAATTCGCCAAATTTATTTCTTTTCTTTAGGAGTAAGAGGAACTTAATCTTGTGTTGCTTGTACATACAACAAAGAAAATAAATTTACAGAAATTTAACTTAAAATAAATATAAATTAAATTTTATACAAAATTTAACTTAGGTTATATTTTAGAAACATAGTTTTAGAACAAATTATAGCCTAGATAAACTGAATAATGCTAACTAATCAATAGAAAAAATGGTTTGGTTCTTACTTTGTATAGGTTGTTAACTTTTTTCAAATGACAAAGAAATTTTAGTCAGTATATGGTACGTTAAAAGGTCTTGATAAAATTTAAATATTCGGATTTTGAGCACAAAGACTAATTACTTTGTGTTTTGAGTGATTAGGTTCTAAATGAAATTTTTTAGGGGTTGTATTTTAATAGAAAAGGGAAGTTCATTGTAAATCTTTGGTGCTAAATAGAAAAACATTCGTTGAGTGGCAGATAAGTTTACTCTTGGTAAAAAGCATTTTATAGAGTTATTAATGTGTGTTATGTCAATATTGTTTTTCTTTTGTTCTAATAAGTTGACTTAGATTTAATATTTTTAATTCTCTAAAGGCATTTACAGCATGTTCTCTATATCCTAGTCCTTGCACACAGCGTATGAAACTTTTTTGTAGAATTTTAAGAGGCTATATATTGTTTCATAAATTCGTCCCCAGACCATTATCCCATATCTAATAAATAGAACACACCAATCTCTCAAACATGGGCAGCAACAAACCGTTACATCTCTTTGTGTCTTTCTTATAGCATGGTAGTAGCTGAGGACATAATACCAGTTATATTTTCTCCGGTAGTAATAAATCTAGTTCATTGTCCACTAGTAGATAATGGAGATTGAGTCTCAATAAAATGCATGTCCTGTAAACCTCTGAGAATCAGATACAGGACAGGGTTGTTTCAACCTACCCCATGTTTTGTTTCAATCTACCTACCTCGCCTTCCCCCCCACGTGGCTATGGGAACAACTCAGCTGCTTTCCAAAATATGAAACATAACCTTAAAATTATTCATGTTGCGCAGGGAATTTGAACTTTTTCATCGTGTACCGTGTTTTAACCTGCCCTACTTTCCCCTATTTATTACTTGTACAGGTGTTTTGCACCTAGTTATACTAAATCTTCTATCAAAGACATGTAATTGAATACCCAGCTAATTGTGATTCAAAAATGTGATATTCTTTTTTTTGATAAAATTACAAGTTGAGGAGATACAGGCTGTCAAAGTAACCTCCAACAATGTATAAAAAATAATTATTATTTAAAAAAATTAATTTTTGCTTACTTATTCTTTTAAAAAATATGAATAATATTTTATTAATATGTCTCGCTAGAGACTTGTTTTTATTAACAAATAATATTTAAAAAAAAAACATTGCGTTTAATATGGCATTCATAAAAGTTTATACTAAAAAACAGTTTTTTGTAAAAAAAATTTGCCGCATATTTTTTTTAAATTATTTTAATTTCAAATTATTGCTCCTGTTCTAATACACGACTCTACCCAATTTTATATTTTTACTGCGTTTATTAAAAAAGTTATTATAGGAACTTTTTTATCAGGCATGACCTCCTCTATTACCTGTTGGCCTATGGCCCCTAAGTTATGGAACAACCATGTATACTATTTATTTAAATGTCTTTAAAGGGTGTCCCGTGTTTTAAACTGCCCCACTTTCCCCTATTTATTACTTGTACTACAGGTGTCTTGCACCTAGTTATGCTAAACTTTTTATCAAGGACATGTATAAACAAACAAAAAATTGTTGAGTGTTTTATCTGATAATGTAGATATTAAGTGGATTATTAATATTTTTTTAACTTGAATTTTTATTCTATTCACCTTTGTTCAAAAGTAATCGAAGGTCATGTGGGTCCTTGTTATTTTGAACCTAAATATTCGGTACGAACGAACTTCGTAAAAATTCAATAATCATGCTATTTTCTATTTGTACAGGTGATTATAAAACTTCCAAATATCTCTAGTCTAAACTAAACTAAACTCTAATCCCTTACAAACCTAACCTACCTGAGTTAAGCAGCATCAAAAAGACACTATAGCTTACTATGCTAACATAAAAATGTTTATATAAAAATTAAATAAATGGATCCATGACGTATCTTGCTAGCCTAGCCTGTTAGCACACTTCAAGTGAAGCTATGATAATCAGACTTAAAAACAATTTTTTTGTAAATATCTCAGAAACTAAAGCTCCTATAAAGTTTTTGGTTACAATACAAATTATTGACCAAAATATATCTAATCTACTATATTTCGAAAACCGCATATTGATGCGATGCTCCGTCAAAAAGTAAGCATTTTTTACATTTTTTAATTGTCAAAAAACTGTCATTAATGGTTTAACCAGCTCGTTAGAGTGTCAAACACTATTTTACCTTAAAATTTTATGAAAATCGGTTCAGGGTTTAGGAGCTATCGTGTTACAGACAGTTAATTTCAAAAAAATCTGATACGACTCGAAAAACTTTTTTTTTATTTTAAGCATTATGTTAAAAATGTTGACAGTTTGCGCGTTATTAGCAAAAACCTGTCAAAAAGCACGTTTAAGGGGTTCCTCTTGGTAAAATGTTCGGAGGCGTTTCATGTCTATCCATATCAAGGTGTTTCTTCTCTTCTTAACGCAATATTTCGTTCAAATCATAGATGTAGGGCCTGAACAATGTAGGGGAAAGAAGGGCAAAACGGGGTACGGGATTAAAACGGGATTTCGCAGTTTTTGGTAAACTGAACCCATGACTGGTTCAACTCTGTGCAATATGATTGGTATTGGTCGGCTGAGCTCAACATGTGATGTTGTGCGTTGTTTATTGTAAGAATAGCTTGTGCATTTTGTGACAGTAAGTACATTTTTTTGCAAACTTTTCAAAATTTTGTTTACATTGAACAATTAGTGGGTTTATGTATTATTCATAAAATCATAAACGCGTTGCCCGTAAAATTAGCCGTTTACTGTGTTTGATTTTTTGTTTAAACTTAACTGGTGGTTTGGGACAAAACGGGGTTTTTCAGGGGGGAAAAACGGGGTACCTTGTTATACCTAGTAACCTATACCCCATTTTGCCACAAAAATATTTTATTTTTCTTTTGGTAGCATCACTGAAAGTTGTATTTTATGTTGTCTTTGCAAAAAATGGACGCAAAACTTGTGTAGGAGAGTCGACAGCGATGTAGGTCGGTGTAATTTTTTATAAATTTTGTAAATACTAGATTTACCCCGTATGCGAGGCAAAATGGGGCAAAATCAACTTTTTACAAAAATAAAAGTATGATGGAGTTCTAAATTGCTTAAACTGAAAATTTAAACATAAAGATAACATATCTATACTTGATGTTGTATTAAAGTGGCACCGCGTCATCAAAACCGTGATGGGCGGAAAGGGAGTAGAGGGGTACATACAGTGGCCCGCACTTCCTGTAATTTTTTTATTGGTATTGATTCCCAAAACGAGACACTGCACTGATTAGTCATTAGCTTACTATTTTACTTGCTTTTTATTTATGTCGTCTTCTAAACGATTTTATTAGATTGTAGATGGTCTGGTTGTTACGAACATTGATTTAGTCGGGCTATGACGTTTTTTATGGGTTGTTGTTTTAACTTTTTTAATGTCAAACAAATTGGGACCGACTTTTTACAAAACAAATTACCGTTTTTGCAACTAAATCAATATTTGCGCACATTTTAATATAATTTTGGATCCTCTTTTATGTTTCAGATATTTATTTATTAGGTAAGTACCTATTTTATATCTCCTTTAAAGGGTCTCGGTGTTTTATTATAGACATATAAAGCGGCACACTGTAGGTACAAAGTGAAACAACAAATTTTTGGGGCTTCTTTACATAGATTTTGCCGCAAAACTTGGTTTAAAATAGCTATGACGCGGTGCCATTTATATACATACTCAACTATAGCCAACTTAATTCCAAATGACGCAATGGTTATCATTTAGTTGGAGAAATTTCCCCTAAGTCACCGAATGGAAAATTGCCTATGGCGCGGACAATCTTTTTCGTCTAAAATAAAAGAAAGGTCTTGTAAATACGGCGCCACCCCCCTTGAATCAGCACAATGTTTCAGACAGAGGTGCCCTTTTAACTCGGCATTACCGAAAAATACCTTTTTTCTCACACACAGGTGCGCCATATTAATTTATTATTATTTATGTTATAGGGCCTTTTAAAATTCTCACACAACACACAGGTGTACATATTCAATTTGGATGACAACGCCTTTTTAAATACAAAGATTGACCGGTCAATTTTCGGCAAATACATCGTTTAGGATTATTTCCTGATTCATTTTGAAATATAAATAAGTTTATCCAAAAAGAAAGAAATTTACCCTGAGAATATATAAGTTGCTCGGTCAACTTTAATAAGTTAGAGTACGACTTTTTCCTAGTTGTTTGTGTTGAGTGACAGGCCAAAAGAAGGCGTCCTTTTATTTTGATTTTGTGAAAAATTTGTGGGCCGTTTGACTGGTTTGCACCTGAGAATTTGAATTCAAAAAGCATTATTGCATAGACAAGGAATTTTCTTCCTCTGAGATTTTTACATTTCTTTTATTTTTTATTCTCTATTTTTGTAACCTTAAAAAACGAAGACTTTAGCATCCCATTGCAACAATGAATTATATTTGCAAACTCAAAACATTTTTGTAAATAAAGAAGTTTTCTTGTATTCCTTAAATACTTTTGGGTGAGTCAAGCTTTGGGTTCTGAGATATTTAGAAAAATTCCCCCCCTCCCAAATCCCAAAATATATTTAGTTTTGACACACAGAATACACCTCAGGTTCTAGGACAATTCGCCGTCACCGACTCGCCGCCGGCGAACTCGCCGCTGACCCGATTAGCCGTCGGGCCAAATCGCCGCCGAGACACTTGGCTGCCGTGCGCCGCGCCGCTGTAATTTCTAATTGCAATTTTGTTTATTAAACGTCGTATTTATGCTTTTGCTTAAAATCTTGTTACACAGCTTTTTCAACTAATTTCCGATGAGCTACAGATTTTATATTTGACAGGTGTCTAGACAATGCAATTTAATATTTTTTAACACAAAAAATTCAAAAGGGCGAATTGAAATTAGCGCAGTTTTTTATTTGTAAAACGATTTGTCTCAAATTTGAAAAAATACGTATTACAGTTTTTGACTTAAACATAAAAGAAATCAAAATGGCAATTCCAAAATGGTGGAATTTTTCATTTAGAAACCGGTATGCAATGAATGCAATAAATTCGTTTTATAGGAAGAAACCGCAACGAAAGTGGACATGGCTCAGCCCTAATGGAATAACAAAAAACGAAATTGATTAAATACTGACTACTGATAAAAACATCGTTAGAGATGGAACAGTCCAAAATAGCTTTACAACAGGCAGTGATCATAGGATGGTCAGAACAAAAATCTGCATTGATAGCAATTTCGAAATGAAAAGAAAAATTAACAATTACAATGAACATAAATAAACTTACAAAAAATAACTAAAAAAAACAGCTAAACCAAAACTTTGGATGCAAAAATGAAAATATAGATGAAATAAATGATACGCTGAAAAGACCCATGACCCAAGTAGGAGAAGATGTCGCACAAAAGGGTAAAAAGAGATAAGGAAAAGATGTTTTCAAAATCAGAAGAGATAAAGAAACTCATCGAAAAAAAGCGGAACCTTAAAAAAAAGGAAAAAGAACATGGATAGAATACACAGAAATCAATAAAACTATAAGAAAAATGATAAAAGAAAGTGCCAAGAAATAAAAGTTGAGAGAATTATAGAAAATAACAGGAATATGAAATGTGTAAGACCGACTCTAGGTAGATATGAAATAATTAAAATAAAGGATATCACACAGCTATTCTATACAGAATTAGACTTAAAAAAAGGGAACCATCGCGAGAAACTATAAAGAAGCTCCAAACAAAAATAAAGAACATAAACTCAGAACTACAACCCGAAATAAGCAAAGCGGAAATAAAGGGGGCACTAAAGAAAATAAAAAATAACAAATCACTGGAAAAGACAGAGTAACGGCAGAAACGATAAAGTACGGTGGTAAAACTGTAGCTCTCCATATTATCCTCAATAAAATACTACAAGAAAAAATAATCCCAAACAACTAAAAAGAATCAGTAATCATTATTCTACACAAGAAAGACGATAGAGCAGCACTCCTCAATGTAATTTATAAGCTTTTTACGAAAATATTAACAGATAGACTAACAACAAAATTTGACGGATATCAATCAAGAACATGCAGGCTTCAGAGAAGGTTTCAGTACAGTTGACCCCTATTAACCATGAAAATTCTAATAGAGCGAGCCAACGAATATAACATTCCACTGTATATTGCGTTTATCGATTTTGAAAAAGATTTCTATAGATTGAGCACTGAGCAGTAAAAGTATCTTTAATTAATAGCCGAATAGATCACAGATACACATATTTAATAGCCAATATATATAGCGAAGCAACAACATCAATCTAAATCTACGAAGGAACCAAGCCAATCCGCATAAGAAGAGGTGTCAGCCAGGTGACACGATATCCCCTAAATATTTAACCAGACCCTAGAAGAAGTTTTTAAAAACTTAGAATGGGAAGAAATATCGCCTTGATAACAGATAAGAAAAAAGAACTCATAAAAATACTGGACGAACTGGATACAACAGCTAAAAATATAGGCTTGAGTATGAACGACACTAAAACTAAAATCATAACAAACACAATCAGAATAAACCAAGAAAAAATAGAACAAGTAATATCTGGGACAAATTATTAAACTAAAAAAAGAAAACCAAACGGCTGAAATCAAAAGACGAGTTAGCCTGGGCAGCATTCGGTAAATAATAAATAAAGCTACATATTAAAAAGTAAAAAATATCCTCAGTACCCTAAAACGAAAGTTTATAACCAATTTATTCTTCCTATGCTTACATATGGACCCCAGTCCTAGACAACGAACAAAAGCCCAAAGATTAGTGGAAAGACCAATGTTGCGTGTAAAGCTAACGATAGAAAAAGGAATGAGTGGATAAGAAATAAAACAAAAGTAAGGGATGTCAGACAAGAGGTAGCAAAATTAGAAACATGCGGGGACTAGATGGATGAAGACGGCGACAGACAGAGAAAAGTGGAAGATATTGGGGGAGGCCTATGTCCAAAGATAGATCGGAGAAGGCTAAATAGATAGATAGATAAATAGATATATCAAATTTAGAACTTAGGGTGTTTATTTATTAATTTATGCCACAACATTTAAAAGTACAATGTTTTTGGGAATAAGGTTGCTAATTTTGATGTTTAAATTAAACTTAAAATAAAAGCCAAAATGTTAAGGTCGCTGATTATGATTTTTAAATTAAACTTTTAAAAAATCCAATTGGCTAATCTAAAATGGTGAATTTTTACTTTATGAACCGATATGCATTTAATTGGAAACTAACTTCAGGATGTCTAAAGTTACTGATTATGACTTTTATTAGTAAATTTTTATTTAATTAGTATATATTTTATTATTTCGCTTTGGCCAAAAATTTTTATATTTTAACTCTTTATTTGTATCTTTCATTTCCTTTACCTTTCACGGATTTACAAAACAATTGTTGACACTTGTTTATTATCCACAAGAAGTTTTAAGGCAGCGAAGATACCATTTTTTTACAGCAAAACCTTTTTTTTTGCATGCTTTGTCAATTATCTTAACCCGCACCTGAACGGATGCTAAGGATGGAGCTATTATGCAATTTCTTTGCTGCAGGACGGACAAAAACAGGAAAATTACAAATACTAAACAGCAAAAATGATCCCTTTATTATTACGTCACGCAAATTGTGTTTGCTCTTCTCGGCTATTTTCTTATAGCAACAACATTAATTTTTTTATATAAATTTTTTTCATGGATAAATAAGGACTACATTTATTTTGTCTTTATCTCTCATAGAGAGCCTTCTTCGATCCATCTTTGGATATAGGTCTCCCCCAATATCTTCTACTCTTCTGTTTGTCGTCGTGTTCATCCATCTAGTCCCCGCATGTTTCTTCAAATCATCCGCACATCTCATTTGGGGTCTTCCCCTACTTTTATTTTCCCAAGGTCTCCAATTTACAATAAATTTGTTCGTCGTCGTCGATCGTCTTTATGTCTGATATTGTGACCGGCAAATTTCCATTGTAATTTTGCTACCTCTACTCTGACATCCCTTACATTTGTTTTATTTCTTATCCATTCATTCCTTTTTCTATATGTTAGCTTTACATGTAACATTTGTCTTTCCATTGATCTTTGGGCTTTTGTTACCTTATCCATGATTTTGTAAGTGTCCTGGTCTGGGATCCAAGGTAAGTACTGGAAAGATACATTGGTTATACACTTTCGTTTTGAGGTAGTGAGAATATTGTTTAATTTTTTAGTTTAATAATTGGTCCCAGGTATATATATTCCTCTACTTTTTTTATGTTCTCTTGGTTTATTCTGCTGTATACAGTTCTTCCAGCATTTTTATCAGTTTTTCTTTCTTATCTGTTATTAAGGTGATATTATCAGCATATCTTAGGTGGTTCAAGTATTGTCTGTTTATTTTGATCCCATTTCTTCGCAATCTAAATTTTTAAAAACATCTTCTAGGGCTTGGTTAAATAGTTTAGGGGATATTGTGTTACCCTGTCTGACACCTCTTCTTATGTGGATTGGCTTCGTTCCTTTGTGCATTTTGATTGATGTTGTTGCTTCGCTATATATATATTGGCTATTAAATCTGTATATCTGTGATCTATTCGGCTATTAATTAAAGACGCTTTTACTGCCCAGTGCTCAATGCTATCGAAAGCTTTGTCAAAGTCTATAAGCGCAATATATAGTGGAATGTTTTATTCGTTGGCTTGTTCAAGTAGGATATTCATGCTTAAAAGGTGGTCAACTGTACTGAAACCTTTTCTGAAGCCTACTTGGTCAACTGTACTGAAACCTTTCCTGAAGCCTACTTGTTATTTTGATTGATATTCGTCAAATTTTGTTGTTAGTCTATCTGTTAATATTTTCATGAAAAGCTTATAAATTACATTGAGGAGTGTTATAGGTCGATGGTTTTTTAGGTCTGCTCTATCGCCTTGAATAGAAAAATGGGGATGGATTCTTTCCAGTTGTTTGGGATTATTTTTCTCTTAGCATTTTATTCAGTAGGATATGGAGGGGGGGGTGTATATTACAACACCAAATATTCTTCTAGCTTATTAAGATGACAAAAAGATGATCTATATTAAAATTTAAAGGAGCTTAGTTGTCCTCCAATGGACAGAGCAATTTTTATTGTAATGATTTTAATGACTCTTTTGAATGTGTCACGCGATCCTAAGCGTCGCGGTGGGCAGGCCCTCTCCAGTTTCCGGAGAACCGGGCATACCCTAAACAGCCGCTTATGATTTTACGTTACTTATCTATCTGTTTTTACCCAACTAAAGCACGACGAAAGGAAGGGTAATGTTTTTCCCCAACTGCAGCACTACGCAAGAAAGGGTAATGTTTTTACCCAACTGCAGCACGGCGAAAGGAAGGGTAATGTTTTTACCCAACTGCAATACGGGGAAAGGAAGGGGAATGTTTTTACCCCACTGCAGCACTGCGAAATGAAGGGTATTATTTTCGTTTGGGATATGTATGTACGTATGTAAATATGTATGTTTGTGTCACGCTAGAGGCTAAACGGCTGAACCGATTTTGACAAAAGAGGTGTCGTTAAGTTGCTACTGATCCCGAAGGTGCTTGGCTTGGTTGGCTATATTTTTTTAAACAAGAATGAATATGGCATGGCGGTCGTCAGACGCCATTTTGTCACATGATGTAAGCTTTAAGGCATACAAATTACCGATTTTAATGAAATTCCTTTGATCACCCATTGCAAATGTCCTATTATTTGCTGTAATTACTTTGTAGTCTTCCCTGCTCACACTCATCTCCTCTTCTGTCATTCCATCCCCCCACCCTATTCAAAAACTATATTCGCATAATTTTATCAAATATAGGGCGATTTCAAAAATTCTTTGTGCACACGCTTTAAGAATTTTTTTCCAACACCAATTTACCAGCACCCCCCTCCCTGAAGTTGAAGCAAATTAGGTCTCGGATATACCTGTCATTTTTGTACTCAACTGCGGCTAGTTAGTAGCATAGTAACAATGCAGTTTTCAGTTTTGGGATGTATACAAAGGATATACTTTATCATATGAGGTTGCCATTTTTTTGTTGTAAAGGGATTTTCAAACCAAACAAAATATACAAAAACTGATTGTGACCCAATGTTATGAAATTAAACCCATCGCTGCTTTTCACAAACATTTTAAAAGGTGTCTCCTTAATTAGAAATCGACATGTCTGAGTATTTTTAAATCTCACGTTTTATGCCGGTAAATAGGGTACTCCACAGTTAGGTAGGTATATTTTTCAAGTGGCAAGTAACAGGTTCAATTTTCGTAACTGACTTTATTTTGCTGAAATGCCCAACTTTTTTCTCTGCGAAAATTCTTCAAATTGATTCTGAAAGAGTGCACAAGCGCTAAATGCCAATTCAGTTACAGTAACATTCAATTTTTTGCTTAAATCCAAAGGTTTTTTGATATGAAACGAAATGACCAACAAATTAGATGCTTTCACGGCCATGTCTTCCACCCCAAACCTGTCACAAGAACGAGATGAAACAGTAAAATAAAAGAATTAATTCAGCTAATGTTTTTCTTGTCGCTCAAAAAATGTGCTTAAAAGTAAATGGCAAGATTGTCCCTCACATCGCATGCTTGGTTTAGTCAGTCCGATGCTTTTGGCAGAGAATCCGTGGCAGTACTGTGTACTAACTCTGTTTCCTGTTCGTTGTTACAAACTTTTCATACTAAAAGTTTTAGTCGGCGGCTACTATTTAACTTTGCCCGAGGCGGCCAAATGTCTAGAGTCAGCCCTGCAGTCGGCGTCGCGATGCCTTGCAGACACGTGTTCAGCGCCATGTGTTCGCCACAGTTCGGCTCATGACAGACGTGTGTGTGGCAACGCCTTGTGGATGACAGGAGTGTAACCACGAATTTTTAATGACTTTAGAATTTTAAAAACGCTTTCAACTTTAAACATATCAAATAGTTAACAACCTCATAAACTCTATATACACAGAATATTTCTTTCAAAAAAACAGGTATCTATCTATTTAGCCTTCTTCGATCCATCTTTGGATATAGGCCTCCGCCAAAATCTTTCACTTTCTCTGTCTGTCGCCGTGTTCATCCATCTAGCTCCCGCATGTTTCTTCAAATCGTCCGCTCATCTCATTTGGGGTCTTCCCCTACTTCATTTATTTTCCCAGGGTCTCCAGTTTACAATAAATTTGGTCCATCGATCGTCTTTTTATGTGATGTTATGACCGGCAAATTTCCATTTTAATTTTGGTAATTTTCCTCTGACATCCCTTACTTTTGTTTTATTTCTTAGGGCCTGTCCTTAAATTACGTAACGCTCAAGGGGGGGAGGGGGGTTTGGCCTTGCGTTACACTCAATGTTTTTTTAATGTGTTTTTTTTTTACATACGTTACGAGGGGGGGTCAAAAACCTGAATTTTTGCGTTCCGTAATTTAAGAATGTTCCCTTATCCATTCATTTCTTTTTCCATCTGTTAGCTTTATATGTAACATTTATCTTTCCATTGATTTTTGGGCATTTGTTACCATATCCATGTTTGATTTTTCAAGTGTCCAGGATACATTTGTTATACATTTTCGTTTTGAGGTACTGAGGATATTTTTTATTTTTTAGTATGTAGCTTAATTTACCGAATGCTGCCCAGCTTTTTGGTTTTCATCCAAAATGTTCTTTCCATAAAAAGTTAATGTTTCAGAATATTTTTAGTGTAATATACTTAAATAAATAAATAAAATATTTCAAAAAGTAAATCGATACAGTTTGCATCTAGTTGGCAAAACCCAGTTGGCTTGTGTAAATTAGCTTGGCTCAGTTGTCCAAGACGTCCAAAAGTAGACCACTTTTAACTTTTAAGGATCAAAAGTAAGTACCACTAACATTTTACTAATAACTTAATTAAAATCACCGCTTTTCTCTTTAATTTTTTAAAGTGCATAGTAACGTATTTCACAACCCCTATAATAATAAAACTGTGTGGAGTTCCAATTTTAAAGATAGAACGAATGGTTTTGGATTTTTGCAATTTTTAGACAGTCAATTAGTAGATATTTTTTTACATTTCTAGATTCGCACGCACCTACCTAATGAAATATTTCTTTTTAAAAAAATAGGTATTCCAGCAAGAAAAGGCTTACGAGGAGTAAAATATAAAATTATTACCTAATAATGATGAATTAAAAAATTATAGCACGCCACTGGATAGAGAAAGATAGCGCAAATTGACGCCATCTCTTTTGCGTCTCATTTAATTCTGGCCGGACAAGAGAGAGAATGAAGACAAGAACACCAAGAAAAATACTAAACTGGAGACCTGAATGAAGAGAGAGACCACAAAAAAGGTAGATAGGTGATTTCGAAGATGACATGACGAATCGTAACAGAAAAGGCAGAGTAATTAAGATGACAAAAACCCACCTGGGTCTCTATTTTGTGTCTTGAACGATGTGACCACCCACATCACACGCTTTCACCAATAGCGAACTCTGAGCAGTCGCGTGTTGTGCGAAATGACTTGTTTCGACCAATAGCATAGTCGTTTGCTCTTCAGAGTTAGTAAATTTTACGCGTTTGAAGCGAAATCTGTTCTCCTTCCCCGTACCGACTGAACGTTTCTCGGTCGGATCGTAGGAGAAGCTTGCGCAATGGAGGTCTTTTCGCATAACACGTGACGGCTCGGAGCTAATTTTAAGCTTGCCATTGCCATAAACTCAGAGCCACAACCTGAAATAAGCAAAACGGAAATAAAGAAAGCATTAAAGAAAATTAAAAATAACAAATCACCTATTAACGATGAAAATCCTAATAGAACAAACCAACGAATACAAAATTCCAATATGTATTGCGTTTATGGACTTTGAAAAAGCTTTCAATAGCATTGAGCACTGGGCATTAAAATCACCTTTAATTAATAGCCGAATAGGTCATAGATACACAGATTTAATAGCCAATATATCTAGCGAAGCAACGACATCAATCAAAATCCACGAAGGAATTAAGTCAATCCGCATAAGAAGAGGTGTCACACAGGATGGCACAATATCCCCTAAACTATTTAACCAGGCCCTAGAAGATGTTTTTAAAAACTTAGGTTGGGAAGAAATAGGCATCAGAGTAAACGGACAATACTTTAACCACCTAAAGTATGCTGATGATATTGTGCCTTAATAACAGATAAGAAAGAAGAACTGATAAAAAAGCTGAAGGAATTGGATACAGCAGCTAAAAATCGGCTTGAATATGAACTGCACTAAAACTAATCATAACAAACACACGTTATCACGATCAGAATAAACCAAGAGAAAATAGAACAAGTAGAAAAATATATATACCTGGGACAAATTATTAAACTAAAAAAGGAAAACCAAACGGCTGAAATCAAGAGACGAGTAAGATTGGCTTGGGCAGCATTCGGCAAATTAAGCTACATATTAAAAAATAAACGAAAGTGTGTAAAACTTGGATAAGGCAACAAAAGCCCAAAGATCAATGGAAAGACAAATGTTACATTTAAAGCTAACAGATAGAATTAGGAATGATTGGGTAAAAAATAAAACAAAAATAATGGATGTCAGAGGAGAAGTAGCAAAATTAAAATCGAAATTTTCCGGTCATAATATCAGACAGAAAGATGATCGATGGAACAAGTGTATTGAAACTAGGGATATCAAATTTCCGGAAAAATTGAGTCGTGGAAAAAAACCGGTTTTTTTCCTGAAAAAACAAAAAAAAAACGGAAAAATTGAAATTCTGTTAAAAATCAGTGTAGAGTACTCTGATAAGGAAGTTAGCCCATATAAGCCTCATAAAAATTTATAATTTTTATTTAAATCATTATTAAGTAATTTTAATAAAAATTTTGATGAAAAACATTGTGGATTTAATTCAAGATGAAGAAGAGGGTATTGTGGAGGCAGATTCAGATGTCGATGCTTACTCAGACTCAGGATCGGACTCGGAGGAAGATCTTCCTCTTAGTTTTTTTGCCAAATAATGTTTTTGTTTTTTGAAATGATAATTTAGTTTAATTTTTAATATTTTTATACATTTATTTTGTTTAAAAACTTGAAACTAACATTCTTTTTATATTATATGAAAATAAATGTTATTTGATTATGACTATTGACCCCACAAGAATGTATAATTTGGTTAATTTACGTTTATTTGAGCTATTTGTGCTTCTATAAATATAATTTGTGGTTTCTCACTTTTTCCATTTTTTCCAATTTTTCCAAGGTATGTGAAAAAAACGGTAAAAAACTAGGTTATTTTCCAATCTTTCCGGTTTTTTTCCTAAGCTTTAAATCACTAATTGAAACTTGGAGACCTTGGGAAAATAAAAGAAGTACGGGAAGACCCCAAATGATTTGAAAAGACATGCAGGAGTTAGATGGATGAACACGGCGATAGACAGAGAAGAATGGAAGATATTGGGCGAGGCCTATGTCCAAAGATGGATCGAAGAGGGCTAGATAGATATATAGATAGATAGATAGATAGATTGGCCAAAGCATGTAGGAACTATCACATCGTTCAAGAATGAGAATAGCTAGGGTTCTGAAGAGAAAAAAAGTAAAGTATTATGTGTCTTTCTTAGCAATCGTGAAACAAAGGTATCAGTATTTTAATACGGCTCTGTAAAAAGAATGTCCGCGTTTTCCCGAAAATAGTCCTCAAAAACAGCTGTCACACCTGGTAAAGACATTTTTTCAAAATATCTCTAAGCTGCGATGCAGGCCAGACTATCAACTGAAAATACATCCTAACTCTTTCCTGGTTTAGACACATAGACTAACTTACTCGCAATATATCTGGCAAGATACAAAATAAATAGGTATTAGTACAGCACATTAAATTAAACTGTAACAAAGTTTAAAGAAAGAAAATGGTCTGTTCTTTGGAGAATTTGCACAAGAATTATGAGAGTTTTTAATATTTACATATGTGACCGGGGCATTAAAGAAAATGAAAACCAACAAATCACCTGGAAAAAGCAGAGTAACTGCAGAAATTCTCAAATACGGTTGTAAAGCTGTAGTGAGTACCCTACATATTCGCCTGAATAAAACACTAAAAGAAAAAATAATCCCAAACAACTGGAAAGAATCAATAACCATTATTCTACACAAGAAAGGCGATAGAGCAGACCTAAAAAGCTATTGACCTATAACCCAGCTTAATGTAATTTATAAGGTTTTCACGAAAATATTAACAGATAGACTAACTACAAAATTTGACGGATATTCATCAAAAGAACAAGCAGGCTTCAGAAAAGGTTTCAGTACAGTTGACAACCTATTAACCATGAAAATCCTAATAGAACGAGCCAACGATTACAACATTCTACTATATATTGCGTCTATAAAAAAATTAAAAAGCTTTTGATAGCATTGAGCACTGGGCAGTACAAGCATATTTAATTATTAGCCGAATAGATCACAGATCCACAGATTTAATAGCCAATATATATAGCGAAGCAACAACATCAATCAAAATCCACGAAGGAACCAAGCCAATCCTCATAAGAAGAGGTGTCTGACAGGGTGACACATTTAACCCCTAAACTATTCAACCAGGCCCTAGAAGATGTTTTTAAAAACTTAGACTGGGAAGAAATAGGCATCAAAGTAAACGGACAATAATTGAACCACCTAAGATATGCTGATGATTGCCTTAATAACAGATAAGAAAGAAGAACTGATACAAATGCTGGAGGAACTGGATACAGCAGCTAAAAATATAGACTTAAGTATGAACTGCACTAAAACTAAAGTCATAACAAACACAGATGAGGATATTAAGATCAAAATAAACCAAAAGAAAATAGAACAAGTAGAGGAATATACATACCTGGGACAAATTATTAAACTAAAAAAGGAAAACCAAACAGCTGAATTCAAGAGACCAGTAAGATTGGCCTGGGCAGCATTCGGTAAATTAAGCTACATATTAAAAAATACTCTGCCAATATATGGGCCCCTAAGCTCACACTAGGTACTATAGTTATAGTGTACGTGTGAGCTAATATAACTAAAAACTGAAATATATTTTATTTAACTCCAGACTAAATTACCTTTTGTTTGATACCACACAAGCCATGTTTTGACTTAAACTCAAATTTTTAAAATCTACCCCCACCCTTAAAAAAACAAAAAACTAAAATGTATTTTGTTAAACTCCGGACTCAATTACCTTTCATTTGATATCACACACGCCATATTTTCACTTAAACTCTAATTTTTAAAATATACCCCCACCCTTTTTTTTAAATAAATTAAAATGTATTTTATTTAACTGCAGACTCAATTACCTTTCGTTTGATATCACACACGCCATATTTTCACATAAACTCTAATTTTTGAAATCTACCCCCACCCTTTTATTTGGTTTCTGTTCGGTGGATTTTGTTCATTTTTAAATGGGACCATCTCGACCCAAGACCCAGTCTAGGTACCAAATTTCATTAAAATCGGCAAAGCGGTTTTTGAGTTATGCGCGTTGGTCGTTACAGACATACAGACAGACAGACATACAGACAGACAGACAGACAGACAGACAGACAGACAGACGGCGCAACAAAAAAGTTTCAAAATCATCTGAAACGCAAAGATATATAAAAATTTTTGAAATCGGAGCAACTTTTTTTTTCTCGAAAAAATTAGGATCACCATAGCTCACACTACTATAGTATAGTATATGTGTGAGCTAATAAAAAAAACTCTGCCAATATATGGGCCCCTAAGCTCACACTAGGTACTATAGTTATAGTGTACGTGTGAGCTAATATAACTAAAAACTGAAATATATTTTATTTAACTCCAGACTAAATTACCTTTTGTTTGATAACACACAAGCCATGTTTTGACTTAAACTCAAATTTTTGAAATCTACCCCCACCCTTAAAAAAAACAAAAAACTAAAATGTATTTTATTAAACTCCGGACTCAATTACCTTTCGTTTGATATCACACACGCCATATTTTCACTTAAACTCTAATTTTTAAAATATACCCCCACCCTTTTTTTTTAAATAAGTTAAAATGTATTTTGTTTAACTGCAGACTCAATTACCTTTCGTTTGATATCACACACGCCATATTATCACATAAACTCTAATTTTTGAAATCTACCCCCACCCTTTTATTTGGTTTCTGTTCGGTGGATTTTGTTCATTTTTAAATGGGACCATCTCGACCCAAGACCCAGCCTAGGTACCAAATTTCATTAAAATCGGCCAAGCGGTTTTTGAGTTATGCGCGTTGGTCGTTACAGACATACAGACAGACAGACAGACAGACAGACAGACAGACATACAGACAGACCGACAGACAGACAGACAGACAGACGGCGCAACAAAAAAGTTTCAAAATCATCTGAAACGCAAAGATATATAAAAATTTTTTAAATCGGAGCAACTTTTTTTTTCTCGAAAAAATTAGGATCACCATAGCTCACACTACTATAGTATAGTATATGTGTGAGCTAATATCCTCAGTACCGCAAAACGAAAGTGTAAAACCAATGTATCATTCCTGTACTTACCTATGGATCCCAGACCACACTTACAAAATCAAACATGGATAAGGTAACAAAAGCCCAAAGATCAATGAAAAGACAAATGTTACATTTAAAGCTAACAGATAGAAAAGGAAATTAATGGATAAGAATTAAAATAAAAGTAAGGAACGCCAAAGGAGAAGTAGCAAGTTTGCCGGTCATAACATCAGACAGAAAGACGTTCGATGGAACGAATGTATTGTAAACTGGAGACCTTGGAAAAAAAAAGAAGTAGGGGAAGACCCCAAATGAGATGGACGGACGATTCGAAGAAGCATGCGACAGGCAGGGAATAGTGGGAGATATTGGGGGAATCCAAAGATGGATCGAAGAAGGCTAAATAGAGAGATAGATACCACATTAAGTTACACTGTGTAACAAAGTTTAAAAAAAGATAATGGTTATCTTTGGAGAATTTTCACAAGAATTATGAAAGTTTTTTTTAAATGTTTGGCCAGAAGAATTTGTGAAAGTAGGTACAGAAAACAATTGTTTTTAGGAAGAAAAATCGTAAAATATGGTTTGATTGAAAATGACAATTCATTCCCTCATATGGTTTAAATTATCTTTTATATTTTAGTTTTAAAAAATTATATTCTATTATAAGCACTTTTACACACTGAAAGAGCATTATTTTTTCGTCTAAAATTTTATAAACTGCTGCTTTATTCTTTTTTTGCAAGGGTACATTTTCAAAGCTTGGTGGGCCAAACACCGTACAATATTAGCTCACACATATACTATACTATAGTAGTGTGAGCTATGGTGATCCTAATTTTTGTTGTTGCTCCGATTTCAAAAAATTTTATATATCTTTGCGTTTCAGATGATTTTGAAACTTTTTTGTTGCGCCGTCTGTCTGTCTGTCTGTATGTCTGTCTGTCTGTCTGCCTGTCTGTCTGTATGTCTGTATGTCTGTCTGTAACGACCAACGCGCATAACTCAAAAACCGCTTGGCCGAGTTTAATGAAATTTGGTACCTAGGCTGGGTCTTGGGTCGAGATGGTCCCATTTAAAAATGAACAAAATCTACCGAACACAAACCAAATAAAAGGGTGGGGGTAGATTTCAAAAATTAGAGTTTATGTGAAAATATGGCGTGTGTGATATCAAACGAAAGGTAATTGAGTCTGGAGTTAAACAAAATACATTTTAATTTATTTAAAAAAGGGTGGGGGTATATTTCAAAAATTAGAGTTTAAGTGAAAATATGGCGTGTGTGATATCAAACAAAAGGTAATCGACTCCGGAGTTTAACAAAATACATTATAGTTTTTGTTTTTTTTTTAAGGGTGGGGGTAGATTTCAAAAATTTGAGTTTAAGTCAAAACATGGCTTGTGTGGTATCAAACAAAAGGTAATTTAGTCTGGAGTTGAATAAAATATATTTCAGTTTTTAGTTATATTAGCTCACACGTAAACTATAACTATAGTACCTAGTGTGAGCTTAGGGGCCCATATATTGGCCGAGTATTTTTTTAAATACACCACGCAATACCCACCCTATCTATCTATCTATATTTGTAGCCTTTTCCGATCCATGTTTGGACAAAGGCCTTCCCCAATATCTTCCGTTCTTTTCTGTCTGTCGCCGTGTTCATCCATCTAGCTCCTGCATGTCTCTTCAAAATGTCCGCCCATCTCATATGGGGTCTTCCTTTACTTTTTTTATTTTCCCAAGGTCTCCAGTTTACTATACACTTGTTCCATCGATCGTCTTTCTCTCCATTTTAATTTTGCTACGTCTCTGATATCCCTTACTTTAGATAAGGGTAACAGACTGCCAAAAAACCTTACCAAAAGCACTCTAATAAAGGGAACAGTAGGACAGACCTCTGCCGCGCCTGCGCAGAATAAACTGGCAAAAAACTTTACCAAAAACAGTTTTTTTTTATTTTTATAAAGCAAACGCTAAATAATAGAAAATGAAGGCTATCTAACAAATTAAGAAAAGTCGATGTCTTTTTAAAATAAAGAAGGCGCCTTATTTAAAAAGAACATTTTTGTTTAACTTATTTTCTAATATATTGTTCAAATAAACTCTTAATTTTTATATTTTTTTAAGTTCACCTTTCTTGTACAATCGATAGAAGTATCGTTTATAAAAATAAGTCTAGGGACTATTTTTATAACGATTAATCCAAATTAATTCCAGGGAATTGCCATAACATTCTTATTAATTTATCAATTTAAGTAAGAACCCATCTTAAATCTATCAAAGACATGTAAAATTTTGTCTGACATCTTTAAATTCAAAATGAATTCCGGTTTTGAAATAGTGTAGTTGTAACTAATCCTTTACCTGTGTTTCCAGGCTAAAATTTAAAAACGTTTGTGAAGGCCAGAAACACTACAGTTCTTACAAACTTCTATACGATATCAATTATACAAATCGGTTCAACAGTAAGGAAGATATTGCTAAATACTCAAGAACCGCTTATCCATTGAGCTTTATTTATTTCTTATATAAATTAAATTATTTTAATAAAAACTTTTTAAAAAATCTTCACAAAATATGATATGAACGAGGCTGTACCAGAAAAAAAATCCAACATCAATTTAAATTATAAGATGGCGTCATATTTTGAAAAATACATTTTTATTCAACTTGTAGCCATAATAGTTATTAATATTTAGGTTAGCTCTTAATAATTAAGTGATATAGGTATTTAAAGATATTCGACACTAGTCACACTACGCTCCTAGAGATAATTTTTGAGAAGGCTTATTTTTGTAAAGGGATGCATCACCCTTGTTTATCTTTTCTCAGAGCCAAAGCAAGTCTCCATTTTGGATACTTAGATTTAAAAAAAGAAAATACCAAATGCTGTTTAATTATTGATACTTGGTGCAGCTGTGAAAATCCATGTGTTGCTAATTATTTGTAAGACTATAGAAAGCCCGTTCTTGTCTGCAGGAC
The DNA here is from genome assembly GCA_963576565.1 of Aspidapion aeneum. NCBI lineage: Eukaryota > Metazoa > Arthropoda > Insecta > Coleoptera > Brentidae > Aspidapion > Aspidapion aeneum. Next base: position 33,491,746 of record OY755045.1, read on the forward strand.
AGGATACATGTAGAGAGTTGTTTGTTAATCGTTGTTTTTCTTATACTTATGATATCTTAATTTTCTGCCGTTGACTTTTCTATCTGCTCCTTTAATTTTTCACATCCTGTGATTTTTTTTATTGCGAAATTAGAGTGTTTTTGGTCAACACATTTCTCACTACAACCATAGATATTGTTATTTTGAGTTCACGCAGTAAACCTGTCAATCCGTTATATATAATAACATATAACGGACGTGGATATTAGAGAGTTTAAGTTCTGTAGTAGGGTAGCGAAATCGATCCAATATGACAAATACACATTTGAAAAATTTTATACAAAGATTTCGCTTATTAAAAATATTTGCTTTATGCCCACTAAGCACAAAATCCTAAAAAACGTTAAATAAATGTTGCAAAATAAAACGCATTTATTCTACCACAAATTTGTGTTCAAATTAAGTCAGCTTTTGACATTAAAAAAACATGTAGGAAATCCTAACTAAAATTTCATGTAAAAGCATTACCAAATATATGGTTATTTTTATAATGTTTTTCAAGGATCTTATTTCTAACGTTGAATTTAAGATATATGAAGCTAATAAATATTTTGTTTTTTTTTAACATTTAAAAAAAAACTATAGAGGGTGCTGCTTTAGTTCCATTCTTAGTTGCGTTTCACTGCGAGTTGCAGTCTTGCCACTGCGAGTTGCAGTCTTGCCAGATTTGAAGGTTTTCCTTCAATATGAAGGGTTTTGAACAAAAATTTTGACTATTGAAGGTGCGATTCGGTTGAATGTTTTTATCCGAATTTAAAGGATTTTGACTATTTTGAACCAATATTATATATTTTGCAAATTTTCCAATAATTTTACCAACCTTAACTTATATAGGTAAATTTAAATAAGTTATTTTTAATTTTATAATTAACAATCTTTCTGGTTTGGTTTTTCTTCCATTTTTATTCAAAAAAATTGTTCATGGTATAAAGTTTTTTTGGTTTGGTGTCGAGGATTTTTGTGGAAAGTCGTTAGAAAAGTCTGGCACCTGGCATGGCGAGTTGATACGAGTCACTTAGAGAGACGCTGTGTGTTATTTTGGTTAAAATATTTGCCTTTTGTAAAAACAAACGTGGTAAATTAAAAGCACAAATATTAATAAAGAGAGTGAATATATTCCAGATGTGTGGGAAAGATGGTATAGTTAAAGAACAACAAATAGGTATGCAGTGATTAAAATAAGGTAAGAAAAGTAAACTAAATTTAAAAAAATGGTTTTGTCTGGAATTTCGCATACCAACGTTATATGTAATCAGATAGGGAATGCGACAATATGCCGCGTCCAATTAGCCGCCGGACTTTAAGGCACGTACACATATATATACGCGTTCGGCCTCGCAAAAAGGCATACAAATTCTGCCTCCCTGCAAAGCCGGACGCGCATACGTATATGTACGTGCTTTAAAGGCGTGGCTAACAGCAACATGCATGGACCCGTGGCATGCTAAACCATCCGATCAGAGTGGTAACTTCAAATTTAGTTAGCCTCAAGGCGCGTATTCACTTAAGCATGAATACAAACGAGGCATTCATTTGGTCTCGCAGCGAGGCACTTACCACAAAACTATTGATTTACATAGATTTTAAATTTAATTTTAGAAGCTACGAAGCCGAATTTTCTTCACTGAGTATCGAGTTCACGAAAATCTCATCGGACTCTTGCTGCTATACGTTTCCAAAATAGAAGAAATTTATTTACGTTGTTATCTTGGGAGATATTTGAAAAAAATATATTTTTTCAGTGTTAAAAATACATTTATGTTTCAATGTTAGAAAAACATTTCTGTTTTACTGTTAAAAATCAGTATTTTTGAACGATTGAGAAATATTTGAAAAAAACATTCGTTTTTTGATGTTGGAAATACATTTTATTTAAAAGTTAAAGTCAGAAAACCCGTTTTCACTATTATTATGACGATGATGTTTTTAAAGTAAACATTATTTTGACGTTATTAAAAAGTTTTTGTATTTAGTGGGCGGGGGTGGTTAACCCCTAAATCTCCCCCCAGCGACATAGCTAACCATAAGACGCGAACGATCAAATTTGTAAAACTTTGGGAATTACATTTTTCTCACGGATTTTTTAAAACTAACATTCTTTAAAAACAGAACGTGAGATTTCCTAACTTACCTTGACTCTTTACATCCAATTAAACCTGCAGTCCTGGGTACTTTACACAAGGAAACCTGTGGACCAAGACGTGACTTAAAAATGGTTTTTCAACCTGTTAGGTACCTTTGTATGTATTAACACCTTATTCTTTCTTTATATTTTTCAGGGGTTGATTGTCTCCTGTATTTGATTGTTACACAAAAATTATCTTATGATTTTGTGTTCACAGGTGCAGTTGACCATCTAGGATGTCATATATTTATAATATAAAATAAAGTTACCTTATTGTGTATTAAAAGTAGCGTCAGAGGTGGAACAATTTGGAATAGGAATTGGTGCGCGTTGTTAGGGATTCTAGGATTACTGCATCTTGGAGGCCCGCTAGGCTCTCAGGATGCAGTGATACTAAGAAGTTTCGCTTTCCATGCTGAGCACAAAAAAAACTATTTTCTAGTTTTTCGTTCTTGAATTTCTTCATTTCACTTTGGTATTTAAAAAAATAATAAATGTTGTTGTAAATGCTAGGCACATGCTAACAATCATAAAAAAAGATACACCGTACTGTTGCAATAAAGACTTTTGTGACTGCCATTTTGAAAAATCAAAAAAAAAATTGTAAACTGCTTTGTCAAATATTTTGGTATTTTTAAGATTGCCTTTAAAAAATATTTTTTATAAACAATTTACGTTTACCAACCAATGTCATACTTTTTTGCATTAAATTTCCTGTGATTACTTATTACTACTATTATGTCGGTCTGGAACGTTTTTCTAAGTTGTCCGACGCCTATTCTCCACCTCCTTCGATCCTGATAGTTAATCATCTTCTGTCAGGTTTTTTTTTGATTCATTGATCTTTGGATTGACTGTTGCCATTCTAGTTTAGGACGCCCTCTTTTTCTGCGCCCTATTGGTTGCCATTCTAGGACCTGCTTTGGTAATCTTTCGTTCGTCATCCGTTGTTGGCCGTATCCTATCAGTTGTCTTTTAGTGATGTCATCCCTTATGCTTTCCTCGATTCCCATTCTTTCTTTTATGATCTCATTTATTATGTGATCTGTTCTAGATATTCTCAATGATCTTCTTATTGCATCCATTTCGACACTTTCCATTTTTGTTTTGTATTTTTCTGTTACGCGACAAGTATCTATTTCATACAACAGCGTGCTTTTCACCATTGTTTTATATATGTTAAATTTTAAATTTTTTTTAATCTCTCTGCTCCATAAAATACTGTTAAGACATCTAATAACCTTTTTTGCTCTTACTATTCTTTTTTCCAGTTCTTTACAGTCTGTTCCTGTCTTATCAAATGTAACAGCCAAATATACTTATTGCATGGAGATATTTTTTGTTCATTGTCTAGTTCTAACTCACTTGATTCGTTTCCAATACATAAGTACTGTGTCTTGTCCACGTTCACTGTTAATCCCCACTTTTGGTATTCTCCCGTTAACTTTATCATTATATACTCGATGTCTTCTTTATCATTAGCTATTAAAAAGAGTTGGAGAGATACAACATCCCTGTCTTAAGCCTTTCGTTACCAGGAATTCTTTTGAAATTTGATTTCCAATTTTAATTTTAGATTTTGCCCCTTTGTATGGTTCTTTTATCGCTTTTATGTATGAATTATTGATGTATGAATTATTGATATTAGTTAGATTAAACTGTCCATAATTTTTATACTGGAACGGTATCATATGCCTTTTGTAGGTCTATAAAGGTAACATGAGTCTCTATATTTCTGACACTCCATTTCTCAATTACTTGTTTAAGATAAAAAACATTTTTACTACTTTTATTTATTACACATGATTTTAAAAATTAGGTTTTTTTTATGACTGCAAAGAAAACATTTCCCATTTTACCAAGTAATATCATCATCAAACTTTTGTTTTATAAAATATTTTAGAATAACTTTTATCAACCGAGGAAATGATATTGTATATTGGGGAAGCCTATGTTCAAAGAGGGATCAAAGAAGGCTAGATAGATAGATAGATAGATAGATAGATATTCCTCTACTTGTTCTATTTTCTTTTGGTATATTCTGATCGTGTCATAGTCTAGTTTTAGTGCAGATCATACTCAAGCCCACCTCAAGCCTATATTTTTAGCTGCTGTATCCAGTTCTTCCAGCATTTTTATCAGTTCTTCTTTTTTATCTGTTATTAAGGTGATATCATCAGCATATCTTATGTGGTTCAAGTTTTGTCCATTTACTTTGATGCCTACTTCTTCCCAATCTAAGTTTTTAAAAACATCTTCTAGGGCCTAGTTAAATAGTTTAGAGGATGTTGTGTCACCCTGTCTTACACATCTTTTTATGCAGATTGGCTTGGTTCCTTTGTGGATTTTAATTGATATTGTTGCTTCGCTATATATATTGGCTATTATGTCTGTGTATCTGTGATCTATTCGACTATTAATTAAAGATGCTTTTACTACACAGTGCTCAATGCTATCGAAAGTTTTTTCAAAGTCTATATACGCATTATATAGTGGAATATTGGATTCACCGGCTTGTTCTATTAGGAATTTCATGGTTAATAGGTGGTCAACGGTACTAAAACATTTTCTGAAGCCTGCTTGTTTTTTTATTGATATCCGTCAAATTTTGTTGTTATAGTTTTTAGGTCTGCTCTATCGCCTTTCTTGTCTGGAATAATGGTTATGGATTCTTTCCAGTTGTTTGGGATTATTTTTCTTTTAGTATTTTATTCAGGAGAATATCAAGGGTATTACCTACACCTTTACCACCCTGTTTGAGCATTTTTGCATGTGTAGTTACTTCGTGAAAAAAAATCGTATTACTTTTAAAAAAATTATAACATAAAAATTGTGCGAAACAGTTCATTCTTGCTTGGTTATTAGATAGAGCGCCAGATTCGAAAATAGAGTGTTTTTGTTCAGGCACTCTAATCTAATAACAGTAAGGGTAGCAGACTGTCAAGCCAAAAAAGCCAGACCAAGAACATTAATAATCACACAGCTGCTACTGTTATGGTTAAAGTTATTGTTTAATTAGGGCGCATAATCAGCAAACGAAATAGCCACAAAAATCATTATTTACAGGTGCTACTGGTCCTAAAATTCCCTAATACCAGTTAACTTATAGGATCTCATAATTATCGGTCAAACAGGTCACCTTCACCTGTCTTCTTTAACAGGTTCATGATAGGTACGTGATTTTGAATTAATTTTTAAGAAACTATAATCAAATATTTGTCGATTTCTCTAAATCACCAAAAAACGTTTTCTGTTTCCGCTTGTTAAAAAGTCTTCTTCCGTGCCATAAAAGTACAAATTTTCTTACGTTTATATACATGAAATTAAGTTGAATTGATTTGGATTTCTGATGATCTTCATGTATCACCAGAGCTGTCACAAGTACATTATGAAAGTACTTCAAGTACAAGTACCAAGTACATTAATATTTGTAAAAGTACTTGAAGTACTAAGTACATTTAATACTTCAAGTACCAAGTACATTATAAAAGTACTTGATTTTCCCCATGTCTTTTACTTTTACAATAGAAGTACTTCAAGTACTTTACCGACTTTAAATATGTTAAAACATGAGAAAAAAGCCAAAAAATGTCAAAAACCTCAAAAATATCTAAGATGATAACAAATTTCAAAAAATGACAAAAACCGTTAAAAATGTAAAAAAAATTCAAAAAACTGTAAAACATTTTAAAGATGTTTACAAAATTTTCAACCTGAAAGATTTTATGTTTTGGAATATTATTGTATGTAAATATGTATTACTTTATATAACTAAATTGCATTTATTTATTTATTCTGAACTCATCATTTTACATACAAATGCCATAGAAAGGTAATGGAAACAGATAATTTAATTAAACAAAAAGCTGCGAAATTGATTCAGTCGCATCAAAATGTTTTTACCGTTTTATAGTTTTGCAATAGGGGTATCACAGTTACCCCGAACTCCGCGGTAAATGGGACCTACCTCAAAAGACAAAATTTTTTAAATATATTAAGCTTTTCTGTTTCAAATTGCAAACGGTTGTTCCAAATAGATCATATTTGAGTAAATCCAAGTATATTTGAATTTGTAATGAGACCTACAAAAAACTCTTGTAAAACCGGGATGCACGTACCCTACCTTGCCTTATTTCTTGTTGGGTGGAGCACTTGGGAAACTCTTCTTACCGTCAATAATTTCTAAATCACTCATAGAAAGTACTATTTTTATAACAGCTTAAAAACTTGTCTAAATCAAACTAGATAAATAAGCGTAACAAACGTAAATATACAAGGAATTTTTTGAGATGAATCTATTCAAACTAAATAAATTTTCGGGTTCTTTAAACCAACCTCCATTAAACGTAGAAATTACGTTTGCTGCAAGGTCAGTAGGTGGATCCCCAAAAGTCGACCTGCAAGTGCAATATACCTGCACTACCGTACTACCGACACCCCTCAATAGATGGTATGACTGCTGTAGCAGTTTCTCACACTGAATTTGAATTTCACGATCCACGAAATAATGAAGGTGCATGCAAATAATTAAGCCTATAGGCAATATTCTTTGGATAAGTGTGTACCTAATATTACGTTTTTTTGAGCGATATACCAGACTTCCCCACCAAGTTGATGAAAAAACCGGACAGGTGGCAACCCTGAGGTTACCACTCTTCGGTGCATTAAAGTTTTATTTCACCTATATCTACATTGTACTTAAAGAATATTTTATTTTACTTGAAGTACTTTTAATGTACTTGAAGTATTTTGAATGTACTTGAAGTGCTTTGAATGTACTTGAAGTACACTGAATGTACTTGTAGTACTTTTAATGTACTTGAAGTACTTTACTTGATAAAATCAAGTACATTTCCAAGTACATTGTAAAAAGTACTTTAAGTACCAAGTACAGTTACCGAATTGTATATGTACTTCAAGTACAGTACTTGAAATACAATTTCAAGTACTGGACTTGAAGTATCTGACAACGCAAATAAGTGGTATCAGAAAATACTTATATTATATAGGGTGTTCTGCCCGAGAATAGCCAACACAATTCTCGGGTTCTGCTTCTTCTATTTTGTAGCTATGAACGAGCTGTATAAAGCCTAATCCGAGGCTATTCTCGGGCCAGGGTTGGATGGGCCCTGGCAATTTTCTTTTATTCGGCCCTCGCTTCGGCACAAAAATTTTACGGCAAAGAGAACGAAGCACTATTGTGTTATTTTACATTGATATTATGGAGGTTTTGTTATTAAATAACATGCTAATTTTAGAGGATGTAATTTGCATTTTGAGAAAAAAAACTTCATATAAACATATGTATATGTATGTCCTAAACATCCTAACTTGTAAGATACAAGGTGTTTAAAGACTTTCAGAAAATCTCCTTTTTATTAATATCTGTGATACTGCTCTAGATATTTTGGTAAAATTTTATATTCTGTATGCCTATATTAAACACTAAGTATACCTATTAACATAATTAATATCAAATTTTTTCACAAACGTAAAAAGTTAAAAGGCTGCAAGTATTTTTTTTTCCAATTTAGGTTTTTGGTCTCGACGGAGTTTTAATTTAAAGAAAAAACTTTAAAAATACAAATAGCAGTAAATGTAGTACTGCCTTATGAACAATTAAAACTTTGAAGTCATTTTTTTTCCGAATCACACTTTCGTCACTTGCGCCCTTTTAACTACCAGGGGTAGAGCAGGCATGCTAATTTTTCATATGGTAACGACTTTTTTAATAATGAACTTGATGCTGCAATTTTATCTATGATCTCCTTAATTTGAATTGGACGCAATACCGATTTTTCAATCGGTTAATCGATTTCTTAGATTTTTTATGTATTTTAGCACCAAAAATCTTTCGCAACTAAGATATGAGATATTGGCAAGGCCGTACCGAAGGGGGAGATCAGGGGGATCAATCAAAACAGCAACACAAATAAGAAAAAAATTGGAAAATATTTTTATAACATTTTTTTAATCTCCCGATTTTTTCTTCTGGATATTGGTATTGTAAAAAGATAGCAAAAAAGTTATTGGATGTCTTAACAGTATTTTATGGGGCAGAGAGATAAAAAAGAATGTAAAATTTAACATATATGAAACAATGGTCAAAAGCACGCTGTTGTGTGGAATAGAGACTTGTCGCGTAACAGAAAAATACAAAACAAAAATGGAAAGTGTCGAAATGGATGCAATAAGAAGATCAATGAGAATATCTAGAATAGATCACATAAGAAATGAGATCATAAAAGAAAGAATGGGAATCGAGGGAAGCATAACGGATGACATAACTAAAAGGCAACTGATATGGTACGGCCATGTACAACGGATGAACGACGAAAGATTACCAAAACAGGTCCTAGAATGGCAACCAATAGAGCGCAGAAAAAGAGGGCGTCCTAAACTAGAATGGCAACAGTCAATCCAAAGATCAATGAGTCAAAAGAATCTGACAGAGGATGATTGTCAGGATCGAAGGAGGTGGAGAATAGGCGTCGGACAACGTAGAAAAACGTTCTAAACCGACATAGTAGTAGTAAAAAGATATTAATAAGTTCCATTATCCCATTATCTCCTTGATACATTATACTTATTTTAATATAAAAGTAACTGTTACAATAAAACGAGTAACGCAGGCCTGGAGTTACTTCATACAGATTTTTTAAATTTAAATGTTTAATGTTTTAATAATTAGTTCGTTTGTCAAATATACAAAAAAAAATATTAATAATTTGGAATAGGTACATCGGGCCTGAGCCCCAACCGGCCCTAAATTGTACCGGCCCACCGGGCATTTGCCCGCTTACCCGCCTGTCCCATCCAACCCTGTCTCGGGCCTAATAAGGCCTTCTCCGAGCTAGTCTGACCATTTAAGTCCTGTTTTTATTTTAAAGTGAATTTGTTTTGTGTTTTTTGATTTTACTGTTATTAAATTATCTGTAGCAAACTTCTTAGTCAGTCACCGCAATACTAATTATATTATGTTTCGGATCTATATCTAGGTAAGTAGTGAGTTCCCATGAAGACTATTATTACCAGTAAAAAAAATCGTCCTTTAAATATCTGTATCCACACCATATAGTCATTTGTGCGCTGAATATACATATTTCAGGGCAATTATTATTATTAACAAGTGCGGAAAGTGCCAGTTTTCCGCACGCTCGTAGAAAAAACAATTTACAATTTGTTTTTGTTTTTGTTTACAAAAAATCACAGAATAAAATTAAAAATCAGACACATCAGCAGATCAGCGATAAAAAGTAAAAACCTAAAAACCCAAAAAATATTTAAAAATCAGAAAAAATACGAAAAATAGCGTATAAATAACCTCTTGCTACATACGTGTTTTTTATTCCTTGGCATATAACCTGGGGCACTGCAGTGCCCCGCCAAGGTGCGCGCTACAAAAAAGCCAAAAGGTGTTCCCCTCGCAAACAAAATCGACGTGTCCGAGCGTTTCTCCAAATTCACACAAAAAATATCAAAAAACACGTCTGTTACCTTTTAGTTGGAACACCCTGTATAGAAGTTTGACTGTAATAGCAAAGTTTAAAAAAACATTTCCAAACTAGTTTCATTTTGAAATTTCATAATACTAGAGAACTTGGCTTTACTCATCTCAATTCTTTTGACGGAACATCTTTTTCGCGTACCCTAAGAACAAAAAGTAAAATTTTAGCCTCTAGAATTATTTTATAGTACATTTTTTTAATTTTCGTAAAAGTTGAGAAAATTGAGGGATGGTAAATTATAGCAGAAAAAATATACAGTATCGCACTCAGGAATATCTCTAGGGGGGGGGGCGAGACTTTATGATATAATATCATCCCCTTAGTGCAACAACTAGATCACTTGAAATTGATAGTTAGATTGAAAATACCAAGATGTCTTTTTATAAAATATGCATTTTCTGAGGTATCTATTTTTTGTCACTCTTTAAGTTTGGTAGCTCGTACAATATATCTAGATGTTGCATTAAATAGAAGAGAGAGAGAATAAGAAATAGGGCAGCTTTATAACTATAACTGTAAACAAAAAAATAACAAAATTGATAATTTTCGAGTTATCTAGTTGGGGCGATATTATATGCTATTTTATTATCTTACTTAAGAAATATGTAGAAAAAAATCTACAAAATCCTTAGGCTTGGGGGCATAGGCTCTGAGCCCCCTTGGGTGCGCCCATGTAATATAGATGAGAAAATTGGGAGATGGTAAATTATAGCAGATAAAATATACTTATCTCAATGTTAAGTCGCCCAATTGACATTAACTCTCTAGCCAAACACTTTTCTTGTGCCAATCAAAATTATCGTGTACTAAGTATAGGTTGCTTAATTTGTGGGAAAAGCGCCTTTTTATGGGTTTATGTTGTTCAACACGAAGTGAACTTGTTTTATTAGGTGGCTTTAAAATTGTAGGCTCGTAAGAATATAGTTTTCACAACGCAATGAAATAGTCCAGGCGCTTGTGGGACAATTTCTATTGGATAACTAAACTTTGTTAAATTTCTTAAAGAATAATTTTTATATAAGTTAATCTTTCAAAATGCGCTTATTATCGGGGGTAATATCACAAGTGCATCTAATTTATCCGAAAAAATTTGGAAAAACGAGTTGACAAGAAATTTGTTTGGAACATAAGACAAGCGTTATTAAAAAGCCGAGTCGCAGACGAGGCTCTTTATACGCGAGTGTCTTCTTTCAAAGAAAGTACTTAAAAACGAGTTTTTTGAATTTTTTTAAAGGATAAATTAGATAGATGCACGAATGCTATTTGGTAAGATTATTTCCTGACTGAACAAAAAACCTCATTTAACAAAAATATGACAATTTATTTAATTAAATATGACAACGAACAATGTAGACTATTAGGTACTATTACTTAGGTTACAATTTACGTAAAAGTTGCAACACTACGGGAGTGTTGTTTGATATATTGTTGTGATTTTTTATAATGCTTGTTACATAATTTTCGGAACAGATTGCGCCAGTTACAGTTCCAGTGGCCTTTTGGTTATGATGCCCCTGCGAAGAAGATACTTGAGGGCCCTTATTGCTTCCATTTCTTAACGCATCAGTAATTCTTGAATGATGGTTGCTGTCCAATTGTAAATAGGGTTATATGGAGCCAGCTCGATTTCTAAATGGCTGACAGCTGTGGCTCTTAGTGAGTGGTGTGTAAGTCCATTTCGACAGTTTTATGCTTTGGGAAGTTCCATGCTGGATTAGGTGTCAAAAGCACTCTGTTTGGAAATGCGGCCATAATACAGGCGTACCGGGCAACGTTCAGGGCTTTTAGTCTTCGGAACCAATCATTTGCTGTCGCACATTTTTTTGGCACTTCCTTAAGTGGTTTTGCTGAACACTGGGTTGCATTCTATTCTTCCTGCAACAAGAGAAGATACATCTCTCATTATTTGTCAAAATGAAACTTTTTCCAGCATTTTTTATAAAAAGAAAAAATATAGGTATCAAAAAAGAATATTAAAGTAAGAAAATCAAACATACCTGTTCTTATTCCATCATTGTCTGTCTCTGCTTTAAAATAGTGCACCAAACAATTTGAGGCTTCTTCACCTGTCCACGCCAGCTCCACTGCTGCTATAAGGTAAAACTTGTGCTGTAGCCCACTGGGTGTATTTTCATCCCACGAAGATACCATTTTGTAGTATAGTTCATACCATAATTTTTGAGATAACTTTTTGATAGTAATCAGTTGTTACCATAACAAATATCCCAAAAGTAATGATATTGACTTTACTCATCGAGCGTTAGTGAAGTGGAACTTGTTTTCCTTTTATCTTCCTATATAAGAAAAAAGTTCCTCAAGACCCCCCCCTTTTTTTTAAAATATGGGATTTTTAAAATTTGAAGAGTGGGTGATTCGCAACCCGTACACCAGGAAAGTTTCTTTCCTCAGTGACCTTAAAGTCACTTGGGTTCAACTGCCAAGGTACACCATCCTAGCAAAAGGGCTACTTAAAACCAAAAAAAAAAGGAGAATGGAGTCACAGGATTGGCAATAAAGCAGCAGTATAATGGAAAATACTTTGAGTATATTATTTAAAGAAAATATTGGTAAACCAGTAGGGTACCACTTATGGAACTTATTGTGTAGGTGTAGTAAGCGTAGGGTTTCAGCGGTTATTCGGGTCGATATGCATCTTCCATCTATTATACTATCAATTAAGTTAAATACATTAAAAATGGTTCTTCCTAGTCGCAAGTCAATCTACGTTAGGGGTGTAGAGTTTACCTTTAAGTCATCCTATAAAACCTTTTTCAAATGCCTAAAAGTAATGACGAAAATCAAAAGTCTAAAGTTTATATTAGCCAATTTTAAAAACCTTAAGAAAACTAGGTTCTATATAGCCGCTCATATAAATCATATTTAGTATTAAACTACTGGCAGGGGCGCACCCAGGAGGGGGTTCATGCATGAAAAGATAAAATAGCATAAAATACGCCATCATGAGGCCTTGGGCCCCCTCCAAAAGACTCGGGCTCCCTCCAAAGGCCTGGGGCCCCCAAAGTAATATTCGTGGGTGCGCCACTGGTAGTAGTAACTATAAAAACAAAAGGATTAAAGGTAACCTTTTAGCCTTATTATAAAACACTTTTGTTATGACTAAAGTAATGAGAAAATTTGAATGACTAAAGTTTATATATTTATTTCATTTTAAAAATTTTAGGTAAAAGGATTTTATAGGACCATCTTTATAAATCAGAATTCAATAGAACCAAAATTATCTAAAATGAACGGAAGGATATCATTTTTAGTATAAAAATCCAAAATTTTTTCGTTACGTAATTTAATCTTTAAAATATCGCTCCTCTCGCACCTGGACTAAATGGGTAATAAACATTCTACCAGTAATTTTGTGTATAAACTTATACAAAGGAATGTTCCCACTGAACTTGTCTTAATATTATAAGTTAATAAGTAGTCTATTGCCTCCAGTACCATAAGGTTACAAAAATTGGTGCTAGAGAGCAGGTATGGTCGATAAAGTTTAATTTATTATAAAAATAAGAACAAATATTTTTCAAATTAAAGCTCTCATAGTTTTTCAGATTTCAAACTAATGGCCAGTGTCCATCATTACCCCCTACCGCCCAACCACGAAATGAAGGGTCAGAAACTAGTATAAATTATACTCGTTTCAGGTACGGTGGTGTAAGGTATTTGTAAATCAATTGATTAATAACTTTTCTACCGCATAACCGAATTTCATGAAAAAAACGTGTGGTATAGTTAGATAGATAACCATATTATTGGAATATTAAAAAATTATTTCGGACAATTTGCCTAAATCTAAAAAGTCACGTTTATGGAGGCAAAAAACACTTGTTCTCTCATTAAAAACGGTTAAGAAAGAAGAAAATAATGATCAATAGAAATGTACTTGTTTCAGTAAATAAGAGATATTGAGACTGAAAAAGGTAAATGGTTAAAACGTGATATCTCAAAAAATACATGACCGATTTCAACAAAAAGTACGTTTTTGTATTAGGCAAGAAACCCGCTTTTTAAAGTCTAACAATTATTTAATATTTTTGTAAGTAACACAATAATAAAAAAGTTATTGATAAAAATGTACCAAATTTTATGGGCCACCCGGTTAATTAGGTATAGTTAAACAATTTGGTAATTTAAAAAAATCCCTTTAACTCGGCGTTGGTACACCTATTTTTCCTAACATGGATGGTACACCCGGGTATGACATAACCACTTACCATTTCGCATTTGAAGTTAACAGTAGACATAAAATTTTAATATGATGTGTTTAAATTTTTTGAACCTTTTTGACGTTGAAAAAAGAAATAAATATACATTATCATGTAGCGTTAAATCCTAAAATGCATTTTTAGGTAACAAGGGCATTTCTCTAAAAATTTAAAATATATTTTTTTAAAATAGCGTAAAAAATGCTAGAAGTAATTTAGAACCTAAATTTTTATTTTATTTCTAAGATAATACATAAGAAAATAGAAAAAATAAAAAAATATTTGACTAAATATTTTCAAACAGGAAAATCTAGAGGCGTACTTTTATATAAAAAACAAAAAAAAATGGACTTGGAAATAAAAAATACTTTTTAAATAGAAACAAAATTTCGGACTTCCATTGTCTTTATTTATTTTAAACACGACGTTTCGGTTAGTAAGTATCTCTAGCCGTTTTCAAGTGTAAACTAAACAACTACTTGGTGTGCAGTAAGGTGTGACGGCCCGTCCCCTTTTTTAATCCCAAGACGCCTGGTTTCTATATGTTTGGTATGTCCGTGCTTGGTTGACTGAAAAACTTCTTTATTCTGCATTATAAACGCAGCTTCAATAAACTTTCGTTTTCGCCAATGCGACTCCTTATGCAATACTTTAGCTTTTGACGACTGAATCCTGTGATCACTTGATCATGCATAATCCGCTAAACTGGATTTTTCAATACCCCTAATTGGGTACTTTTTAGATGTTCATTTACTCTAACCTGAAGAGGGCGTTTCGTTTCACCTACATGTGATTTACCACACTCACACGGGATTTGGTAAATGCAGTCCTTATTATTTGAGGGATTTTATGGTTTTATTTTAGTAACAAAACTCCTTATCGTATTTCCCGATGAAAATACTGTTTTTATATTATAGTGTTTGGCTATTCGTCTTATGTTTTCTGAAATCCCTTGAACATATGGAATGTTAATAACACCCAACGGATTATTATTTTGGGAATTTGCTACAAAAAATGTTACGCGGCTGGTACACCCGGGTCATGCCCGACGCAAGTTTACCTCCTAGCACCAGAGGCAGATTGATCCTAAACCCGCTTTTTTAGTGGTCCGCGATAAGAACAAGTGTTGCTTGAGAGTACATGATGGGGCAAGCTTAAAGCGCTGCGAATAGTTCTGGATATTTATTCCTGAATTTTTGGGAGAAGAATGTGAGTAATCCTCACCGTAAAAAGGTTAAAGCTCGATTCTCGAAAGAACGCTCCCGTGAATTGAAGTTCACCGGGAGAAAACTAGTTCCCGGAAAAGTTTCTCACCTCATTTTTTTGTTTTTCTTTATATTATCAAAGTGGTTTTTTTGCTAAAACTAAAAATAGAGTTTTTAAGTAAAGCGGTGCCTAATATAAATGAGTACCTATACAACACATTATATTACTTCTGAGAAATGCGAAAAGCCGCGTGTTTATTATATGACACTACAGAGAAACGTTTATCTGAGTCTAAAGACGGTTTAAAATAAATGATTCCAAACATTGTACTTACAAACAGCTTCAAGCGTTCAAGAATACGACATTTTCATTCCCGGGAGAAAAAGTGAGTTTGATTTCCCGGGAACGTTCCCGGGATCACTCCCTTCACAAACTTTGAAGAATACGGCTCCTGTTGGTTTTTCTCAATCCCGGGTATGTCATACCCAGGTGTACCAACAGGGTTGGATGGGACAGGCGGGCAAATGCCCGGTGGGCCGGTATAATTTAGGGCAGTTGCGCCGCAGGCCCGATGTACCTATTCCAAATTATTAATATTTATTTTTGTATATTTGATAAACGAACTAATTAAAACATTAACATTTAAATTTAAAAAATCTGTAGTAACTCCAGGCCTGCGTTACTCATTTAATTGTTACAGTTACTTTTATATTAAAATAAGTATAATGTATCAAAGAGATAATGTGATAATGGCACTAACTTATTAATATCTTTTTACAATACCAATATCCAGACGAAAAAATCGGGAGATTAAAAAAATTTAATAAAAATATTGTCCAAGTTTTTTATTATTTGTGTTGCTGTTGTGAAATCTCTTTTAACACACTTTGTTGACTATTTTGGTGGGGATTGATCCCCCTGATTTCCCCCTTCGGAACGGCCTTGCCAATATCTCATATCTCAGTTGCAAAAGATCATTTTTGGTGCTAAAATACATAAAATATCTAAGAAATCTATTAACCGATTGCAAAATCGGTATTGGGTCCAATTCAAAATAAGGAGATCATATGTAGTTAAAAGGGCGCAAGTGACGAAAGTGAGGTTCGGAAAAAACGACTTCAAAGTTTTAATTGTTCATAAGGCAGTACTACTGTTACTGCTATTTGTTTTTTTAAAGTTTTTTTTAAAAATTTTATTACATAGGACATGATGGAAAATCCGTCGAGACCAAAAACATAACCTTGAAAAAAAATTACTTGTAGCCTTTTAACTAACGGGGAAGTGCTGTTGTATGTTGAAATTATGTACGTTTTTTTTTTAGTTTTATTTTTGTGAAAAAATGAGATATTAATTATGTTATTAGTGTTTAATATAGGCATACAGAATATAAAACTTTACAAAAATATCTAGAGCAGTATCACAGATATTAATAAAAAAAGGAGATTTTTTTAAAGTCTTTAAACACCTTGTATCTCACAAGTTAGGATATGTAGGACATATAAATTAAGTTTTTTCTTAACATGCAAATTTCATCCTTTAAAATTAGCATTAAATAACAAAACCTCCATAATATCAAAAACAAAAATAACACGATATGGCTTCGTTTTCTCTGTCATAAAATTTTTGTGCCGAAGCGAGGGCCAAATAAAAAAAACGTGCCAGAGCCGGTTTGTTTGAGCCCATCCAACCCTGTGTATCAACGCCGGGTTAAAATAGAGACATCCTGTATAATAAAGTTCAATGCATTCCCACATATAATCAAAGCATACCGAGCAAAAAATAGTCAAGTAAAAGTGGATTACAATAACACTCATTACAATAGAACGGCAGGATGTACACAATCGCGAAATTGTATAATGTGCACACAACACAGGTGTATGTCATGCCGCAGTTTGTTAGTAACTCTGCGTATTTTATTAGTTTCAAGATAAAATTAGTAATGAGCAACTATTTTTACATGCATTTTATTTGGAGTGTATGTAGTAACTCTTTTTAAAATATATATCACAATAGCTCTAAAAAACTGGAAACGTAAAGTACACGGCATGGGAATACAACTTAACGATCGATTTATCATATACACACTATAGTTTGCTGACGACCAAGTAATTGTAGCTAATGATAAAGAAGACATGGAGTATATGATGAGAAAGTTAAAGGAAGAATATTAAAAGTGGGGGTTAACAGTGAACGTGGACAAGACACAATACTTATGTATTGGAAACGAATCAAATGAATTAGAACTAGACAATGGACAAACAATATCTCCATGCAATGAGTATGTATACTTTCGTGTCACATTTGATAAGACAGGAACAGACTGTAAAGAACTGGAAAAAAGTAAAAGCAAAAGAGGTTATTGGATGTCCTAATAGTATTTTATAGAGCAGAGAGATAAAAAAGAATATAAAATTTAAATCATATAAAACAATGGTGAAAAGCACGCTGTTGTATGGAATAGAGACTTGTCGCGTAACAGAAAAATACAAAACAAAAATGGAAAGTGTCGAAATTGATGCAATAAGAAGATCAATGAGAATATCTAGAACATATCATATGAGAAATGAGATCATAAAAGAAAGAATGGGAAGTGCCAGCGATCCGCCAATGTGAAACGTTAAGGCAGTAATTCGATCGACGAAGGACTCTAGCTTATACCGTTCAGAATTTAAAAAATATTTTGACACCCTAACCTTTCTTTTTGGCTGAGACAATTGTGGGTCTGTTAACAGGTCAGATAGTTTTAATGGGATCATGTTGTAAAATCTTTATCAAAAAATTCACGGAGGCCCAATTTTGACCCTATGGCCCCGGACTAGAATCCCTATGCCTCACTGTGAGGCCGATCATAGAATCCTATGCCTCGCTGTGAGGCCGATCGAATGCTTTGTTCGCATTTGCGCTTAAGTTAATTCGCGCCTTGAGATGTACAAATATCGTCCATAAACAACTGAATTTTTCCTTGTATTACCGACTCCGATCGAATGGCGCTTGTATGCCGCGGTTTCATGTGTCACGCAATCGATTGCTGTTTGCCGCACCTTTGGAATGAGGCATGCGAATTCGGCTTCAAATGAATAGGTACACGCCTTAATATTAAATTAATTGTTCTGGTCAGAAAAAATCTTTTCAAATCCACTTCTGACTCTATTTATAAAATGTCAAAAACAAACAAAAAACTTAATCCTAATATGATAATAAATTCATGCAAATTTTTTAAATAACATTTAGCGTCCTTGCCAAAGGCCACAAAAACAAAAAAAAATATAATTTCAACATTTAAGCAAGCATGTTTACATTGAAGTATAAGTAGTATCGACCAATTAAACTTAATTCGAATTAAGCTTTATTTTAATTAAAAATAAATGGACCCATGCCGCTGATATAGTTTTTGCAAAGACACCTTGAAATGCTGCTTATACGGGGTTCTATCGATTTCATGAAATTTTGCTATATTCTGCCCTTCAAAAGTTATCCAAATTCATATAAAATCTTCCTGGTATAATTTCAACCCTACCCACAAAGAAAAGGCGCGGCTCTTTGCGGTCCGAGCACAAAGTATTTGTTTTCGGACCGACCGAGCACAGGTGGCAGATTTTTTTGAGATGCGCTTTTAATTGCTTTCGGGTGTGCTTTTCGGAACCCCTTTAGTCGGCAGTATGCAGAGTTAGAAAATAAATCAGTGTCGTTTCTGTAGGTGTAGGAATAGAAAGTTTTATTATGTATTTTTATTTCTTTAGTTTACGCCATAATTAAATGAAATAATTTTCATGAGTATATCTACCGCCGCCCATATCACTTTCTTTAAAGGATATGCCGATGGTCGGCTTTAACCTTTGTTCAACTGACTTTGCAAAAACTATACCTTCCTAGCTAGAGCACACTCCAAGTGAACTCCATGATATACCAGCCTTGAAAAGAGTTGTTTTTGAATATCTTAGAGAATGCGATGCTTCGTTAAAAAGTTAATAAAATTTAATTGTCAAAAAACTGCCATTAACATTAATGGATTTTGACCCGCTAATCAGCTGGTTACAGTGTCGAACCCTATTTTTCATGAAAATTTCATGAAAATCGGTTAAGCGCTTTAGTGTTACCAACAGACATATACACACATACACACAGAAGTCACGGCGATATTGCTAAAATAGGTCATAATACACCCAAATAACACATTTATTTTCGGCGTTATTTCAATAAACCGTACCTTCTCTAGCCATTGTTGCGCGAGCTAGGAAGGCAAAAACATAAAAATGTACCTACATAATTATACAGAGTGTTCCAAATAAAAGTACGTCATGGTAGTTTCAGAACCGATATCTAATAAAACTAGAGAGCCTGTACAAAAAATCTCGCAAAAAATCGTTAACGTCATTCGATTGGCATTAGTCGCTAGTACCAAAAAAATATAGCTTATACCAATTTGTGCTAGTACAACAAATCTGATAAAATACGTAGGAATAGACTACGCTCAATTGAATACGTCGTGTAAACAGAGTAGCAAGAATTGTTTTTTTTGTGTTGTGCTATTTGAAACAAAAATACATTTGGAATTTTCTACTTATAAATGTCAAATATTTTACAAAATTATTGGCGATTTCTTAATTTATTATGTTACTAAATTATTAATTAAATAAATAATTTAAGTTTATTTACGAAATGACCATTTCAGTGATAACTATAAGGTTAAGTTGTTATCCTTAAGAAAATTAATTTTACATCCGGTTTCTTTTATAAGCGTGGATTTCGGAGGGCAAGTTCGCGCAACTGCTTTACAGGGAAACCTTCTATAAGCGGACACTCACGGTTTGGTCAATTTTGTCTGCTTATTGGAGGTGTCCGCTTATGAGGGGGAACTGCGAAATGTTAATATATATTTATTAACAATTTCCGCTGCTTAAGTTTTTCTGATATTAAATTTTTTAGCGATATTTCGTGCTGATAGATGTTCCTTCTCCGAAATGTCAACGAATTGCATTTTTTCACGTAAACTAAGAAGTTTTTTACTAGGCGCAATTTCAAAGAGATTTATTACTACCCAACTGAACAATAAAAATGAAACACAGCAGTCCCGCCGAATAAAATATTTTGTAAATACGACAGAAGTATTTAGTCTCCGCATTAAAACGGAAACATGTAATTCCCCGGTTTAAGAGTGCGTTGCCAACATACTACATAATATTAATGCCAATGTCGTGCAGAGCTTCGTCCCGTTGTCAGAGGTTTCCGTCCGGTTAAGGGAGGTTTCAGAATTTTTTAACAAAAAAAAATTGTCCGCGTTCGGTTATTAGAGTGTCGGGTTATAGGAGTGAATTTTAGATGTAAAGAAATAGGGAAAAGCTTAGTTGTAACAAATTTGTGCGGCTAAAGGGAGTGTCCGCTTAATAGAGGTGTCCGCAAGGAGAGGTTTCACTGTACCGTCTTTTCTTGGAACATTTCAGCCTATATTTGACCTACCTAAAAATCTACTTCGAAACTCAAACTTTGCACAGTCGAAGATCTTCATAGAGTTAACAACCCCTCCAAGTTTCATGGACTTCCATAAAGTAGTAAAGTAGTTCAAAAACGTCGAAATTCCCACTCCCTCACTCACTCACTCATGTATAGATCATCAAAATTCTACTGTACTTCCAGACATGCTACAAAGCTGAAATTTGGCACACTGATAGAAAGTATGACCCAAAGATTATAGATTATAATATAAATTAAAACCAAACCCCAAAATTATAATTTGCTTCCGTCCCCAATATAAATGTAAAGTTATATAAAAGTAACATTGCCCACTTCCAGAAACGCTAGAGAGCTGAGCTTTGAAAGGTCGATAGAAACTATGATAAAACTATAGGAAAATATTAAAAAACCTCAAAATTTTAAATAAAGCATTGCAAAAGTTTTGAACAATATTCCGCATATTTTACTACTTCAAAACATAAATGTTATCCAAATCCTTTAAAAAAGGAGTGAAATCATAACAAAAACATTTCATGTAAAAAAAAGCCAAGTACGCGAAAATTATATTTTGTAAAAAGAATTGAGATAAAAGTAAAGTCAAGTTCTTCAATACAAATTTCAAAATGAAAGGTTCTTACTGGTTTGGAAATGTTTTTCTAAACTTGGCTATTACTTTTACTTACTTTTTTTTGGTCATCAATATTTTTGAAATGCAGTTTCCCAAAGTTACCAGGACTTTATTTATTAGTTTTTAAATACATGAATGTAAAATGTAAATAGTTTGTTTTTTTATTTTGGCTGTAACGTCATGACATATTTCCATTAGTTTAAATAATAAAACGCCAATGACGAACCGCCGTTATAAAAAAACCGACTATATATCAAACATTTGATAAAAAGATTTTCGACCAAGTTAATTATTTGCAACAAACATAAATAAAAAATTCCACTGATTGACGCTCACGTCTGAACTTGGGTAAAAACGCTATTCTGCGTTGGTATCTCTCTCGGTAGATGGCCCTTCTTGCGAGGGTTTTCTCACTATAGACGTAGGATGAATGACAACACTTTCTGATTAACGTTGCAAGGGTGTCACATTGACCAGTTCGGAGAACTGCCATAAGGACTAAACAGTTAACTTTCAACAATTATGGACCCCCGTAAAATTAAGCCTTCGAGCTACCCACGGAAAAATATGAGAGAAACTAAAACTTATTTTTACCCGATTAGCCACTAAAACTTCTTTGATTTTTATTATTAGCCACATGCGGGGTTTTAACCCCTAAACCCTCCCCCAGCGCTACACGCATGATCATAATACTTTATACTTATAACCGGATAAAGCAAAATCAGTTGACAAGTACAATCATGGGACCAGTTCACATGAATTTCAACTTAACAAGTCATATAATCTAAGAACAGGATATATGTATATAGTCATATGCGGGTTGATATAATCAGGAAGTCCTTATTTCTCACTTGCCGTATTATTAAATAATTTCATTCAGAATTTTCCATCGAATTATTATAGGCGAGTTAATTTAGATAAAAAATCCCCAAAACTTAAAACAAATTAGAAAATATATATTAAAAAATGTTCAATTTCTCACTTTGGAACTTTGTAAAATATATTATTAGTATTTTAATTTATTAATAGGTATACTTAATTAAATACCGAAAAAAGTCTACTAAAATGAGACAGCGAAAGTTTTCAAGATGGCCGTCCTGCTATAACAAAAAATAATGGTAAACAGTCTGTGTTCGTGTAATTAAAGTAAAAAGAGCTATCTATCCAATAGGTTAAAAACAACAACAGGATTTTCTCCGTATTCTGCACCTCAGACATTTACCCCCTCCGTATATACCGTCTCTCTAGCTTTTCAAAGGTATCATATTGACCATGCAGTGTTCTGAAGAGTCCCTTAAGGAGGAAACAGCTGCCCACGAAAAAATACAAGAGAAACTAAATCTTTCAATACCCGCTGAGCCACGAAAAAATGTTTGGTTTTATTCACTGGTACTAAACTTTACGTTTTTAGACTAAAATATTTTCCAAAATTTAAAAATTTATTTTTAATTTTTTGCAAATTTATGCAAATTCCAAAATGGTTATTAGGATCATGGTAGCGCGTGCCACTTTTATGGTTGTTTTTATGTGACATGAAGCCGTGCGACGAAAATCGTAAGCTTGTTGTCAATACAGTTTTAATTTCTTTAGAGAAAATTGTGATGATTACAAAACCTTCGTGATAAAATATTTATTTTTATATTAAAATTAGTTTTGAAACTTCAATGGTTCTGATACAATGGATCGTGCTTCGTGAACTTTTTTTCGTAAAATTAAACATTTTAGCTCACACTACTAAACTCTACTATAGTAGTGTGAGCTATGGTGATCCTAATTTTTTCGTGAAAAAAAAAAGTTGCTCCGATTTCAAAAAAAAATTTGTCGCGCCGTCTGTCTGTCTGTCTGTATCTCTGTCTGTATGTCTGTCTGTAACGACCAACGCGCATAACTAGAAAACCGCTTGCCCGATTTTAATTAAATTTGGTACCTAGGCTGGGTCTAGGGTCGGGATGGTCTCATTTAAAAATGAACGAAATCCACCGAAAATATGGCGTGTGTGATATCAAATAAAAGGTAATTGAGTCTGGAGTTAAACAAATACATTTTTGTTAAAAAAAAGGGTGGGGGTAGATTTAAAAAAATAAGTTTAAGTGAAAATATGTCGTGTGTGACATCAAACGAAAGGTAATTGAGCCTGGAGTTGAATAAAATATATTTTAGTTTTTAGTTATATTAGCTCATACAAACACTATAACTATAGTAGCTAGTGTGAGCTTAGGTACCCATATATTGGCAGAGTATTTTTTCTTGTGAAACATGAAATTTCGTATTGTTAATCGCTTGAAAAGGTTTGTAACTACTTTCTTATGTTTATTGATTTGGTTGATATAAAAACATTCATTGTGTTTGGTTGATATTACAACTGAATTCCGGAAAATGACCTAAAACAGACGGAAATGATATGTTTGGTTTAAAAGTTAAAACTGTAAATAAAGCGGATATAAGAAGATACTGGTGGTTACAGCTGGTAAAACGGTGATAACGATGACCAAATTACGCACTTGGTATGTAACTTCCCACATGAACATCTGGTAGTACACAGTGTTCTATGTAGCGAATCTAGCGGTACTTTGAGGTTTAGTACCTAGTTTAATTTGGCACCGGTTCAAATAGGCGATATTTAAAACTGCGCCATTTAAGCTAGGGACATTCAAAAGAGGGACATATGAAAACGGCCACATTCAAAAGAGCGACAATTCAAAACAGCGACATTCAAAAGAGCGACAATTCAAAACAGCGATTTTTAAAAATATCAATATTAAGCAACATTAAAAAAACGTTTTATGACTTGCCATTTCCGGTATTTCTCTCTCCACTCTTATCTTCCCGCTGCCCCCTGACTTCTTTTCCGGGATCCTAGAGGGTGTGAGTTCAAACCGAACCGAATTGAACCAAACCAAACCGAACCAGACAGAATTTTTTTTTTAAACTTTCGCAAAAACAAAATAGGTAGGTAGGTATCAACAGTAGCGGCTGGTGACATTATAAATTGGGGGGGGGGGGCAGAAATTTAAATTGCATAAAAAATGAGATAAAAAAACTTACCGAAACAATTTTTTTTAGTATTTTCCAAACAAGCAGCTACTTGGTGTAGTTTTGACTTTATTTGTTTATAGATAAAGTCCATTCGCCTTTCTTTTTTATGGCCCCGTAGAGCAAAAATCTCACAGAATTTTAAACAGTCTATTAACCTACTAAGTATATGTCTAATTTTTGTCACATTTTCATTATGTTCGGTAATGTTTTGCCTATAGGCACTATTCAATTGGCACTTAATATCAGTTTTGCCTAGCATAGAAAATTCTATGTGGTTATTTAAATGAATACAACTTACTTTGTGTCTTTTTAATTTTTCACTAAAGTGCTTGATCTAACACATTCCCTTTGCCACCCACTCAGGATCACTTCGTGGATTGTTCATAACAAGACAAATAAAGCAAAAAAAAGCATTTCTTTTTTCACAACCGCACAACCAGTTTTCAGCATCGTATAATTTTTTATAAAATTTGCTATTATAAGTTTTTTTGGAACACCCCTCGGCATTACTTGCACTAAAATTGTGGTTAATTTTTAGGTCCTGTCTATGTGGCGCTAAATATTTTATTTGTAATCCAAGTTCATATGTCAACGTATTTAAATTTGCACAGTTAATTATGTAATCGACGGTATTTAGTTCCATTTTATAAATAAACGATAACAAAAACAAAGAATGACACGCGACCGGCAAGGCTTTTTACTACTGACCCCAAATCAAAACAAACTCATACGTCTTCACTAACGATAGAACCAGCAACACGTAGAAAGGGCAACGAACATTTTGGCATGAAGAATATGGCCGACGTGAACTAAAACAAACATTCCACCCGCCCCTGCGCGAGAACAGCCACCTATACACCGCTAAAAAACTGGCGAAATTGAAACCTTGCCCCGCGCGGCGCTGCCGGCTTGTAATTATTTGAGCTAAAAAAGTTCAGCCAATAATTTGCTTGTTTTTAACCACAGATAATAAAAAGAACTAGACAATCATGTGGTAAGTCAAGACTAAACTTTTTTTTAAATAAATCAATTAAAAATACTGCCCTCCCCGTAGCAGCCGCCACATATCAATTAAAAAACTACAGCAAAAAGAAATATATGATTTACTGGAAGGTTCTAGAATATTGACCAGTCACTTAATCTGCTTCTTTATTATGGTACTGAGGAGATGGTCATTCTAACCGATTTGAAGAATTCATATTACTGTGTGTGATATGGAGCAGAGAAATAAAAAATAATGTAAAATTTAACATATATGAAACAATGTTGAAAAGTACGCTGTTGTATGGAAAAGAAACTTGTCGCGTAACAGAAAAATACAAAACAAAAATGGAAAGTGTCGAAATGGATGCAATAAGAAGATCAATGAGATTATCTAGAAGAGATCACAGAAGAAATGAGATCATAAAAGAATGAATGGGAATCGAGAGAAGCATAACGGATGACATCAATAAAAGACAACTGATACGGTACGGCCATGTAAAACGGATGAACGACGAAGGATTACTAAAGCAGGTCCTAGAATGGCAACCAACAGCGCGCAGAAAAAAAGGGCGTCCTAAACTAGAATGGCAACAGTCAATCCAAAAATCAATGAGTCAAAAAAACCTGACAGAAGGTGATTGTCAGGATCGAAGGAGGTGGAGAATAGGCGTCGGACAAGGTCGAAAAACGTTCTAAACCGACATAGTAGTAGTATATACTGTGTATGAATTCTTGACTGGGTGAAAAGAAGTACTCCCTCAAATCTCTCTTGATTTCTGTATCTCTATTGGTCCTGACGTAGAAAGAAACTTAGTTTACTGTCACCCATTTAAAGAATTCATACACTAGTATCGAGGAATGTAATAACAACTAAAACTTGTGAAAACTTGGAAATATAAACAGATTTATTTTAGCACTGAAAGCGTGCAACAGATTCGAAAGTCATAAAATTTGTAGACACCCAAAATAAACATAAACTATAATTTTAAGTAGGATTTTATGAAGTGAGGTCGTGTTCTTATAATCAAAGGTTCTAGGCATTGCAATTTATTTGGAACACCAAAATAAAAATTATTTAGTTTTGGTTTCGTGGATTGTGGGATAGGCTTTAATATAGAAAAAATACAATTTTTTCTTAGGACGTTTCGCCAGTATATTCTAGTTTTTTAGCCTATCCCACAACCCACGAAACCAAAACTAAGTTATGTCACAGGGATTCGAAAACCAAACAATTTCAATAAAAATGATATTCACAATTTATTCAATCAATTTTTATCAAATTTTTGTCAAAGCTACAGGCAAAATTAATCTTGTTTATCTGTGTGGTGGTAATTGACAGTGGCGTATTCAGGGGGTCCCGGCCTTTTGCAACCCTTCGTCAAGAACAATTTTACAAAACTCCCACCTAAGAACACACCACGCTGCATCTCTCATTCATTGATAAAAACCCATGTCGTTGGTGTCCCCCTGAGCAGCGGCGACTCGTGTCAATACAACATGGTAGTGGCAGAATTTACTACTACTATGTCGGCTTAGAACGTTTTTCTACGTTGTCCGGCGCCTATTCTCCACCTCCTTCGATCCTGACAATCATCTTCTGTCAGATTTTTTGACTCATTGATCTTTGGATTGGACTGACAGTTGCCATTCTAGTTAAGGACGCCCTCTTTTTCTGCGCCATATTGGTTGCCATTCTAGGAATGCTTTGGTTATCTTTCGTCGTTCATCCATTATACATGGCCGTACCATATCAGTTGCCTTTGGGTGATGTCATCCGTTATGCTTCCCTCGATTCCCATTCTTTCTTTTATGATCTCATTTCTTATGTGATCTATTCTAGATATTAACATTGCTTATTATTGCATCCATTTCGACACTTTCCATTTTTGCTTTGTATTTTTCTGTTACGTGACAAGTCTCTATTCCATACAACAGCTTACTTTTCACCATTGTTTTGTATATGTTAAATTTCACATTCTTCTTTATCTCTCTGCTCCATAAAATATTGTTAAGACAACCAATTATCTTTTTTGCTTTTACTATTCTTTTTTCAAGGTCTTTACAGTCTGTTCCTGTCTTATCAAATGTGACACCCAAGTATACAAGCTCATTGCATGGAGATATGGTTTGTCCATTGTCTAGTTCTAACTCACTTCATTCGTTTCCAATACATAAGTACTGTGTCTTGTATACGTTCACTATTAATCCCCACTTTTGGTATTCTTCCGTTAATTTTCTCATCATATACTCCATGTCTTTTTTATCATTAGCTACAATTACTTGGTCGTCAGCAAACTGTATTGTGTATATGGTAAATTGTTCGTTTATGTTGTATTCCCATGCCATGCACTTAACGTTTCCAGTTTTTTAGAGCTACTGCGATATATATTTTAAAAAGAGTTGGAGTGATACAACATCCCTGTCTTAAGCCTTTTGTTACCAGGAATCTTTTGAAAGTCGATTTTAATTTTAGATTTTGACCCTTTGTATGTTCTTTTATCGCTTTTATGTATGTATGATTGATATTAGTTTGCTCTAACACTGTCCATAATAATTTTTCTACTGGAAAGGTATCATATGCTTTTTGTAGATCAACAAAGGTAACAAGAGTCTCTATTTCTGGCGCTCCTTTTCTCAATTACTTGTTTAAGACAAAAAACATTATCACTACAAGATCTGCCTGCACGAAACCCACTACTTAGAGTACTGGTTACGGAAATTCCTCTGTAATTGTTGCAATCCAGTTTGTTTCCTTTTTTTATGTATTGAAGATATGAATGCAATTTTCCAATCATTAGATATTGGATGTCCGTTTATGCATTGATTGATAATATACGTGAGATTTTCGAGTAGTTTCTCTGATCCATATTTGATATATTCCCACAGGTCCGCTAGCTTTTCCGGATTTAGGCTTTTTAATACTATTCTTTATCATTTCTTTTTCGATGATTACTTCCTTTTAGTGTTCTGTCCATTCTGGTTCTGGTTTGATGATCTGGATATTTACTTTTTCTGTTGTTGGGTTTTTTACTGTAGAAATAAATTGTGCCAGAATTTTGAGTCAGTAAAAAAAATTGGGTCTTGCGCCCAATGTTTACCCAGAAGTAATTAAAAAACATACTTACTATTACTATATTTAGGGTTACTAATTCTATTTCTATTAAAGAAACTAACCCATGCCCACCCGAATTCCGCCATGAAATGACTTAAAATTTATCTGCTGAAATAATTGAAATGTATTGTAAAGGGCGTAAATTAAAACATCTCTGATCCACGCACAAAATTAATGCTAGTAATACGACTACTAAGGCCAGGCACACAATTTCTGTGATTTAACCTATCTAAACAACGCTAAAATGTGGCACATAATCATTGGGCAGCGTGTTCTACGCTGCTTTGAGAAGTAGTGACCCATTCATCGCGTCGCGTCGGAGTGTGATCCATAGAATTGCACAGCGTTACCAAATTCCATTTAATTAATAGACTAAAAAGAAATGTATAAAATAAAATAAAAACCTTCAAAGATATCTAAGTACTTATTTAATATTGGTAAGAATTATCCCGCAGTTAATCCTAAATCAACATTATACCAAGAGTGTCCATGGACTCATGGGCAAAACCGCTGTGTACATGCATGGTAAACTGGTAATATCTAAAGGTAAAAGGAAAAAAAAGTACGTGGGTGAGCCAGTTTCTTTCTCGTTTGCTTCAACGTATTTCAATGCTCACGCTGGGTACTTTTCACACGGTTCGTACCAATAAGGTCACTGACGATCTCGTCGGAGTGGTCTACCTTAACAGAAAATTAACAAACTCTCTAAGGTTTCTGGGTAAAATGGAAAATACTTGTAAAGGTTACTGTTATGTTTAAAATACCAAAGGCGTCCTTAAGTCTGGGTAATTTTCTTAAAATTAAGCTCCACGTGGAAAACGTCCTTTGCTGTGTCAAAGACTATACAATATTCCTTTCAAATGATGAATATTTTATTGACGTAAAAATTTCCAATTACACATTGGAAGCGTCCACAAACTGAGAGAGGACTATTTTTGAGAAGATTAACCCCAATTTAAGGACGCCAATGGAATGGCACAGCAAATCTTGAAGTGCGCGTGTCGGCTTGTATAGTAGTCCTGCTTCCGATATATCGCTGCTATGTTAGCAGCATATATCCGACCAGACTGCCTCAATCACGGCGTAGTATCACGAGCTTGTGGGTTCGAGTCCCACTATTCGCATGGTTGTATTTACGGACGTCCAAAGCCTCGCTTATATATAAAAAAACAACTTTCAACGCAAAAAACTGACTAAAAAAGTGGGCGATCGATCCTCTATGTGAATGGAAATGTTATATAATTCTTAAATGTAAACCTAATTTGCTACAGTAAAGTAAAAATAGATAAAGGTTTATTATAAAAAATATCAAAAGTGTGTTGACGTCCCTCGAATACTAACCTTAGCTTAAAGAGCACGAAGTATTCACCATTTAAAATAAAATTTAATTTTCTACCAAGAAGGTAATGGCGGCCTTATAAATTGGGGAGGGGGGGGGGAAATAATTTTATTTTAGTATTTTCCAAACAAGCAGCTAGTTGGTGTAGTTTTTAGTTTATTTGTTTATAAATAAAGTCCATTCGCCTTTCTTTTTTATGGCCCCGTAGAGCAACCTCAAAAATCCTACATAATTTTAAACAGTCTATTAATTTTCATTATGTTCGGTAATGTTTTGCTTATAGGCACTATTCAATTGACACAAAATATCAATCTTGCCTAGCATAGAAAATTTTATGTGGTTATTTAAATGAATACCCAACAAACAATTAAAGTTGTAACGACGAAACCCCAACTAGAAAGAATTTCTTAAAAGTAACCGCAACGTACTCCCGCTACGTCTCAGTATACCATACAGCGACGTTATAATTCCCTAAGTGGGGAACCAATTTCTGGTTATAACTACTTGGCCAAGTGTTTAAAGTCACTGTAGTAACAACTACACTACTACGTCGTAGCCAGGTATCTACTACGTCGTAGAGGCTGTTTTTTTTCCGTAATGGCATAAAAGTTGCGATGTAGTTGCAAATAATATAATCGTTTCTTTTTGGTAGAACTGTTACACAATATGGTGGACACAACAGTAAACAGACTCGCTTAGTTTTTTTGTTTGGTTATGGTTATAATATGAACTATGTTATCCAAAAGTGTGAGAATTTACGAGCAGAGGATCAAAATTCGAGTGCGACGCAAAGTTTTTTGTATAACATGCATTATATATATTGCAAAAAACCGGTGCGCCCGTAAAATTGAGCCGTTTTCTGGTAGCTGATGGAATTTTTGTGCTGTGATTTTGGAGGTTATGTTTTCATAATCGACAGTTAACTCCAACAAATGGTGCTTAAGAAGAGCATTTTTGGTAAGCTTCAACTAATTTGTTTATAAAATAGTATCGCTCTTTAATATGAGCTCATAAAACGACAACAAAAATATTAAATTTTCTTTCTTACATAAAAACATGGCGTCCCAAACTATATTCCCTGATAGTCGAAAAGGTTACTTGAAAGTAGTTGCGGCTTTAAAGTTGATCCAAAAAGTTATTTTGTCTACATTGTTACATCAGATGTTAGTATGATGACACAAACTTTTGTGGTAAAAATTAAAGTTATAATGTAGTTGTCGGATACACTACCAATGAAGCTTAACTTTCTAGTGGTAATTAAGTAGGATATAAAAGTCAGGGCGACTAGGAAATAACGACTAAAAAGAAAGTAAAACTTTAGCAACGTCCTATTGTGGTAGAGAAGACTATCAGAATCGACTATCAAGAAACAATCCTATGAAGTAGTTTAGAGGGTCGTTTTTACGAAACATCTACTATTTCCTGATACTAAATAGTTGTTAGAACTAAAAAGTAACAAATTTTGGTTGGGATCACCACATTTCTACTATAAGAAAGTAGCAAAGCCTTTAGAACATGTAGCCGCTACTATAAATGTTAGTTGGGTACCACTTACTTTGTGACTTTTCACTAAAGTGCTTGATATCTCAGATTCCCTTTGCACGCAGGATCACTTCGTGGATTGTTCATAACAAGACAAATAAAGCAAAAAAAAACATTTATTTTTTCACAACCGCACAACCAGTTTTCAGCATCGTATAAATTTTTATTAAATTTTCGGGTGGTCGCTTATAAAATTTAATGCCGAAAAATAAGCTTTTGCGAACAAATCTAATATAAAAATAATCTGTGTTAGTTTTTTTGTTTTTATTTTTTGCGTTTTACTAAAAAATTGTACCTTGAAGCGAGTTGGCGGGGGCAAGATGATAAATTCGTTATAAACCAAAACATGTATCTAACAATTAAACAAAGTTTTTTAGTCAAAACCGAGATTGTCTATTTTCTAGGGAGCTTCAATCCTTAACATCGTCATCTTGCCCCGCTCTCCCCTATTTGTTTTTTTTCTTCAAATTGATTAGTTTTAAAGGTTGTCAGCATCGTATAAATTTTTATTAAATTTTTGGGTGGTCGCTTATAAAATTTAATGCCGAAAAATAAGCTTTTGCGAACAAATCTAATATAAAAATAATCTGTGTTAGTTTTTTTGTTTTTATTTTTTGCGTTTTACTAAAAAATTGTACCTTGAAGCGAGTTGGCGGGAGCAAGATGATAAATTCGTTATAAACCAAAGCATATATCTAACAATTAAACAAAGTTTTTTAGTCAAAACCGAGATTGTCTATTTTCTAGGGAGCTTCAATCCTTAACATCGTCATCTTGCCCCGCTCTCCCCTATTTGTTTTTTTTTCTTCAAATTGATTAGTTTTAAAGGTTGTCAATGTTCAGCTCCAACGTCCGGTCCTAGGCCGTGCTTTGCTCGCAAGCCAGTGGCCTTTTCAAATGGAGACACAATAATTACGTTCCATCAGGCCGTTCGACAGTCATAAAACGTCCGAAAAATCTCATTTGCGTTCCAGATCGACGTGGTACTGTTATCGAACAGTCAGTTTTCCGTTCCATCAGGCCACTTAAACCGGCTTTGGACTCCACTGAAATACAAGAATTGAAGACAGGCGCATTAGAAATGATTGCTATCTCTCTTTTCTTTGTCTGTGTTTATCATATGTTGCACTGGAAAAATTGCATGTAAAACACACATATCTCTAGTTTACAGTACCTGAGATAAAAATATACCATAAAATTACATTAAATTTACATTTTTCTGAGAAAATTCAAAAAACAGTGAATAACCCAAAAAAATTAAATTTTTGTCAAAATAAATTGAGTTTCACAACCAATTTTAACACGACCAAATGCCGGGAAAGCTACATAAATATACAAATATTTTTTAAATTACCCAAAAAAAATTGTGCAACATCTGCAGCATCTGTTGATTTTTTTGCACGAGCCTCTATACTTTTATTACTACGGGACTGCGGAATGTTGTGGGTATACCACATGGAAAAAAGCTATACTGACCATACGGTAACCTGCTTAGAAAAAGAAAAACTAGTTTAGCAGGTGATTGGATAGGAATAGAAACATAAGGGTTTACCCTGATCACGGATCACCTAACAAACAGATAAATAAGCCGGCTGGCCGTCTTTGATCTCGGAGAATTCAACGATGGCTGAGCATTGGGAATCAAACTCAGAGCCGGACTAAAATAAATTTATCATAAAATATAAATGTTTCAGATTGTTGATGCGAAAAAATATTTTTTACTGCCAGAAACAATAAAAACATTAAAATAGTTTTGTTTTGCTAAAAATGGGACCTAAAATGAATTTTAGAGTCTCGGCCGCGTAAAAATATTATATTTTGTTCGCTGTAGGGGACTATGGAAATAATGTGTTCTATTGAATGAGAGATATGGGAAGCACAAAAAGAGGTCTTCTTCTTGGTTCAGAATACGTTAGCATGTTGTTGTTTCCAGCATACAGCCAAACACAAAAAGAAAAAAATTGATTGCTTTTTTTGTTGTATTGGGATAACATTTATTAAGTTTCAAGAGGAGTAAAATTGTGAATTTTAAATATAAGAAGTTTGACATTGTAGAGTAATTTCTTAATTTACTGAAATCAGATATTATTTATTAGTTTTTAAAAAAAATTGAAAGTTTAAGGAGATACAGGGTGACCAAATAATCTTTACAATTAGCACAAAATTGCTTCACGGTAAATTAATATTTTAAAACTTAGTAAAATTCAATATTTAAAAAAAAATAGTTGTTTTATATGTATTCTTAAAAGTTTAAATAGTAGCATAATAAAAAATTATAACAAATTTGTGTCAAAAACTCTTGACCAATTGTTATATAATAGTGTATTATACAGGGTTTAATTTAAATGAAGCATGAAACTTTAAGGAATTGTGGAAATGGTCAAAACAAAGATTTTTTTCGCATTACATTTAGACCTCTTTGTTTTTACAGGGTGTTAAACTTTTTTTTTTCGATTTTTTGTTTGTTTCTTAAAAATTATAACAGACCATTAAAATTTTGTGGAATTATGCATTACCATAACGGTAATAATTAAGTTTCAAAATTATTCCAAAATATCTAAAAATATTAAAACGTATTACTCAAAAATCTGTTTTAAAAATGTTAATAAATTTAGTGCTAAAATGCATTTTTTTCTTTTTTTATTAAGGGCGCTTTAGATGGAGAGGGGACAATTCGCCGCGGCCAATTCGCTGTGGTCCCATTCGCCGCGGGGACAATTCACCGTGAGATTTTTTGTTTTATGATGTTACCATTGGGAATTGTTTAAACAGTTGTATTTAGCTTGACTTCATAATTTGTTTGATTATAACTTTTTTTAAACCTTTCCAACATTTTTTTTATTAGGAAAATAAATAAAATGGCGGATCCAAAATGGCGGATTTTTCCGTTTATGGACGGATTTGTATCTAACTCGGACTGATAAGATTTTTAAGATCGCTGATCATTATTTTTAACTTAAATTTTAAAAAATCAAAATGGCAATACATGGCGGATTTTTTCGTTTTGAACCGATATGCATCAAACTCAGAAATTTGGGTGTTTCAGGTCGGCTCCCATTTTCATTTTTTTTAGTTTAAGTTAAAAATAATAATCAGCGCCCTGAAAGATCCTAAAGTTTCTAGTTTGATGCATATCGGTTCATAAATGGCAAAAACCGCCATTTTACATTCGTCATTTTATTTATTTTTTCCAATTAAAAAATGCTGGATTGTATAGTTACCACCAAATAAATAGTTGGAAAGTTTGAATTATTTTTATAAAAAAATATTATATGAAGTCAAGGTAAATAAAACAATATCATGAAACAAAAATTTCGCGGCGAATTGTCCCTGTGGCAAATTGTCCCCGCGGCAATTCGATTGGCGGCAAAATGTCCCCACGGCAAAACGAGCCGCGGCCAATCAGCCAGCTGCGGCGAATCGGCCGCGGTTAATCGGCTGCGGCGAATTGTCCCCTACCCTTTTAATTTGTGAACCTCTGCTTAATTTAAGGATCAAAATACCAAGCTACAAATTTCCCTTTTCTACAAACTGAGCTTTTCATACAAAACACCAAAAACTTTCTAAACAAAGCATAGTTTATATCTTGATTTTTAGGATCTAATGGCGGCGCATTTTTAAATTTGAGATAAATATAACAAATCCTGCAAAAGTATAAAAAAATAAAAAAACAAAATCAAAGGGGTTGCAGATCTATATGTCCTTAAGAACTCTGTGTACTTAAATCATTTACAGATTCATCTCATAGGACATTTAATTATTGAACACCTTGTATAGGATATGGCAAAAGTTTTTAAAAAATCGAAAGATAAAATAATGTATAAGTTTGCCTTATAGGATTCTGCGGAAATCGAAAATTACTTCGATTAAGAGTATACCGTCGCGTGGATTTACAGTCTCTTAAGGCACAAACCGTTCCCATTGTTTAAAATCAAAAATAACATATATCAAATACAAAAATCACATCTACACACCACTAATGCTCAACACGTACTAAAAGTTTAAAAAATATTGAAATACAGAATGCGCCTCTGGAGTGGTTGACCCCAACATGGCAGGCTGCGTGAAAGATGCGCGTAGCACCCCCCACCACCTGAGTTCCCTATCTGTTTGTTAGGTGATCCGTGCCCTGATCGCAGCAAATCAAATTACAAAATACAAATAAATAAATATATAAATTTCACATAAAACTTAGATGATTAGTGATATTAGAAAAAATATATTATATTTTTTCACAAGTTTCGCCCAAAAATATGTGCTAATGCAAGTTCGTTTTAATTTTTGGTGTATTTAGTTTATTAGGCAGCCTGTAGTGGTTTATAGAGGCCCTCGATACATTTGACAATTGTTTTACACCAAACAATTGTCAAATTTATCGAGGGCCTCTATTGGTTTATAGTTAGTGAATATCAATTAAATTAATGTAATTTTATTTTAAAGAACTAAAATTAAAAATGTATTATGATAATCCTATGTAATTGGGTAATCCTTTCTCTGTGCAACTTTAATTTCGTGCTCTTGAATTTATACGTTGCCTTCGATGTACCTTTACGCGAGACCTACCCATTCTTTAAGTCACGTGACTTTAAATTTAACTCTCTCACATATGACCATATGCCTGAAGTAAGTCGATCACTCCGCCAACAGCATTCGTTTTTTGAACAGTTAGTTGGTCGTTCCATCTAACCAAAACTGTTTTAAAACAGTCCTCGTATGTATTGCGCGCGTTTTGGTATTTTTCGGACGGTTCTATGACTGTCGAACGGCCTGATGGAACACTGCTAGTACTACTTGGTACCTGTAACGACGTCTCAGTGACCTTATCGTCGAGATTGTGCAGGTGTGCTTCAGACTACCCGGCGCCGGTCGCGGTCCTTTCTGTCTGTGTGTAGGTCAGATTGTTAATTGTTGTTGTGTAAGTTAAATCGTTGTACGAACTCTAATAATGCGCATTCCGATGGTTATTGGCAACACTTAAAACTCAAGTCAATAGAGTCAATACAAAATTTAAATTTAAATAGAAATAATTTTTGTTTGGCATTCTTAAACATTAATTTTAAGAAATAAAGAACCAATTTAACGTCTGGAATCTTCAGCAAATCTGCTTAAAACCTCTACTTTATTCTACTTGTTTATTTTTTTTCTGAAACTTCTTTCCAGTGTACTCTCAGCATGCACAATAGGCTTATTCTATCTCCTGTCATTGTCAATCTTAACCAAGTTTTGACTCTACATAGAGGACTAAAATGTCGTTCTACTAAATATCATGGGCGCACCCAGGGGGGGGGCGGTTCTCAAGCCTTAGATTTTTTTACATATTTTCGACATATTTCAGAAAAAAACACAAAAAATAGCTTAATATTCGACATCATGAGGCTTCAACGAGTTTGTTTAAATGAGAAAAAAATTTCGCTATTCTAAGCCCAATCAGATGCCTTATCAAAATTAATAATATCGAGCAAAAACTAAAAATTGTGTTTTTTGAAAAATTGAAATATCGCCGCCATCTTGCAAACAAATTTAATGAAATCTGGTAGTTTTGTATAAGCAACTACGGCCAATCGAGTGCGTTAACAAATTTTTTCTAGGCCTTCTAGTTTTTTTGAAACCATAGCCAACTTTGTTATTTCTTACGACCGCCATATTGAATATATACGTCAATAAATAGATCATTAAAAGAGTTTTTTCAACCATATATAATAAGTGAATTTATTTAAAAAACTGTTTTTCATTTGGTTGGCTGTGAAACAAAGGCCGTAGTTGCGTTTGTTGTCATACCTACGTAAATATCTGTCAAAACTTTGTCACTTATTTGATTAATCTGTTGAAGTTTTAAAGTTGCTAAATTTCTTAAGATTTTTTTTTGAGTCACATTATGAATCAAATTTAACATGGAAAGGTTTCCAAATTGGGAGAAAGAAGATGTATGAATGTTACATTTTGTGTAATAAGAATGCTGGAAGAGCTCGAGATATGTACTTTCAGAGATATCCAGAAAGACGACAACCAGGTTTGTCAATCTTCAGAAGAAACCCTCAATTTCCGCTTAAAGTTCTGTGGTCCGATGAAAGCAGGTACACAAACTGTGGCATAAACGGACATATACTATTTAACATTTTTCAGAATAATTTGACGGCACCTCGATTTCTAGAAATTCTACAAAATTACGTTGACCAAATTTTAGAAAATTTGCCTTTTCAAAATGTAGCAAATATGTGGTTCCAGCAAGATGGAGCATTTCGACATAATGCAAGAATCATAAGCGACTATTTGAATCAGCAACATGGAAATAACTGCACACTAAGTGAAAAACTATTTTTTAAATAAATTCACATTTTCCATCATCCAAAGATAGGGTTATTATACGCAGTTAAAAAGCTCTTTTAATGCTCTATTTATTGACGTAAAAATTCAATATGGCGGTAATAAGAAATAACAAGGTTGGCTATGGTTTCAAAAATAACTAGAAGGCCTAGAAAAAATTTGTTAACGTCATTCAATTGGCAGTAGTTGCTTATACAAAACTACCAAATTTCATTACATTTGTTTGCAAGATTGCGGCGATATTTCAATTGTTCAAAAAAACACAATTTTTAGTTTTTGCTCGATATTTTAGAAACCCCTGTAGACATTTTAAATTTTGATACGGCATCTGATTGGGTTTAGAATAGCCCAACTTTTTTCTCATTTAAACAAACTCTTATCTCTTACCGATTCCGAAATCCCCATATTGTTGTTTTTATTTGGGACACCCTGTATAATTTAAAAACTTAAAAGTCAATATCATGGTCAATTCAGCTTATTTTTAAGAAAGAACAGCTTGATTTCTTCTTCTTTGTACCTATATTTTGGGTGTCCTTGGCCGCCAGGAATTGTCCACCATGATCCAGCGACAAAAAAATTGCCAAATTTTAAAACTGATCCCAAAATAACCTGAATGGACCGAGCATGGCATGGTGGACCAAAACAGCTGTGCGCAAGCCCATCCTAGCTACTCATAGATATTTTGGGCCATGCGTAAAAATAATTTTGGAAAAACTGCCACCATTTGGTGTGCAGACATGTATAATACGTAAATAAAAAGGAAGTTTAACTATAATGGTGAGCACTGGCAATAAAAGTTACACAATTTAAAACAACATTTCTTTTGTGTGAAAATAAGGTGTTTTTAATAAATATTTTATTAATGTTCAAAGTTTTATTTATTTAAAACAACGGAAATTAAATTATTTCAAATTTGGTCATGACTTTCTCTGACTTATTTTAAGCTATATTGCCGCCACTCATTGAAGCGTAGTTCCGAACTAATTTCCCAAATGTTCAAATATGTTGTACAGATTTAAAGTGGTGCAATGATTCACGCGACTTTTGTTTTGTGTTTAGCAGATGTTGAAAATCCAAAAATAATGAAAATTTTAAAATAGAATATGTAGGTATAGGCGAGGCCAACCATTTTTACCTAATTATCTTTATCGAACAGTGGCCTTCTCATATAACAAATAATGTTCATGATTATTTTTATTTAAAGGGCGTTTGAAAATTAATGTTGTGCCATAAAAGTGTAAACGCTCTTCTTGGTTTTGAGTGAATCCAATGCAAAACAAGTATGCTGCTCAAAGCAAAAAAAAAGACGTGAAAAAACACACTTTTTTAGTTTAATAGGTCATTTTTTCGCGTTATTATTATTAGTAGTATTAAAATAATATTAAAAATAATAAACAAAATGGCATAAAACCCTTTATCTACCAGTATGCGGTAAGTGTACTTTTCGCACTTATTTGCGTGTGGTAAGTTCCACAGTACTAAACACCCTGCGGTTAGTTCAAGTACCGCACGTCGCCGAAACTACATTTGCCGCATTTCTTAATAAATTGATTTAAGCAACTTATCACTCAGTTAAATTAAATATTGTCAGAAGTGAAAGAATTTCAAAAAAAAATTATATATTTTTGTTTCGGTAGCTCTCCGGTAGGGGGCAGTAATCATATTTCGCGACTAGGGTCACTGGATAAGGAAAACTCTGTAGACGCTAGGCTTCCAGGATGCAGTGATCCTACTTCCGACTAGAAAAATAATTTTTTGACGACAAAAACAAGGGCCTCAATTGGTTACAAAACCAGCCTTTCTTGAAGCCCACGGTATCGATCTGGCTAACTGTCCTAGAAGGACAAAGCCAATACTCTGGAACAGAACAGACGACAAAAACAAAATAATTTGCATAATTTGCACCTCTGTCACTGCCCCACAGGGGGAGGCAGCGGCGTAGCGTGCCCGAAAGGGCGGGGGGGGGGCGACAGCTAAAAAGGGCGCCTCTGAAAACTGATGAAAAATCTCGTGACAAAAAAAAACAAAAAGGTCAAAAGGGCGCTATCGTACTCTGCACTACTTTTATGTTCAATTACTTAACCAGCTAACTAGCTTTAATTTAATGTAGTTTATTTCATTTATTATGATATTCTTACTTAGGATTGAGGGATTGAAAATAATCGACACAGTTTTATGAAAAGCCATTACCCAAAGAGGGATCTTTTATTCTTGTTCATCATCAGGTGTGTGTGTCATACAGAGTGTGCGCAATGATCACATATTACATTTTATCATGTTTTCACTATAGTTCAGACTAACTTCAAAATCAAATATCACATCTCCCTTTTTACAAAAAGTTATAAATTCCATTTCTAAATTAGAAAGCTTTTGTTTTAAATTATTTAAATTTTCTCTTTGGGTGGCACTAACACTAAATCACAAATGTAAACTTATCAGTCTTTTAAAGTCTTTTTTATCAGGTACAAAATACTTATTGTCTGTAATTC
The DNA here is from genome assembly GCA_963576565.1 of Aspidapion aeneum. Lineage (NCBI taxonomy): Eukaryota > Metazoa > Arthropoda > Insecta > Coleoptera > Brentidae > Aspidapion > Aspidapion aeneum. The sequence goes on from OY755045.1 coordinate 33,531,746, forward strand.
TTATTGACTAATAAAATTTTTTTAAATACATGTATTATTTCTTAACCTAAACACGAGACTAAAATACTAAACTACAACAATTAAAAACTTAACCTGACAGGTGGTTTTACCTTCCTACCTACCCTGGTAGTTTTTTGTTCAGGAGAGGAATGTCTCGGCATCTCTCTTGGAAAACCTAAGAATGAGTTTGGAGAGTTATCTCTTGATTGAGATGAAGTATGAAAATCAGAGCTATACTCAAAATGAGTGGTTTCTTCTGCAAAGGAGTTACTTTGAGATGAATTACCTTGAGAAGATCTCGAGACACTTCCACTGATTCCTGGATCTAAAGAACTACTGGATCCTGCTTTTTCTATACTAGGATTTATTTTTAAATTTTCGCTTAATGAGCTCAGACTATCATATCTAAAACAATCCAATGTATTTAGCTTATTACATGTTGTTTTTGAGATATTTTTATTTTTATTAATATTTAAATTTTCGCTTAATGAGCTCAGACTATCATATCTAAAACAATCCAATGTATTTAGCTTATTACATGTTGTTTTTGAGATATTTTTATTTTTATTAATATCTAAATTTTCAAAAGTATCTTTAGTTTGAATTTTATTTTTTTCAAAATTAACTTCATTTTGATTTAAATTTTCAAAATTATCTTTCGATGTTTTTTCTTTACTTTTTCCCCCTTTTTCTAATTTAGATTTTCTAATCAAAAGATGTTTTCTATTTCTAGTAACAATATTACCTGTTTTTTCTAGTTTAACTTCATAAGATCTAGGAATACTGTTTTTTCTTATCACAGTGCCATTAAGCCATTTATTTTTTGCTTTTAACTGGAAATTTTTTACTTTTACTAATGATCCAGGTTTTATATCACTTAAAATTTTGCTATTTCTATCAAAATATAGTTTTTGCTTATTTTGCCTTTCAATTAACTTATTTCTGACCGAGGAAAGAGGTTGAACTTTTGGTTTTAATAATTTATCCCATACTGGAATTGTTGTTTTCAATCTTCTACTGAAGAGCAGTTGAGCTGGACTTGGAAGGTTTGGACCAATTGGTGTGCTACGAAGGTCCAACAGTGCTAAATAAAAATCTGTCCCAGATTCTGTACATTTTTTTAGAGTGTTTTTTACTGTCTGAACAAACCTTTCAATTTGACCGTTGCTCTGAGGATTATGAGCACTAGAAGTGACATGTTTAAATTGCCAACTACTAACAAAATTTTGAAATTCTTTAGACTTAAAACATGTGTCATTGTCAGACATTAAAGTATCAACAATTCCATGTGTAGAAAATAGTTTTTTAAGTGCAATTATTACACTTGAACTTTTATCATTTGCTAGTTTTTGAACGTCTACAAATTTTGAAAAATAGTCTACTGTAACTAAGTAGCTGTTGTTTTGAAAATAAAATATATCTGTAGCAACCTTTTTCCATGGTCCCAATGGTACTTTATGAGGTAGTAAAGGTTCTCTTTGGTTAGAATTACTATTAGATAAGCAAATATCACATGATTCAACTAGGTTTTCTATATCCAAATTTATAGAAGGCCAGAAAATCAATTCTTTAGCATTTAATTTAGTTTTAGTTATGCCTAGATCTAAACCTTTTCCAGAGAGGTCAAAACCCATAAATTTTACTGAGTCTAAACCTAACCTAAGTTTGTTTTTATTGAATTTTACATTGTTTTTTCTAGCTATATTGAATACCCTTTCAAGAGTGTTCAAATGAGTCTCCAAGGAGTCCGAAAATATCAACAAATCATCAATGTAGAGCTCTACCCCCTCTACTCCCTCAAAAATTTGCCTTAATTTTTTCATGAATACCTCTGAAGCAGAGTCTATTCCATAAGGAAGACGAAGGAAACAAAATCTGCTCCAAGGCGTGTTAAATGTTGTTAACAAACTACTTTTTTCATTTAATTGTACTTGCCAAAAACCATTGCTGCAATCTAATACGGAAAAAATTTTAGAGCCTCTTACTTTAGAAATAATATCATTGAGGTCAGATATATAAAAATGTTCCCTACGGATTGCTTCATTTAAAAATTTACTATCAATACAAAGGCGAAGGTCTTTATTATCTTTTCTTACAATTACCAGATTGTTGACCCACTGTGTTGGTTCTTCAACTTTTCTAATAACCTTTGCTTTTTCCATTTCTTCTAATTTATTTTTTAACTGTTGGTGGAGGGGGTAGGGTACTCTCCTTTGAGGTTGGATCCTTGGAGGGACATTTTCATCTACTTCTATATTATGTTCACCTGGCAGACATCCTAGACCCTGAAAAACATCATTATATTTCTTAATCAAATTTTGACAACTTTTTTTTTTATATCATTAATGCTGTTAACTTCAGAGCATAATTTTTTCTCTATTAATTTTAATTTCTTTTTTTTTTTTATATCATTAATGCTGTTAACTTCAGAGCATAATTTTTTTTCTATTAATTTTAATTTCTTTTTTTTTTTTATATCATTAATGCTGTTACATTTCACACCACATTTTTTTACATTTAAAAATATTGTCCCTATTGACAAAATTTTGCCCTCACAATATCCTACTAAGTTTGTGTCTGGCTTTTTTAATTGCTCTTTGGGTATTTTTAATTTTAAAAAGTAATCATAAGGTAAGATTGAGGTATCTGCCCCTGTATCTAACCTAAAAGGTACTGTTATTTTATTATTAATCTGTAAGTTTTGAACCCAATCATTTTTACATGATACACTACCTATCATATTTATACACAATTGATCCTGAGAAAAATTAACTGATTCGCAAGACGAAGAAAATTCAGAACTAAAAATTTCTATGTTGTTTACATGTTTCTTAGATGAACACATATGAGAAAAATGGTTATATTTCCTACATTTTTTACAAAACTTACCAAATGCTGGACAAGAACGAACTTTATGGTTAGAACCACATTTGTAACAATTATTTATGTAATTATTCTTATTATTACGCAAATTATTTGAAAAATTATTAAAATGTTTACTCATCTTTTGTTTTTCTCCGCCATGATGGTGACGTTTCGACGTAGAAGCAGCGGATCGATAATCCATCTGCGCATGCCCATTTGATGCTGGCTTGGTGAAATTTCTTGAAGGTCTGCCGACCATGTTTACATCCTGGTTCGATTCGACTTTACTGCCCATAACTTCGAGTCTTCTGGTTGTCGCTTCAGCAAGTTTCCAATGCTTTGCGAGTGTTATGTTGTGTTCACGCAAAAGTTTATGCTTCATGGCTGTATCAGAGATTCCTAGAATTAACCTGTCTCTAATTAGGCTTTCCTGGAGTGTTCCAAACTCACAGGAATTTGCTAAGTGCCGCAATTCTGTCACATAGGTCTCATAACTTTCATCATCTGCCTTATCCCGAATATTGAAGATGTACCTTTCGTATGTGATGTTTTTGGCTGGAATGAAATATTCTGTAAATGCCTCTATGATATCATCACATTTTTTCTTGTCCTTCCCGGTTTTAAAGTCTAAATTATTGTAGATTCTTAGGGCTTTGTCCCCTATTCTATTAAGAAGGATGAAACCTTTATTTTCTTGAGATTCAGCGTCCAGTTTGCTGGCTTTGAGGTATATATTAAATTTTTGGATAAAGAAAGTCCAATTGTCGGCCATGCAACCTGCAAAATTTAACTCACCGGGAGGAATGGCAGCGGCTTCGGTCGCCATTGTTTTTTCTTGGTCCACTTACGAACAACGTGTGGATCCTTTTCACTTAACTTCTGACACCATATCGTACTCTGCACTACTTTTATGTTCAATTACTTAACCAGCTAACTAGCTTTAATTTAATGTAGTTTATTTCATTTATTATGATATTCTTACTTAGGATTGAGGGATTGAAAATAATCGACACAGTTTTATGAAAAGCCATTACCCAAAGAGGGATCTTTTATTCTTGTTCATCATCAGGTGTGTGTGTCATACAGAGTGTGCGCAATGATCACATATTACATTTTATCATGTTTTCACTATAGTTCAGACTAACTTCAAAATCAAATATCACAGGCGCCTCTCACAAATCTTGCGACCAAAAAAAAAAAAAAGGTCTTCATGTCGTTAGTTTCCTTTGGCACCCACTCAATTGGCCGTTACCGGCCCGACTTAATAAAGCTGAGGGCGCTTCGGCCACCTATGGGGCGCCACTACCCTCGGGGCGGGGGGGGGACGAACCCCCCGCCCCCCCCCCCCACGCTACGCCGCTGGGGGGAGGGAATGTAAATGTCACTTTTAATTATAAAATTAATTACACCTACGCGATAGTGGCGGATGCAGGGGGGCCGCCCCCCCTCCTTCCAGACATAGAACTTATTTTTTAGTTTAGCAGCATAATTTATTAAAAATTTGTTACAAATTCTACTGAATTTTTTTTTTAATTTCGTCTGCGGTGCTATAAATCTCCTCTAGATACTAAATTTCACACCCCAGATTTCAAAACCCGCTAATAAAAATTATTTTGATATTTGCTGCCATGTTGGTCCCTCCCCTCCGGAAATCCTGGATCCTCCACTGCTTACATGGTAACTAAACCGAATGTTTTCGAAAGATGGAATTTTTAAAAAATACGAAATCTAAGAACTTAAATTTATAAAAAATTTAGATACAATACAATCTATATTATTAAATGCAATGTCATATTAAACGGAACACCATGTATAATATGTGTGGTAGATGGTTATTACACTGCAACTCAAAATCTCAGATTCTTTAAAATTTTGTTTATAGTGTTTCCCTGTTTGAAACCAAACTAGTGTTTAAATTTGGTATAAAGAAATAAAAAGTTGACATTTTTGCCTTTCTAAAAGTAAATTTTGGCAGAAAATAGAATATTTAAATAATGAGTAAGATGCTATTTGATCTACATTTAGCACTTAATTTATTTTCTGTATTAGGGTAAAACAAATAAAACATCAATTTTTAGGAATAAATTCAGCATTTTTATTTTATCATAATTATTTTTTTTTAATCCAAATTTTTTAAAAATTTTCCTTATAAGTCTAATATGCTCCTATTTTTATATACAATAAAAAATCATCCAACAAAAAATGTACAATTATTAATTTTTTTCTTTTTTACATTATACAAAAAAAATTGTTCTGTCTATAAATGCCATAATCTGAACGCGTCTGAATCGTTTTATACAAAATTTCTATACATAACTAAAATCTAAAAACTACAAACTAAAAATCACAGAAACAAGTCACAAATAATATATTAAATATTTCTTTGTCTGCATAATTATGAATTTCAAGAAACCACATTATTTGATTTTAAATATATCCAAGTTGTTTAAATTAGGTCTTGATAATAATCGAAAATAAATCTGTGATAATTGCCTATGTTAAAACAATATTTTTGAATTTTTAGTGCAGGATGAATACCAAGTTATATATACTTAAATCCCTAATTGACCAAGGTATGTGCAAACAATATGACGCCTTATCTGAAAATTTTTATATAACAAAAATGGATTATGTGTCATATGGTTTGCATATAAAAGGGACAATTATTTTACATAATCTATCTATTTACACAAAATTCAACAAAAAAAAAACAGATTGCAACTCAACAGGTACTTAAAAACTATAAAAAGAACTGTCATTCATCTGTCAGTCACCCAATACGCTCTTGTTTCCGGCAAAGAGCAAAAATCATTATATCTAATACTTTTTATAAATTAAAAACAAAAATCAAATAAAATCAGTCATTCCCGGTTAGTGGAATATTCTGTGTTCATTGTTTTCCCAAATTTGATAAACTATTGGCTATTTTCTCGAAACCTTGAGTGAATTTTCAAGAAATGTTTGTATCTTGATGACCTAACTTAACAAATTTAGTCGAGGTCATAATTTTTTTCCATATCTTCCACTTTCCTCGGGACTTCATTATGGAATGAGAACAAAACATGAGTGCGCTTCCATCACGAAAGCAAAACGACGGTGTCGCCATCTAGTTAGGATGTAGGTAATTCTAGCATATCCTGTCTGAAGGAGTGATTGCCTCTGACGTCTGTAACAAAATAAAAAAATCATTAGTATTGTTTGCACAAAGTATTATTATGTAAAAATATCAAGTATTTAATTCGTTTAATCCCTTAGTAAGAGGTCATTATATTTTTGGACAACACTTAGGACATCTTAGTAAATGTCAATAAATTACAATCTGTTTCAACAAAACCGATAATGAGACCTAAACTGAACAACAAGAAACCAATTAAGATTGTTATTGACCAAGACGGTATCAGTTAATTGGTCAACATTTGTTGAACCAACTCTTTCGAGCCAATTAAACACCTGCTAAATGTGAAATTTGACCCGCGCAATCGCAATTTTTCACAGAAAAGGCCAACTTTAGTAGGTAGCTGGCAATTTCTTCAATCAATCATTGATGTCCTTTTATGTAAAAGCCGTCTTTTCCATATAGAATTTAAACGTTGCCACAGAATACATAAAGGACCTCATCCAGTGCATCAACTTCTTTAAGTTACTTAATATAACTAGGAAAGTTTATAAAACCCTTATGTAGGGTTTTTATTTAACATATTTTTTCAAAAACGATTGCAACCCCTTCAAAATTATTTAGTATCATAATTACTTCAAGCATCAAGTAATAACCCTCAGAGTTTTCCTAAAAAATCTGATGAAATGCTTAAACACCCTGTATATATATATTTAATTTGGAAGTGCCTGACGCAATAAGTGACTATGGAAACCCTTTCGCATCTGAATCAAATTTAAAAGATTAAATACATATTATATAAAATATATTGTTTAAAATTAAAATCAGGACAACTCTTTCGATTATAAACCAAGATTTGGTAATAACTAAAATTGGTTTGATAGTACTACATGTCAAAAGTTTATTATCAGTCCCAGTATTAAGTTGCGGTGCTGAAACCAATGTTAAAAAAGAGAAATTTTCACTGCGCGCATTTATAATAAACGACTTTGAACATCTGTGTGAACACGTGTGATCCACAGCTGTGTATATCTATAATATCACTCTCCTATATACATGTTAAGAAATCATTGGATTCCAAGCTGAACGTACATAATATGAGGGTACATTATGGGCTTCAATTAATGGAATTAGTCCAACTGGCACTTCCAGGAGCAGAGCATGTATGTCACACATGCCCTTTTTTATTACAATGGTGGCAGTAAGAATTAATTTGATCGAGCATGATAATAGCTGTCCAAATTTTAGGGTAATTGGATAAGTTGATTGGATATGTGATATACCTTGTTTTGAAGGGATGTTTGATTACGAATTTCATTATGCGTAGTCACTCAAGTGTGACGCAGTTATTTGTTCCCATATATCTTCTAATTATTCATGCAAATAAATGAATCAAAGGAAATCATATTTTTTAGCTTATACAAACAAAGTGATCAGAGCTTCTACAATTGACGCAATGACATCAAAATAAACATACGAGAGATGTAAGCCAGCAAACGTGATATCGCTTTTGCAATCAACAAAATGCACAATTCTCTTGCATACATTACAATCAACCCTACAAATAACGGCGTTATTGTTAAACCAAAAATGCAGATGTGCGAAGCCGTTAAAGAATCAAACAGTCAGTTTGTATAAATGTTAAGTCTGTGTGTGTTCCTGTAGGCTTGGAATAACAATGGGATACCAATCCAGGTGTTATACAGCTAAATATGAATGACCCTCTTTCTGATTTGTTCATACAAGTAAAAAGGATATTGCTTATCCTGTTTTATTTATAGAGGATATTATTTTGCAATTAAACACTTGGCTTTTTGTATATTATGTTGACATTGGTGTATTATTATCCTTTAGTTATAAGTCTACCAAATGTTAATTAATTTATTAAACAGTTCACCTCGAATATTTAGGTAAATGTTTTTTAATTGCGGAACCATCGCTTTTAAAAACATATGCCTGTAAACTATAAACAATACTTATGGTATTCAAGAAAAGCAAGTTTGTTGTTTTTAATAAAACCTAGAGATGACGTAATAACCGCAATTGTTAATTTTAAAATAGAAATTTGAAATATAATGAACGGTAAGATATTTCTTAAACAAAATGAAGGTAATAGGTAGTTTATTGCAGATAGGTAATTGAAAAGCTAAAAAAGCGTGAAATTGTAAAATGTTACATCGTTCAATATTGATCAGTAGCGGATCTAAAGTGTGAATGTAGCCCCCTGAAATACGACTTATATTGATAAAAACGATAATATGACTTCAAAACCACTAAGAAACAAACTTCTATTAATAAATTCTGAAAATCTGATTTTTAAATTAATGATTGGGGTTCTATTTTAGTTCAGGCACGATTCAGCTCAGATTAAATAACCAAGATCTCACTGTTTTATTTTTAATTTAATTGTTTTTACATCAATCAAGAGTTTAACGATCGGCTTTGTTTTAGTTTATTTCAGTTTAGAATCATTAATAATATAAGTGGCTGTAATTATTTTCTGTAGGGGGTTGGGAACTAGGTTTTATAAATACTGTGGCAACAATGACGCTAAATTTGACGCATTTTTAGTGATTATGTACCAAGGCGGGTTTATCGGCCATTTAGAATTAAGGAATATTGGCTTCCTTATATGATTTTGTTTAAAAAAAGGAGCAGTGTTGTAAAGCTAGTTGTTTTCCTAAAAATATGACACATGATTAATGAAACCTATTGTAGGTGTGCTTGTTTTAACCTTTTATTCGTCATTCTTAACACTTACCGTTATGCTTTGAACAACTGGGGCTTCACAGGGCTGCAAAATGGTATTTGGGTTTTGTCTTATTCCTAAGGGTTGCCTCGGACTCACAGCTGATTGTGACATGTTCTGTTGTAAATTTAAAATACTCTGCGCATCAAATTGATTCACAACCGGGTTGGTTTCCAGAGCACACTGCAAATCACAAATATAATCGATCACGTACTGAATCACTTCGAGTTTTGACAGTTTCCGATTTTTAGGCATGAACGGAACTAGGTCTTTAAGTTTGGATAAATACATTTGAATTTCCTCGTTTTCAATATCCTTTGTGCGTTGTTTGTTTACTTTTCCAGTTGATACACCGTTTTCAGAACAGATAGGACTCACTACCGCCTTCATGATTGGTTAGTTATTATTTTCAATTAAAAACACTTTTAAAACACGATATAAACTCACTTGCTCTTAAACGACAACCGTCACTGACAAGAGTTGGAATCGAAATAACTCGGATCTTTCCCTGTACTGCGTTTATATAGGCTCGGAGAGGGGGTGTTGGAAACCAATGAGTTTGGAGCACAGTAAGGAAATGGGGAGGAGCCAACAGGTGCGTAGCGAGGCGCCTCGACGTGCCAATCCAGAGGGCTAGGCGCCCCTGTGTTTTCGGAGAATGTTTTGGGCTCGGCGCGCGGCGCTGCAATATTAGGCGTCGCGGCGCTCTTTAGACGATGTTGTCGGGTTTAAAAATATATTTAAATTATTAGATAATTTAAAACTAATCGGATCTAATAGTTTCCCAGCTAAAAGGAATTTCTTCAAAATCAAATTTAGATATGTAATTATAAAATTACACTGCAATTTTTATAATAAATACTTATTATAAAATAATATGAATTTTTTTGGTAAATTTATATTCTTTTTAAAACAATACCTACATTCCTAGGTATTCTAATATAATTTCTGGTTTAGAATTTTTAATTACCTCTTTTAAATTTTAAAAAGTGATATTTGCATGTAAATTGCTGGATTTTAATAAAATTTGTATCTGGATAGATAGATTTTTTTTTAAATTTCGTGAACATCGGGTTGGTAGTTTCTAGTTTATTCATACATACAACATAAAATTCATAAATTATTTAATACTGTTTACAGAACATCCATTCAGAAGATTTATGTTTAGATGGAAAAGCAATACCTGCCACCAAGGCAATAACTAGGACAAATTTTCGGGTGGGTGGGGGATGGTTAAAAAGTTTGAAAAAATATTTTAGAAAATTTGCGTATTGGGCATTTTGTTCTTATTTGTGTTGGCTGAGAAATGTCTTTGAAGACAATTTATCGGTTATTTCAAGGGGAAGTGATTGATTTGGTTTGATATATTCCGAATTAGAAACGTATTCCATATTTGATGGGTAGATATTTTTCCTTTAATGTTTTCGAATGTCTAAAACTATTTTTACATATCTTTCTAAGTTGAAAGTTTGAATTTTTGGCTTTCTTAATATACGTCTAAAACCGAAGCACGGACAAAATTTTTAGTGTCAGTGATTTTTTATCAATGTGTTTTATAGAGACCAATCAGATAGTAAACAGATGTCTTATGAAATTATTATAGTTATATTGCAATAGGTACGTCAAATAAAAAAAAATTAAAAAGAAAATGTAGAATATTAAAACATTTTAAAATATATACCTAATGTGGTACCCGGTAAAAAAAATTGTCTTGGATCAAAGCAAATTGCTTTGAAGTAAAATAATTTGTGCTTTCCTATTCACCAAGATAATATGTTCTTGGTATAGCACAAAAAATGTCTGGCCTCTTTATTTTAATGTGAAACAGAAATTGGAACTGAATTAATCTAAGGCACCGTTTTCTCTGGAAGCCAAATATTACTTATATGAAGACAATTTGCTTTGTTACAAAACGAAGTATACTGAAACAAAATAGTTAAAGAAGAAAAATAAAGTCTCATTTCAAGATTAAATGCGTTGAACTAAAAAGAAAAATTTTAATTCAAAACAAATTGTTTTAAGGTAAAACATTTTATTTTAAGAAAAGAACGTGTTTTCATTGTAGAAAAAAATTTTTACCGTGTATTTTAGAAAAAGATAATTTTTTGTAGCATTTAAAAATGAAAAAATATAAAGGGTGGGTATTCCATTTTAAAAAAAATTGTTTAGCTTCTTCTAATTCGTACATATTGACAGCTATCAAAATATGTCAAAGTGAAAAATGGTTAATGATCCATCATTAATATGAGCATGAAGTTAGCGAAGCACCCATCGCAGATCGAATCGTGACGAAGTGGATAATTTGCCGTTAATTAGTCGTGAATTAGTTGTCGAAAAATTAATTTAGTCGCTCTTATTTTTGACCGTTTTTGAGGGTGCTTCGCTAACCTCATATGAAGTTAGCGAAGCACCCTCGTAAAAATGGCTTTTATCAAAATCGAATATGGTGGATAATTTGCCGCTAATTAGTCGTGAATTAGTTGTGGAAAAATTAATTTTGTCGCTCTTATTTTTGACCTTTTCTTTGGGTGTTTCGCTAACTTCATATTTTGGCACCTATCGCAAATCGAATCGCTACTCGGTGGATAATTTGCCGTTAATTAGTCGTGAATTAGTTGTGGATAAATTAATTTTGTCGCTCTTATTTTTGACCGTTTTTGAGGGTGCCTCGCTAACTTCATATGAAGTTAGCGTAAAAATGGCTTTTATCAAAATCGAATATGGTGGATAATTTGCCGCTAATTAGTCGTGAATTAGTTGTGGAAAAATTAATTTTGTCGCTCTTATTTTTGACCCTTTTTTTGGGTGCTTCGCTAACTTCATATGAACCGAACCGAACCACCCTCAAAAACGGTCAAAAATAAGAGCGACAAAATTAATTTTTCCACAACTAATTCACGACTAATTAACGGCAAATTATCCACCTAGTAGCGATTCGATTTGCGATGGGTGCCAAAATATGAAGTTAGCGAAGCACCCAAAAAAAAAGGTAAAAAATAAGAGCGACAAAATTAATTTTTCCACAACTAATTCACGACTAATTAGCGGCAAATTATCCACCATATTCGATTTTGATAAAAGCCATTTTTACGAGGGTGCTTCGCTAACTTCATATGAAGTTAGCGCAGCACCCTCAAAACGGGTCAAAAATAAGAGCGACAAAATTAATTTTTCCACAACTAATTCACGACTAATTAACGGCAAATTATCCACCTAGTCACGATTCAATCTGCGATGGGTGCTTCGCTAACTTCATGCTCATATCATTTATTCCGGTTTTTGTTTCAGATTTCTACGAGACAAAGTTATGATGAGTTGGGTTTTTATTTATAACGAAATATCTCAGAAACGAAGCTTCTATAAAGTTTTTATTAATTAGATAAATTAGTGAGAAAAATTAGTTCTAAGATATTCCCAAAACCGCATTAATGGATTTTGATCAAAATATAATCAGCAAATAGTGTACTATTTACCCTGAAAATTTCATGAAACACAGACAGACAGACAGACAGACGTCACGACGAGATTGCTAAGATAGGTCAACAAAGGAAAATTATTCGAAAACATTTTGTTCAACGAAGAATTGTTCAAAACTATTTTTTCCGAACGGAAATTTGTTCGAAGACGTTTTCTTCAAACGGAATTTTTTCAAAGGCAATTTTTTCGCAAAAATGTGTTAAATTAATTTCCCGATCTCTTTTTTTAAAGACAAATTCAGGGGTCGTGCCTGGACAGGTTAAAATACGTTTGCGGTCAGTCGACAAAGGTTAGAAAAACAGCGATTTCGACCTCCCAAAAGGAGGATAGGAGAGCTATTTTAATAAAATAAATAATTGAAAATGTCAATCCGATTAAAAAAAAAGTTTTAAACAAATTTCCGTTGCAAGAAAATATTTTAAAACAACTTCTCTATTTAAAAATACTCTGCCAATATATGGGCCCCTAAGCTCACACTAGGTACTATAGTTATAGTGTACGTGTGAGCTAATATAACTAAAAACTAAAATATATTTTATTCAACTCCAGACTAAATTACCTTTTGTTTGATACCACACAAGCCATGTTTTGACTTAAACTCAAATTTTTGAAATCTACCCCCACCCTTAAAAAAACAAAAACTAAAATGTATTTTGTTAAACTCCGGACTCAATTACCTTTCGTTTGATATCACACACGCCATATTTTCACTTAAACTCTAATTTTTGAAATATACCCCCACCCTTTTTTTTAAATAACTTAAAATGTATTTTGTTTAGCTCCAGACTCAATTACCTTTCGTTTGATATCACCCACGCCATATTTTCACTTAAACTCTAATTTTTGAAATCTACCCCCACCCTTTCATTTGGTTTGTGTTAGGTGGATTTTCTTCATTTTTAAATGGGACCATCTCGGCCCAAAACCCAGCCTAGGTACCAAATTTCATTAAAATCGGCCAAGCGGTTTTTGAGTTATGCGCGTTGGTCGTTACAGACATACAGACAGACATACAGACAGACAGACAGACAGACAGACAGACAGACGGCGCAACAAAAAAGTTTCAAAATCTTCTGAAACGCAAAGATATATAAAAATGTTTGAAATCGGAGCAACTTTTTTTTCTCGAAAAAATTAGGATCACCATAGCTCACACTACTATAGTATAGTATATGTGTGAGCTAAAATGAATTAAACATTTTTTCTTTACCGTCCTAGCCAGCCAGCGCAGCAATGGGCCAGCTCAGCAATGGCTAGAGAAGGTATTGTTTTCGAGGAAATTTTTTTTTTGTGAGAAAACGTAGAAAATGTGTTGTTTCTGTGTATTTTGACCTATTTTAGCAATATAGTCGTGACGTCTGTCTAGGTGTGTGTGTGTGTATGTCTGTCCGTAACACAATAGCTCCTAAACCGCTGAACCGATTTTCATGAGATCCTCCCAAAAAATAGTGTCCGACACTGTAACGAGCTGATTAGATATTGGTCAAAATCCATAAATACAAATGACAGTTTTTTAACAGTTAAAAAAATTTTAAAATGCTAAATTTTTAAACGAGCATCGCATCAATATGCGGTTTTTAGAATATAGTAAAACACATTTTTTTCAATAATTCGTTTTTTAGCTTTGTAGGACCTTTCGTTTCTAAGGTATTTAAAAAAAAACTGTTTTTAAGGCTGATATAATATAGCGTGGAGTGCACTGGAAGTGTAACAGTGGGCTAGGATATTATCAGACCCATCATAAGTCCATTTATTTTAACAATTTTTCGTTGAAACAAAAAATTTCGAAGAACCTTTTCTGAACTAATTTTTACGGCCCAACTAGTAGTGAGGGGCCAGAGGGGCCCGGGCACAAAAATTTTCGCCTGTGGCGAATTTCCTCTGGCTTCAATTTTTATTTCAGACTTAAGACTTATTAAAAACAACACACATGCAGATATATTTGGTTGACCCCTCCGCCCTTGAAATCTTGGATCCGCTACTGCCAACTAGATATTTAAGGTCTGTTTTTTAATTTTAAAGTTTTTATCTAACAGTACTGATGATAGCTGTTTTGTGTGGTTTTGACGAAATTAAGACGTTTTTTATAAACTTGCGTTTGCGTTTTAAATTTAATTTACCTGTCTTTGATTTTTTATTAATTAATTCAAACTTCGTTTTAAAGGCGCCAGTGCAGGTTTCAGTTTTTTTGTTCCCTTTACCAACTTCTGACATCTTTTTCACATCCTTTATTAATATTAAAATCATCATGTCAACATACACAGGTTGTATCATCAATATCAGCAAAAACTTGCTTTTCCTTTACGGTGGTTTCCTCTTACAATTTGTTTTGAAAAAAACTAGACTGACTGGTATATTTTATGACTATGTATATAATTATACCTACACCTAATATAACATACTTATAAAATATACAGAGTGATCATTTTTAGTTTTACCTTCCTAGGCAGCGTGGTGTTTTAGCCAGGGTATATTGTGGACGTTGAAATCGCCTAAAAAGGCAATTTCCGCATGTGGAAAGTTTGAGTGTATAGATACTATCACAGTTTTCGGATAATGTCGCGAAAATGTTTTGGTACTCGGTGTTACTTTGCGGTTAGTAGAGGCAGCAGATGAACTTGGTCGATGACTTTGAGGTGAATTTTAGTCATATGATATCGAGGTTCGCTGGTTCTAGCTTCGCCTCTCGATGACATGAAAGGTCATTTTTAATGTACACACAGATCCCAAAATTATGTCGTAATCGTAGGTCATAGCCGGGATAAAGATAGTTCACAATAGGCGTTGCAGAACTGATTTTAGTTTCAGTGAGAACAAGGATGTCAGGTCTTTGTTCTTCAAGATGTTGGTGAACTGAATTCATATTTGTACTTAATCCTCTGATATTGCTAAAATCAATTCCGAGTTGAGTTTTTCGTCTTCTTTTAATATCTTTGCATGAAGGACCCCCAGGATCACCCGACGCCCGGAGATCCGAGTGGTCGGGTATTTTACCTCCGGAACATTTTGATCCTGGAGGGCCATCATGCTACCTGATACTCATTGTTGGAACCGGACTGCCAGCGCAGTAGCGGACCGTGGTGATACCACTTAGCTCTACTCAGTTCTGGCATAGTGGTATCTCACCGGTCGACGCCCAATGAGTTAAAAGCGTCTACCACCTGGATTTTCCATGGGAGGTTTGCTTTAAAACAGCTGATCCCACTATTTGCTGTAATGAAATAACAAAAGTAATCTGGACTGGTTGCATATATCCCACATACAAGAAAACGCAGAGCTAATGCAAAACCTTGGTTTAGCAGCCAGTGTCAAACGGCTGTACAGAAAAAACAGAGCATATAACATTTGGAAACGACAACCAACCGCTCAAAATCACACAGAATTTCTAGAAGCCAGAAATAGTTGCAAAATTACTATTGACGCCGCCAAAGAAACATACAATAAAATAATAAAAAACAGGTTGCTGAAATGTCCAAGTAGTTCTAGGTCCTTTTGGTCTCTTGCAAAAGCTGTTGGATCAAACTTCACCAAGTCATTCATACCACCACTTACAGATAAAAATATTAACTTAGACATAACATCAGAGAAAAAAGCCAATATGCTAGACAAATGTTTTTCCTCTAACTCAAACCTTACAGTGCCAAATGGAAAAACTCCACCGTTCTTTGAAAGGGTTTCCCATATATAAAATCCCTTAAAAAGTTGGATACAAACAAAGCAATGGGTCCAGATGGCATTCCCGCGATAGTACTCAAAAATTGTGATAACGAACTCACCCCAACTTTCGTTAAATTATTCAATTTATCTTACAAGCAAGGAGTATATCCATCAACATGGAAGTCTGCCGCAGTACAACCCATTCCAAAGAAAGGAAAAAAGACAGATCCGTTAAACTATAGACCAATTGCTCTACTTCCGGTGATATCAAAAGTAATAGAAACAGTTGTGAACAATCACCTAACCAAGTACTTGGAAAAGTACAAGATTATCAACGACAAGCAAAACGGATTTCGAAAATATAGGTCAACTGACGATTTACTTACATACGTCACTTACTTATGGCAAAAAGCGATTGAGCTGCGGGGTGAAACAAGAACAATTGCCTTGGATATATCTAAAGCATTAGATTAAGTCTGGCAGGAAAATCTGTTCAACAAGCGCAAAGCAATGGGATTGTTGCCAAAACTTTGCACTTGGTTTGAAAGTTACCTTAAGGATAGATCCATTTATGTTGCACTGGATGGTCAGAACTCCAACTCTCACCAAATAAATGCTGGTGTGCCACAGGGAGCAATCCTTTCGCCAATACTTTTTCTGATTTACATAAATGACCTCATAGATAAAACAGTAAATCCACTTTATTGCTTTGCAGATGACGGCAATGTAGTCTCCTCACTCATACCACCCACATGTCTCTCCGCACGCGAATTCCATTATCTTAGACAACAAAAACCTTGTCCAGTTCAACGCACAGAAAACCCAAGCAGCTATGTTTTCAAAAAAGACCAGCATCGGCATTGGCGTAGCTAGCCTTGCTTTTCAGGGGGGGCCGTGGCCCCGGTCTATCTTGAACAAAAAGCAAACATAGGTTTTAAAGAGTCGTGCAAAGTGTGCAATGAATAAAAAAAAATACGCGCATTAAATGTTCTAATATTTTAATATAACAAATTTAATAATACATTTACCAACTTATTTATATGTATACACAGGAAGTATGTAATTCAGCAATTCTACAAAGAAAGTTTTCTACGTCGCTGACTGAAAGCGTCTACCACACTGTCTAAGTCGACCTCAACATCTTTTTCTATGAATAACAATGACAAACCTGAGTGTCTCTCTTGAATCATAGTTGTTCTAAGCCAATTAAAAACTCTCCTCATGGCAGAGAAAGACCTCTCGCAAGTTGCACTTGAAATTGGAAGAATACTCGCAACTTTAAAAAGTTGGTAGAGGTTTGGATAGGTGTTTTCTGCTATATGTTGTTTGATAGAATCATGACCAACAGTTTGATTTAACCGAAAAATACAATTCTTTAATATTAAAAATTTCCCGGTATTGCTCGACGAATTTATTCCATTTAACGACGTGGGAAAACTTAATATGAAAATGGTTATGAAATTGTCACCAAAATCGAAAAATTTTCATAAGACACTAAACGCTAACCTCAAAAAAACTAAAAAGATTATTATATTTATTTTAGAAAAACAGTTTAAAAAGGTCTTTTATAACCTTACGACATCTACAACCTGATTTCGGAAACAGAGGGGCAAAAGTCGCTGTCTTTATTAAATGCGAAATTTAACTTACACTTCTATAATATTTTACAAGATGTCGCCAATATGTATGAAATATTCAATATGCATAATTATGTTTAAATTTAAAAAATATTTTCGGGAAATTGCATAAGTGCAGAAAAGTTACCGATAATTTAAAGAGAAAAAGCCTAATTCCGCAAGACAAGGGGTTTTTCCTGAAATGTAAACATTATCTGAATGATTTTAAATTTTAATGCACCTATTTTATTTGAATAATTCCCGAATAATAATAGAAAAGTATGTATTTTCAGCGTCATGTTCTTTTATTACTAGTCGGTAGGGGAGGCCTAAAATATCTTAGGGGGGCCTGAGGGACTTCAGGGGGGGCCAGGCCCCCCCTGGCCCCCACCTAGCTACGCCAATGAGCATCGGTGAGCCAAACATCATGCTATCTGGAAGTGCTGTTACATTGCAGAGCCAGTTGAACATCTTAGGAGTCACTGCAGAGACCAACATGTCTTGGTACAGTCACATTAGCAGGTATAGCTAAAATGGCGTCCCAAAAGCTTGGGGTGCTATTTCGTACAAGACATCTATATACACCAAGCCAACTGCTGACACTCTACACAGCCCAGATTCGACCAACTATGGAGTACTGCTCACATATATGGAGTGCGGCACCCAAACATACCTTAATGCTTTTGAACACCGTGCAAAAACGAGCTATCAAGCTGATCAATGACCCCGCACTTCCCCGTAGCTTAGATAGTCTCGAACATCGAAGAACTCTGGGCGATATATCTCTTCTTCTACAGGTATTGGCACGTATGATCCCCCCGGGAGTAGCACTTACTAGGCCAACACGTCAAACGGACGGTAACCATCAATTTACTGTTAAAGGCACCAACAACCTCATTATATCAGAATTCATATCTCTGGAGAACAGCATCGCTGTGGAATAAACTCCCTGCGACAGTTTTCCCTGCAGGTTACAACCTGAATCGTTTCAAAACCAACATACAACAACATTTCCGCACACTTGTCGCTTCTCGAGCGTGATAGGGATCTCCTTGCGAGTGCGCACAACCGTAAAAAAAAGCGCAGCAATGGCTAGACAAGTTATTTTTGTCGACAAAAAAAATTGAGATAATATCTAATATGTGTTACTTGAATGTGTTTTGACCGTAGCAATATCATCGTGACATCTGTTTGTGTATGTGTATGACGGTCCAGCCCAGGAGAGCTTCTGAACCGCTATACCGATTTTCATGAAAAATAGTGTTCAACAATTAAATTGTTTTTTGCTTTTTTTGTCCTAATTTTTACTTTTTATCTCCGTTAAAAAGTTAGCATTTTAAACTGTCAAAAAACTGTCACTAGCATTAATATATTTTGACCAAAATCTAATCAGCTCTTAACAGTGTCGAACACTATTTTACCTGAAAATTTCATGAACATCGGTTGAGTGGTTTAGAAGCTATCGTGTTACGGACAGACATACATACACATATACAGATTGACGTCACGACGATATGGCTAAAATAAAATAATTTTTTTTTTTTAAGTGCCTAGAGTGCCTATATGATAAACCGGCGCTGTTAGAGACAAAGGAAACTGTGAAACTTTCCATAATCTAGAAATATTTTTATTTTATAATTTTTAGTATAAATAGTCAAAATGTATGTAGGTCAGTGGCGTATATACGGGGGGGGCGGCCCCCCGTATATACGCCCCCCCCGAAGCTAAGATTTTTTTGGATATTTTCCACATTTTTCATGAATACAAACATAAATAGCATAAAATACAGCCTCATGAGGTCTCGGGCCCCCCCCCAAAACTGTCTCCGGCCCACCCCAAAACTTTTTTCTATATACGCCACTGATGTAGGTATACCTATACCTACTATATTTAAATCCTCTTATGTAGGAAAAAACGCAGCACTTAGAAACCTGTTACCATAATCTATTTTTAAAACCATAAATATCTCAAGAAATTCTTCAAATAAACTTAAAGTTTACCCAACATGTGGTGTGTTTGTCAAAACGTTTCAAGATAAGAAAGAGCTTTCTGTGGGATAAGTAAGGACCAAGTTTTTATCTTTTCAATAAATAGGTTTCAAGATTAGGTATACAAGAAATATAAAAACTGAAAAAATAAGATTATAGATTTTTGATAATCTTATTGACTTCTGTGGTGATACCGCAAGATAGTAATTCCTACAGATGAAGAACAAGTTATTTGAGATAATATTGGTGGAAAAAATATTATTTTTGCTAAAAAGTCGGATTTACCGTAGTCGACCGGAATTCCGTCACCTTCAGCTCCTTAGTATTCATGGACTGACTTTTAAGATATTATACAATGTTCTATGTGTTGATATATTGAATTATTTTTACTTGTGCTGAAACTTTGGACATTTCATTAATTGTATTCTATTTTGAGAATTTAAATCTTTCTATATTTTTTTAGTAAATATAAAAAGTTAGAGATCCGAAATTTCTAATTCCGACATAGTGCTTAATAAAATATTTTACCATATATTACCACTTTAAATAAGTTGTTTAAAAACCCAAAAAAGACTTAATTACCAAATTTTGTGGTAGTATATGTCTGTCTGTCGGTATAACTGTCCTAGAATTGTCTGTCGGTCTATCTGTCTGACTGTAACATAACAAAAAATTCGCCTAACCTATACCTGTGGTATGCGAAATGATAATTAATAGTTTTTAGTGGGTTGGAGCCTTCTAAGATATTTGTATCTTACAGTAAATGGAATATTTGGAGCAAACATTTCTGGATAGGTAGGTAACCATTTTTCGTTAGATATGAAAAGGAGACAGCCTCTTTCATATTCCACCAAATGTGAAAAATCACAACCTGAAAGCCGTCATTGCCGTAACCTGAATTTCGATACCCAAATTATCACAGATTTTAAATGAGTAGGGGGACAAAAAATATGGCGGAATTTGAAATTTAAAATGTTTAACTTATTGTAGGTTTTATCATCTTACATTTTTTGTCTCTAGAAGGTTGTTGATATGGAAAAAACTGAACTTAAAAAGATTGTTGCCCAACTCCGTCACCTTTATTTTTTACAAATATAAAACAATCGAAAAGTCGTCATTGCCTCATAGCCAGAATTCCGACACCTTAAATTTAAAACACATTTTCAGAATAAATATGGAAATAGCCTGTGACGGAATTTAGGATTTAGAAAAGATCAAATGTGATTCTCATTGAGATGTATTTTTCGTTTTTTGATAAATGTAGGTATGAACAAAACTAATTTGAATATACATTGTTTTTGTTGGGAATTCCGTCACTCCTGTCGGATTTCCGGGTCAATGGTTTTTGTAACCCAAACCCCGCCACGCCGTTCTTATTAAAAATAATCGAAAAAAAGAACAAAATTGGTTTAGAAAAAATACAAATATATTAGGTAATAATATAATAAAGTACCTAAAAATTAGTACGTGCAAGTGGCTTACCTTATAATAAAATGCTACATTCCGCTTCGACAGTTGAAGCATGACTAAAATAATTTTTTGCGCGCAGCTTCTTTTTAACCAATACAGTTGAAGTTTGCGCATAGTATTGCCAGATATATAGGTGAACAGATAAAGTATTTTTTTGGAATTCCCTTGTAGGATTTGCTTAATAATTCAAAACAATTCTAAAAATTGACGGTATTCAGGTGGGTGTCGAAATTCGGGTTGAGTACGGTAGGCACTTATAGGAATTTTTGAGAAACAATCAAGGTTTTACGTTGGTTTTGACAATAACCATTGTTGCAAAAGGGCAATCTAATTGTATATTATATATATGGCGCACTTAGGAATTAATATGCGGTTTTAGCCATACTTCAATTTTTCATTATTTAAAAAATCATTTATATCTTGCATATTATGCAAGATATTTAAATTCTTTTAAAAAATGATGCTGTTAAAATGGCTCATGTCATTTTTCGTAAAAATGGTTACTCCTGATCTGATTTTTTTAAAATAATATATTAATTTTTATTAATAATAAGTCGTATTTTTTTTTACTTTTGTAAAAATTAATTTTTGTTTTTTACTGAACAGGATATCAAAAGAAAATTTTGACAACATTTGTTCCCGCTAAATAAATTGTAAAATGTTTTGACAGAAATAGAGTATTTTACAGAATAAGAAAGATATAAAATACTGTTGAAGTTACGAGATTTAAAAATATCTAAAGATAATATTCAGGATTATTAAAATGAATTAAAAACAAAATTGGTGCACATTCTTAAAAGATAAAAATATAGGGTCAATAACAAAAAATAAAAATGTGCCTCATGCCTCATGCAGTCTCAAAAAATGGTGTGTGTACAAATTTATGAATGAAAGAAGTCTATATTGTGAAATCTTGATATCTTTGTATGTTGTTTGAGAAATTTGATATAATTGTATACGAGTAGTGTCCATGCAGGCCTTGCAGATGTGGACACATCTGTGTAGATTGTTTATTAATAAAAAGTAAAGTGCGATCAAAATTAAACTACAGAAGTTAAACTAGTAAAATCAGACGCCGCAAGTAAATTTTGTCAATAATTGCGGTCCAGGTATTGGTATTTCGAGGAAGAGGTCGGTGTTGAATTAGTGCTAATCACGCACTTTAAGTAGGATTATATGAAAAGTTCTTGCACTTGATTTTCTTCTTCTGTTTATGATTTTAGCTGGTGCTCTGATTATTTTACAGAAGAAACAAAAATAATCGATGTAGGGCTTTTTAAAAAAAATCATTTCTTGATACCCTAATTCTGATACGTCGTAACCCACAAAAAAATGAAAATTCATATTTTTGCGTCAAAGGTTAGTAATTATGCATAGCTATGTATATGCTGCTTAATCCTCGCAACCATTAGCTTCTAAGTTTTCTTATTCCTGTAAAATTTTGTTGAGTTGGGTTACGACGTGTCAGAATTAGGGTGACGTTTTAGTTTTACGTTCAATATAGGAGTCTGCTTTTCAGAGTTCAAACCAGAGATAAGAAGCAGTCTTTTTTGTCATCGTCGCACGGTGGTCAGCTTTTCGGTTCTGAACGATCGAAATTATTTTATGGTTTTAATTTTGACAAATTGATGCTGAAAGTTAGGAAATGTCATCTAGCGTTAAAAAAATTTGATTTTAATATACTGTGCATTCTGGAGATGGTAAAGTCGCCTCCAAAAATAATGTTGCATATCGTTTTTTTTCCTCTTAAGCAAAAAACTTGTGTGTACGTAACTGGCTTGTAGCTTTTTTGATTTAACATAGCTTTTTTATAAAAATTTAACTAAATTTATTAATCTTGCTATACTATATATCAATTTTGTACCATGCACTGATATTCTTTATCGTAGTCTTTATATTTACCATTTTTATATACATAGTTTAAAACGGATTGATTTTTATCCTGTGAAACCGGTGTTTTGTGCCAGATTTTAAATAAATTACGTCGGCCAATCCATGCGTCAACGCTGAAACATAAGTCATAGCTAATACAGCGGCAAGAAGCGACAGCTGAATGTAGCACATATACAACCCTTGATACATGATTGAAATAATAAAGTCACAAACGCAATTGATACGTAACTATCCAGACTTTTTCAGTCCAATATACTTAATACATATTTGAAAAATTATAATAAATCAATACACAACTTTTATCTAATTTTTTTAATAAGCAAATTGAAACTTTACAAATGGTTTAATAGTAAAAATTAAAGATACCAACCCATATTTTAAATATACGTGAAGAAATCACCATATAATCTCTGGTTTATCAACTTGAAGCACGTTTGAAAATCGCCTTTCCGCGCGGAATAAGTGCGGATCATTATGCAGGCTATCAAACGGCCTATGACTTGTTGTCGTAATAAGTGACAACGAATTAGTTGATCGATTTTCGGCATTGGGGTCTACCAATGAATAGTGTATTCATTGGGTCTACTAATAAGGTAATTGGGCACTTTTTTAAGACTTAGTTGTTATGATAGAACATAGTTTGATATTGAGGTTTCGATCGTCCAAATTAGACAAGCGTACCTCCGTGCGTCGCAGCGGCGGCTCGTGTCAATACAACATGGTAGTGCCAGAATTTTCAGTCAGAAAAAACCATTGGGGGTGTTGCACGCAAATGTTTACCCACATGACATTAAGAAACATAACTACTATGTTTGGGGTTTCTAATTCTATATTTTTTTAAAGAAACTGACCCATTTACCCACCCGAATTCCGCCATGAAATGACGCAAAATTTATCAAAATATTCTGATGAAATAATTGAAATGTATTTGTTAAGGGCGTAAAAACAATGCGAATAATACGACTAACTCCGATGGCCTGTGCCCGGCACATAAGTTCTTTAATTTTTCTTATTTAAACAACGCTAAAATGCCCAACATTACACACTTATTGGAATAAAACCTGACCTTATTTTAAAATCGACCGTATTGTGACAGATTTGCATATATAAAGCAGCTGGTTTCTTTCAAAATTCGGCCTTTCTGTATTTAAAACCGAATTCATTAGTGTCGGTATTTATTAAATGTAAGTTAGCGTCTTTATTATTAAAGTTGGCTTTGGTATGTCAATTTTGAAAGGTCAGCTGTTAGTTTTCTGTGTAAATGTGTCAAAATAAAGTCAGGTTTTATTCCAATAAGTCCCTATTGGCCCTATCGGTGTCGCTTATAGGCTGCAGATTCGAAGAAGCCAAGAGAAAAGTGGTCGTGTTCGACGCTGCTTTGGGTTTCATTGCATCGCCGTTGCATGCAGTCGGAGTCGGATTTACTGCATAGCATAGGGTCACCGAATTTCAAATAATATATAAATTAAAAAGAAATGCATAAAATAAAAAACAATAAAGATGTTTTAAAAATAAAAAAACGTGTTTTTGCAGAAAAATACGGTAGTGCCATGGCACCGTTGCACTACCTCACAAGCCGCCACTGCATCGTCGTTCCACCTCCAAAGCGGTTTTTCCAGTAAAACACACACTGCATCGTACACAGGGAAAATTATGCAAAATAATTAACATAAATGGACACACAGATTACCACGCGACCTAACCGAGCCGTCTACTGTGACCAAACTCAAAAAAGAAAACCAAACAGCTGAAATCAAGAGACGAGTAGGATTGGCCTGGGCAGCATTCGGTAAATTAAGCTACAGATCCTCAGTACCTTAAAACCTGTACTTACCTATGGATGGATCCCTGACCTTACAAAATCAAACATGAATAAGGTAACAAAAGCTCAAAGATCAATGGAAAGACAAATGTTACAAGTAAAGCTAACATATCGAAAAACGAATAAATAGATGAAAAATAAAACAAAAGGAAGGGATGTCAGAGAAGTAGCAAAATTAAAATGGAAATTTGCCGGTCATAATAACAGACAGAAAGACGATCGATGGAACAAATGTATTGTAGACTGGAGACCTTGGGAAAATAAAACAAGTAAGGCAAGACCAAAAATGAGATGGGCGGACGATTTGAAGAAACCGGCGGGAACAAGATGGATGAACACGGCGACAGACAGAGAAGAATGGAAGATATTGGGGCAGTCCAAAGATGGATTGAAGAAGGCTAAATAGATAGAACGCTTATGATTACTTCCAAAACAAGAGATAACAAATTTTTTATTCAAGAATATCTACATATTTTATCACGCCCAGCTTTTATCATCAAATCCCGTTATGCGCGATGGCGCTGTAAGAATAAGAAAGGGTGCATTGCGTGGTTTGTTTGCCTATCGTCTTGTTCGTGTATGTTTGGCTAAACGAAATTCCGTTAACTATAAAGAATCTGCAATTTAACAAATTTTTGTAGAAAATCGACTAACATGCTTTAGCTAGCAACGGTTTAGTTTTTCCAAAAAGCAGTAAATGTTTTATTGAATATTTTTAATAGATAAAATAAATTAATGCTTTTTGGGTTGAATTTAATAAATAATTTAAGATTAATTGGTGTCAAAAAAATACACTTTTTTTGGCTAGTTACTGCCTTTTTCCATATTTGGGCAGAATTATTTCGATTTCATAATAGCTATAATAAATTTCTTTTTATATTTATGAGATTTTTTTAAGCGATGCTTTTGAGGGAGTTAATTTGGAAATTTTTGACATGTAATGTAGATGGTATGTGTGTGTGCACTAAGCGTGTAAGTGACAAAACAATGGCAATTTTTGCCTATCCTGATATGATTAGCACCGCATGCCACTGCCCAGTGGTGTATTTAGGAAAAAGCTTTGGGGTGGCCGCAGTGGCGTGTCGTATAGGGCGCCAGGGGGACAACCCCCCCCCCCGCTGTGCACTTGGCGCCCCTGGCGTCCTTTTTGAAAAAAATAGAATTAATAGTGTTATTATTTTAAAAAAAGGTCTGTAATTTATTTGACTCACATACCTATATTTGCGCCCCTTAAGGTCTTCGCCCCCCCGTCCTTTTATCCACGACACGCTACTAGGTGGATGAGACCGTTTGGGGCGGGGGGGGGGGCGACACCCTGTGAGCCAGTATTTTATGCTATTTTATTTTTGAATTCATAAAATATAAATAAATAAATAAATAAAAAGGGCTTTATTTTCAACTCAGCGAAGTTAAGCACAAGCTTCTGTTAACTGAGGATTACATTATTTAGCTTAGTATATAACAATTAATATTTTAAAAAAAACAACAAATAATCAATAATATATACTAAAACTACAAATAAATGAGCAGAAAATTATAAAAAATTTTATGTGTAAAAAAATTAAAAAAATATTATCTTCGGGGGGGGGGCCGGGCCCCTTTCTCATATATGCCACTATCACTAATAGCCTTCTTCTGTTGAAAGATTGCATGTGAAATAAACGTTTGGCAGGAAGGGTTCTATCTATTTTTGACTCTACCATACTTAAGTTTTTTATTTATCTCATTACAAATTATCTATACGTATGTTGCTAACTTGGGGTCAAATCGAGGGGTCAAATCTGACTGAGACAGATCACTGTTATGGCGCCTGCTCACTTTGATTGATATAAGGTCTCGTATTGTAGGTTAACATTATAAAAAATTGTATAATAATAGTCGTTAGTCGTTTATAGAGGGCAACTATAACGCAAATAAAATATTAGAATGCTATACAGGGCGGCGACTTTAAATGCTTGCGGGTTATTAGTTGGTCCTCAGACAAATCTAAATACGAGTGGCTTAAAACATGTGTTTGAAAGTAAATGGTAATATTGTCCACAAAATCGCATGCTTGGGTTACTCAGTCCAAAACTCGTCTGCGGCAGTGCACTCTGAAATAAAACCCATGGAAAAGATTTGCATCGCTTTTTTTGTTTAAAACTGTACCTAAAATCCCAACTGTTCGTTGATTAAAGATTATTTTGTGTTTTGCCAATAACATAAATCCTTAAAAATAATCATTGTATTTAGGTCAATTCTTGGGTTAAACCATTAAATAGTCCTTTGATGCTAGTGGACGGCGGGCGGCGGGCACGGCGACGACGAGGTAGCAAAGCAATTGAGATATTAAATTGTAAATAAAAATGTAGGGATATTTTTACTACAGGTTACCCAATAAAGAGGTAAATAATAAGCAGTCTTTTATCTTGGTGAAATCAACAATGGCTGATCATTCGGAGTTATTCTCAGGGCCGGATTAAAATGTGTTTTTTTGCTTAAAATTAATGTGATTGCCACGACCTGTATATGTGTGATATAAAAAATTAATTAAAATTGATCCCTCTAGCTGTGTCAACTTAGATATAATGACAATTGGTTTAATTTTTTGATTATTATGCCAATAAATAATCACAAAATATTATTCTGGACTTAAACACGTTTAGCTAAATTTCCTTTCACGCTTACATATAACTATTTATTTGCAGGTAGTAAGTTACGGTCTCCGGTTTTAACATTATACTTACTTTTATTATTATACAATTATATTTAACTTCCAATTAAGAGCGAAATTTGTTTTTCCAGTAAATATAATTTTCAACCATTTAACAACAAAGCCTTTGTACCTGCTCTTATGGAAGTGCTGATATAAAAATTTTATCTACAGGGGTTTTCCATACATTTTTACCAAGCAACCAAAGAGTTGTTCGAATAGATACAAAAAGATGAGTAACACGTTTTATGTCTTAATTTAATGTTTTGTTCGCATTCATGCTCATTGAAACGAACAAATTAATTCCAATTTTCCACCCCTGTACAACTGAAGTTTGAAATATCGACTCCGATCGGATGGCGTCGCATATCGCGGGTCCATGCATCGCGCAAACGATTGCTCTTTGCCACTCCTCGAAGGCACGTACACATACGTATACTCGTTCGGCTTCGCACCGAGACATGCGAATTCTTCCGCCGATGAATACGTACCTAAAGAACAATTTTAGGATTTTCAGGAGTCTGCGCAAAAATTGAAAAATAATTTTCGAATTTTGGGAAACATTTCAGTATTTTAAACACGACTAGGTTTCCAAATGTCTTTAAAGTATCAAACGCACTGAATCTAGGGTGGGTGGGTTTTACACTTTAAATAAAATAATTTTTTTTATATGGCAAATATCAATGAAGAAAACTCACTGAGGTGATGTCGCAAGGCTCTTCTCTGGCCCTACGATCTTCGAGGCGCGTTCAGAAAAGAAGTTATAATCCAGTGTTCCAATATGAAATAATGAAGTAGCTCCGTGCATTCCTATCCCCACTGGCTGCCGTTCCCCTCGGCTCCTCTACGTCACTGAATCGATTTGAATGTTTAAAAGAACAAGCTCAAATTCAGAAAATTCGAGGAATGAATTTCTCTCATTTGCACAGGTCTGTAGACAGTCGTAAAACATGCACCTTTTTAGGCGTGCTTATAATCACCTCCTTGTTATAATTAACAGTTTTAATTAGTCAAGCCAATTAGAGAAGCTACTTAACCGTCTTGCTTAATTTGGTGCTAAAAGTACTATTAAGTGCCGTTTCGGTGGAGAAGATTTTATTGGGTTTGATTATTTGTTTATTTGTGCAGGGCTTTTAAAACGGTCGGACCATGATCTACAACATTGTTGACGTCACAGGGAAGGCTGTTTTTTTTGGTCACGTCACGACACAGCTAGCTGATTGTCTTTAAAATATTGAAGTTGGAATCACGGTTCATAAATATTTGATTTTTTTTAAAAATAAAGCCGGCTTTGAGATTATTTTTACTATATTCTTGTAGAACAAATTTTTAAAATGTATAATAGTCCTTAATTTTCCAGAGCCGCTTCATTAGCTCACACAAAAATTAAATTTAAAGCAAAAGCGAATATGTTCGTTTCTGCGTGGAAAGTAATCGGCTCACCTACATCTATTTGATTATATTCAGCTGACTTTTAAAACTTTAAAATAGGTATATATACCGGGTGGGCCAAAAAAAC
The DNA here is from genome assembly GCA_963576565.1 of Aspidapion aeneum. Taxonomy (NCBI): domain Eukaryota; kingdom Metazoa; phylum Arthropoda; class Insecta; order Coleoptera; family Brentidae; genus Aspidapion; species Aspidapion aeneum. The sequence continues at coordinate 33,560,609 of OY755045.1, forward strand.
CGGACAATTTTTTTTCATTATAGCTTTTGAACTGTACAATCGATTTTAATGGGACAAACTGCACTTGATTGCCTTGCCAATCATGTCTGCATTTATTTCCTTATAACTTCATTACTACTGAACCGATTTTGACGAAATAAAAAACATCCTGGTGAGAATTGATTGCTTTTTAAAGATCATGATCAAAATTTACCGCCATCTATAAATTTAAGATGGCGGACAGAATCATACTTGATTCTTCAAAATGGCGTGTTTATTCTTATTTTCTGTAAAATGTTTCAATTTTTTTAATCTATAGGAGAGCACTTCTTTTCTCCCGCTTAACAAGGTACAAAGTAATAAAACCGGTTAAGTGGTTCTTACAAAAGCTGATTTTGTTTTAACCATTGTTTTACAAATTATACGACTGCATTGCCGATCCTGTCTGCATTCCGTTCTTAATAAATTCATTATTATTGAGCCAATTTTAGTAAAATAAAAAACATCATGGTGCAGACCAATTGGTCTTTAAAGTTTGCACCATGGTGTTTTTTATTTCACTAAAATCGGTTCAGTAATAATTAATTTATAAAGATATGAATGCAGACAGGATTGGCAATGCAATCGTATACTTTGTAAAACGATGGTTCAAACAAAATCCGATTTTGTGAGAACCACTACACCGATTTTATTAATTTGTACCTCTTTATGCGGGAGAAAAGTAGTGTTTTTCTATAAAAAAAACTAAAACATTTTCGCAAAATAAGAATAAACACGCCATTTTGAAGAATCAAGTATGATTCTGTCCGCCATCTTAAATATTAAGGTGGCGATAAATTTTGATCATGGTCTTTAAAAAGTAATCAATTCTCACCAGGATGTTTTTTATTTCATAAAAATCGGTTCAGTAGTAATGAAGTTATAATGAAATAAATGCAGATATGATTGGCAAGGCAATCGTATAATATGCAAAACAATGGTTGAAACAAAAATTTTTTTTTTAGAACCACTGAACCGATTTTGCCAGTTTATAACTTGTTGTGCGTGGCAAGCATGCAGCTTTTTCAGTAACTCCCAACAAACAATTAAAGTTGTAACGACGAAACCCCAACTAGAAAGAATTTCTTAAAAGTAACCGCAACGTACTCCCGCTACGTCTCAGTATACCATACAGCGACGTTATAATTCCCTAAGTGGGGAACCAATTTCTGGTTATAACTACTTGGCCAAGTGTTTAAAGTCACTGTAGTAACAACTACACTACTACGTCGTAGCCAGGTATCTACTACGTCGTAGAGGCTGTTTTTTTCCGTAATGGCATAAAAGTTGCGATGTAGTTGCAAATAATATAATCGTTTCTTTTTGGTAGAATTGTTACACAATATGGTGGACACAACAGTAAACAGACTCGCTTAGTTTTTTTGTTTGGTTATGGTTATAATATGAACTATGTTATCCAAAAGTGTGAGAATTTACGAGCAGAGGATCAAAATTCGAGTGCGACGCAAAGTTTTTTGTATAACATGCATTATATATATTGCAAAAAACCGGTGCGCCCGTAAAATTGAGCCGTTTTCTGGTAGCTGATGGAATTTTTGTGTTGTGATTTTGGAGGTTATGTTTTCATAATCGACAGTTAAGTCCAACAAATGGTGCTTAAGAAGAGCATTTTTGGTAAGCTTCAACTAATTTGTTTATAAAATAGTATGGCTCTTTAACATGAGCTCATAAAACGACAACAAAAATATTAAATTTTCTTTCTTACATAAAAACATGGCGTCCCAAACTATATTCCCTGATAGTCGAAAAGGTTACTTGAAAGTAGTTGCGGCTTTAAAGTTGATCCAAAAAGTTATTTTGTCTACATTGTTACATCAGATGTTACTATGATGACACAAACTTTTGTGGTAAAAATTAAAGTTATAATGTAGTTGTCGGATACACTTGTTTGGGACTCCAATGAAGCTTAACTTTCTAGTGGTAATTAAGTAGGATATAAAAGTCAGGGCGACTACGAAATAACGACTAAAAAGAAAGTAAAACTTTAGCAACGTCCTATTGTGGTAGAGAAGATTATCAGAATCGACTATCAAGAAACAATCCTATGAAGTAGTTTAGAGGGTCGTTTTTACGAAACATCTACTATTTCCTGATACTAAATAGTAGTTAGAACTAAAAAGTAACAAATTTTGGTTGGGATCACCACATTTCTCCTATAAGAAAGTAGCAAAGCCTTTAGAACATGTAGCCGCTACTATAAATGTTAGTTGGGCTTATTAAGACATGTTCGCAACACAAGAATAAATGAGCATCTTTGAAGGGTATATTTTAATTTTGTCCGCCATCTTGGATTTTGAGACGGCGGACAAAAAAATATATTTAGTCAAAACTATGATTAATTCTCTATGAAGTGCAGTTTGTCCCATTAAAATCGATTGTATAGTTCAAAAGCTATAATGTAAAAAAAATTGTCCAATTTTTTTGGTCCACCCGGTTCATGTTTTAACAAAAGCTACATCATCAAAAAATGATTTTTTGCAGTGTCATTTAGTTTTAAAAAGATTAACACTGGTATTATTGGATTCTAAATAAACTTTATTCTAAAAACTTATAAAAAATTCAATTTCGTGTCGAACTCTATTTTACCTGAAAATTTCATGGACATCGATTCAGCGGTTTAGGAGCTATCGTGTTATGGACAGACATACATACACTGAAAAAACAAATCCTTGGCGCAAATGCATAATGCATTTGATATATGCCAAATGACTGCTGATTTTGAACTGAGAAAACCATGGTTTTAGAAAAAGACAATTCTTTGGAAAGAAGAGCTATTCTCTTATCTAAATGAGTTATGTTTTTTACTCAAAACCATGCTGTCATCAGTTTCAAATCTTAGGCATTTGGCATATATCAAATGCATTATGCATTTGCCCCAATGATTTGTTTTATCAGTGTACACACACCGATTGACGTCATGACGATATTGCGAAAATTATACTAAGTATTTTGTAATAAAAATGTCCTTTGTTAATTACCTATGCCATGTGTTTTTCATTAAAACCAAAAAAAAACATTTTTTTTGGTATAATTTTTGGTTATTTCTTTGAATTTTTCGAATTAACTCAAAAAAGTGGAGCAAAGTAACCTCGTTTTACGGTACTAAACGAAATTTAGATTTACATAAGACAATGCGGTTCATGCACTTGCTATGTGCCCCCCTGAATATGCCTCTTTTTGCATGATTAGCTATGCAAAAATGCATAGATAAAACTTTGGCACCATAATTTAGTCAATTCTATTAAATACATAGATTTGATTTTTAAAAAAAATCCATAATTAAAAATCTTTTTCCACATTATTTTTGCATTTTTTTCCATTACAATAAATCGGTAGGTAAGTTAAATTGAGTTTTAAAACAGACCCCTTGAGGCTGTGGGCCCTAGGCAAATGCCTAGAGTGCCTATAGGATAAACCGGCTGCTTCCAGCGGGTTCTTTAATCGAACCGGCTTTTACCAAAACCCTCAAAACTTTTGTTTTTATTTTAAAAGCATTTTTAAATAAACAAAACAACAAATTTTAGGAATTTTGATAGCGTTTCTGCGCAGCAAATACCTCCATTTCTTGATTCAACAACAAAATATCCTATAAATATTTTTGTTTGTCGTCAGAACTTGACCTAAGCGATAAAAACTTTTCCAGCGCCATTATTTTTGGCTTTCTACAGTGGCGTATATAGAAAAAAGTTTCGGGGTGGGCCCGAGACCCCATGAGGCCGTATTTTATGCTATTTTATATTTGTATTCATGAAATATGTAAAAAGTATCCAAAAAAATCTTAGATTCGGGGAGGGACGGGCCCCTTAGCCCCTCCTTTTACATACCCCACTGGCTTTCTTCGAAGTTTTCACGAAAATATTAACTGATAGACTAACAACAAAATTTGACGGATATCAATGAAAAGAACAAGCAGGCTTCAGAAAAGTTTCCAGCCCAGTTGAAATCATAAGAATCCTAATAGAACGAGTTAAGGAATACACCATTGCACTAGATATTGCGTTTATAGACTTTCAAAACGCTTTCGGTAGCATTGAGCACTGGGCAGTAAAAGCATCTTTAATTAATAGCCGAATAGACAACAGATACACAGACTGAATAGCCAATATATATGGCAAAGCAACAACATCAATCAAAATCCACGAAGGAACCAAGCCAATCCGCATAAACAGAGGTGTCAGTCAGGGTGACATAATATTCCCTAAACTATTTAACCAGGCCCTAGAGGATGTTTTTAGAAAATTAGATTGGGATGAAATAGGCATCAAAGTAAGCGGACAATACTGGAACCACCTAAGGTATGCTAATGATATCGCCTTAATAACAGAACTGTTAAAAATGCTGGAAGAACTGGATACAGCAGTTAAAAATATAGGCTTGAGTATGAATTATACTAAAAGTAAAATCATAACAAACACAGATGAAGATATCACGATCAGAATAAACCAAGAAAAAATAGAATAGAATAGAACATAATATATATATATATATATATATATATATATATATATATATACCTGGGACAAATTATTAAACTAAAAAAAGAAAACCAAACAGCTGAATTCAAGAGACGAGTAAGATTGGCCTGGGCAGCATTCGGTAAATTAGGCTACATATTAAAAAATAAAAAATATCCTCAGTACCTCAAAACGAAAATGTATAACCAATGTATCCTTCCTGTACTTACCTATGGATCCCAGACCTGGACACTTACAAAATCAAACATGGATAAGGTAACAAATGCCCAAAGGTCAATGAAAAGAAAAATGTTGCATGTGAAGCTAACAGACAGAAAAAGAAATGAATGGATAAGAAATAGAACAAAAGTAAGCGATGTCAGAGGAGAAGCAGCAAAATTAAAACGGAAATTTGTCGGTCATAATATCAAACAGACAGATCGGTTAAAAAAAAAACAGAACAAAAGGAGACCAAAAAAAAAAACAAAAGAGAGAGAGGGAGACTGGAAAATGTATAAGATTTATGGTCTCTTCCTCTCAGTAAAGTTGGTCATGACTCCTGATTTGTCTGTGTTTTTTTAATAGGTTTTACATGTTTGTTAAAATGGATCTCTGGATCCGCCACTCTAGATCACTGTTTGATTTAACTTAAAAACTCTTAACTTTTAAAATTTTTGAATGTTAGCAACTTCCTATTTCACTCCATTCTCCGCCTAATTTTAGTACACATGTTAAAAGTTTGCTAAACAAATGTCAGACGTCGGGCTCTATTTAAGGTTTTACGATATCCCAATTTCTGATAGCTCAATGGCACTCTTAGGCATGTACCAATTTTACACTTGGTAAAACGGGTATAGTTAAAACAAAACTTTTGCTTTTTCAGATAAGAAATTATAATGAACTCCATACTAACAAAATTAATATTTTTTGCTTATGGTTTATTTTTTAGTTTTTTATTGTTTTTTTGTCAAGTGTGTGTACAAAAATTATTTTGAAAAAAAAATATTTCTTTAATTTTTTATATTTCACCTTATTTTTTTTCACAATAGGCGTTTTTGAGTAAAATAACAGCAAAATTTACAGCTGTTACCGATTTCCTCAATAAGGCTAAAGGTAATTTTCAGTATAAATAAAGAGAGATTTTGGAACAATATAAAAATAACGATAACACAAACGTTAAATTCTTGGTTTCACATAACTTCAATTTTGGTTTCTTTTTTTTAATATGTGTTAGATTTATGGCTTTTTACAAAAAAAAACTATCGAATTTTATTTTTTTTTATAAAAAAAAATTACAAAACTATAAAAAATAATAACGTTAAAGAAAGACCTACGTAAGTACCGGACGCTGTTATCGTAAATACCCATAAAATAGCTAATGCGCAAACTCACTAATAATAGATACTTATTAGAAGTGAGAAAAAAGGTCATACCGTTATATGCTTGGCAACACTCTCTCTAAATAAAGGAACTAGCAGCCTGCGTTATTCGAACACAAGTAAGATCAAACATTATCCTTTAGTAAGGGATAAAGTTCAAACCAGGTGACTGCGCATGCCACTGATAAAGGATAAGTGAAAAATGGGACATGCAAAAGTCCCTAATAACTCATTTGTCCCAGCTGCGTTATACTTATTTTGGATTTGAAATTTTCATCATAATTTAATAATAACTGTAACGAAGTGTTAACTTAAACTAAAATGTTCCTAATGTCGCAAGTAATGCCGTTTTACTAATAAATAGAAACTGTTTGACAGATGGTGTAAGTATGTCGTTCCACAAAATTAGATAAGTGGCGATGATTGGTGGCAAATGTGGCACATTTGTGTGCCACCCTGTTTGTTTAGAATAAGAATATAATAAGGGTTTTTTGATAATATACAGAGCGATTCCTTGGTTTCGTCTCGCGAGCTTAAAGAGTCACCTTCAAAAAATCTGAAGAATCGGAATAATTACACTTTGTTACGGTTATTATTATTGCTGAGTCTGCGCATTAGCAGCTCCTTGCTCCTTTTTTTTACTTACGGTAATGTCTTCCGGTAGTTACGGTGGCCGTCCTTTAATATTTTGTATTGTGTTTTTTCAATGCAGTCGAATTTTTTACTAAAATTCGGTAGCTTGGTTTGTAAAAAGCAATAAATCTAATAAAAATAAATAAACAAATATAAATAAACAAAAAGTTGAAGGTGTGTGAAACTACTAAATTAACGTTTGTGTTATACTTATCTTTAGTATTCCAAAATCTAACTTTTTTGCCCTGAATCAGTGGTGGCTCGTGAAGTAGTGCCACTGAGCCATGGCACTACCGCATTTTTCCGCAAAAACAGGTTTTTTATTTTTAAAACATTTTTATTGGTTTTTATTGTATTTTATGCATTTCTTCTTCATTTATATATTATATGAAATTCGGTGGACCTGTGCAATGCAGTGGATCATACTAGGACTCGATGCGACGGCGACCCACTGAAACCCAAAGCAGCGTCGAACACGCTGCCACTTTTCTCTTAGCTCCTTCGAGTAGAGATAGTAGTCTATATGAGCGAGAGTGATAGGGCCAATGTTGGGAATTTTAGCGTTCTTTAAATGGGAAAACTCAAAGAAATTTTGTGCCTAGTACAGGCCATTAGTTAGTCGTATTATTCACATTGTTTTTGTGCGTAGAGCATTCATGTTTTAATTTACGCCCTTTACAATATATTTAAAATATTTCAGCAGGATTTTGATTCATTTCATGGCGGAATTCGGGTGGGCATAGGTAAGTTTCTTTAAAAAAATAGAATTAGAAACCTTAAACATAGTCGTAGTAGGTATGTTCTTTATTGACTTGTGTGTAAACACCAGGAATTTTTTTCTACTAACTCAAAATTCTGCCCCCTTTAAGATACTTTTTGTATACGCCAATGCAAAACCCTAATTCTTAAATCTATTTCAATTTAATACCAAAATTTCGAGAAATCATCAGAATTATGTTGTTAAAATTAAAAATGATATTAAACAGCCTATTTTACTAATTTTTACAACACCCCTTGTTTAAAACGGAACATGGTAAACACGTGTTTAAGTTGATTATATGGGGGTTTCCGAAATGCTTATTATTTTAATTTAGGATAAGTGGCAAGTTTTATGACACAACACAAAATTAAAACACATGCTTTTAAGGAAATAAATAAAATAGTTTAAATTTTATTTCATTTCGAAATATTCCCAGGTTTGTATAAGATTTTTTAAAATTTGCTTCCTTTTACATAAGTTGTATCTAAAATACACTATAAAAGTTTAAAAATAGTACATTATATACCCAGGGACTAAAGTGATACTTTTTATCCCGAGGCGAAGTGTTTGTAGCCCGACCGCAGGGAGGGCTACAATTCGCTGAGGGATAAAAAGACACTTTAGTCAAGTGGTATATATACTATTTTTTTCAATTCTGGGCATAGTTTCATTCAAATTTTTAATTAAATTTTTCGAAAAGAAAGTCATCTCCACTGCACTATTGATTGGCCTATAAAATGTGACAACCAATAAAGTACCATTCATTCTCTGACGTTAAGTCAGTTGATATTTCTTAGATAGCCTTGGATAATACTTGGTTGTCAGGGTGTTGTCAAGGTACCATAAAATAACTGTTAAAATAGAAACAACGCCGTGGAGATTTCTGCGATTTGCTAGTGCGTTCCCAAAAGTAAAAAAAATGGATATTGATATTGATACAGCTGCCGCAGAGGCAGTGAAGGCACTGCTGCCCGCTAAATCGGAGAAAATATATGAAAAACAATACAAACAATTCCTGGATTGGTGTCAAGCTAAGGATGTTGCTGATGTTACACAGGAGAAGGTACTTCTTGCATAGTTCTTCCATCATGCGAAAAATTTGAAGGCTTCAACGGTTTGGTCACATTATTCAATGATTAAATCAAAGCTGATTGTTGAAAAAAGTTTGGACATTGGAAAATATTCAAAATTGAAGGCATTTTTGAAAAGAAATGGGGATGGCTACCGCCCAAAGAAGTCTCGAATACTGGACATGGATCATATCCAGCAGTTCCTCCAGGAAGCACCAAATCAAGAATATTTGATGATCAAGGTAAAGTGAACTGTTTTTACATTATTTTGAACCATGTTAACGTCACTGATTCGAAATATCATTTGTTGCTATCAGGTTACGTAGTTTGTACAAAAAATTGTATTGCTACTTAGTAACTGAAAAATCTTTTTTTTCCAGGTGGCGTTGATAATGGGAGTTGCCGGTGCATGCAGGGGTGTTGAACTGTGCCAGCTACAGAATGAAGATGTTCAAGTCCAAGATTTTCATCTTGTTGTCACAGTTCGAAACACGAAAAATCAAACTGACCGATGCTTCATAGTGAAGAACTCCAAAGAAAGCAACGCTACAGACGTAGTGAAAATCTGTAAATCCTACATGGCTCTGAGACCAACAAATTTGACAATATCGAGATATTTCATTGGCTATAAAGACGGCAAATGTTTATCACAACCTGTTGGAAAGAATACTTTTGGGCTTTACCCGCGAAAAATAGCTGCCTTCCTGAACCTGCCAGAGGCCGTTTCATACACAGGACACTGCTTCAGGCGTACCTCTGCTTCCCTTTTAGCAGATTCTGGAGCGAATATTGACCAGCTCAAAAGACACGGTGGTTGGAAAAGTGCTACCGTTGCTGAAGGGTAGGTTGAGCAATCAATCGAAAACAAAAAAAATGTGGCGGATAAAATATTCAGTCAAAACTTGAGGACAGATGTCAAGAGTCATAAAAGCCAAGGCCAATCACGTACCGTAACAGTATGCAATTTTCCAGAACCCACAATCAACGAAGACAGCAGCACTGATCCACAGCTGATCACACCGAACCAGCAATTTTCGGATCTCCACTGCAAAACATCAACCTCAACCAACAGCGAAGCGAAATCGATTCAGATCCACGATCATTGATTCATTTAGTTGGCTGTAGCGGCGCTATTTTGAATATCAATATAACAAACAATAATAATGTCAAATAACGTAGGAATGTACAGATTAGGCTAGGTAGTTTATTTTGATAGTGTATAGGCCTATTTTTAGATGCTCCCAAATACAAAAATACAAAATTTGAAAAAACCATGAATTCGGGTCCAGGGACTAAATTATTTTAGTCCCCGGGAGTAAAATATTTTAGTCCCCGGGATAAAAAGTACTATTTTAGTCCCTAAAATGAGGGACTAAAATGCGTTTTTAGTCCCTGAATTGCAAAAAATTATTTAAATAACACTTGACTTACAAATTTGACAAAACTATTAGATATTTTAGGTATTACAGAAGGGACATTAACGTTACAGATGGGACAAATATTAAAAAGCACACTATTTATGTCACAAGACATTTTTTCTTACTCTACGGCACAAACCAATGTTATAGTATACCTATATTGCTATCTCAATATATATGTGTATAAAATTAATAAAACACTAAATGAAATTAATAAAAATAAGGAAAGTAATAAAAATTTATAAAGAAAAAGCAAATAAATAAATAATAAATAAATAAAAAGAACTCTATAAATAAAAAATTTCTTCCAGACCGGATTCTTTAGGAATGGTACCGAGAATTGAGGCAGCATTGCCTGTTTGTATTGCTAGGCTGATCCTTTGGGTGATGAAGCTTTTAGCCAATTTACTTAATTTTTTTTTTACTAATATATATTGCTGGTCTTTTGAATGTTGAATATTTAAAACAAATTTTATTTTATTAAAAATTTTGGGTAAAAGTTAAAGAATTATGTAAAAATTGTTGTCATTTTTTCTTAATAATTTTTATCTCAAATTTAAGAGGGTTTCGGAACTGGTGGTGGGAACTAGTAAAATGGTGTTGGAAAAAAAATCTGAAAGCATATGCAGAAATAATGTTTAAAATTGCTTTATATTTGATAAAATTATGCGAATATGGTTTTTGAATAGGATGGGGGGAATGACACGAGGGGAGATGGGTGGGAGCAGGGCGGACTACAAAGTAACTACAGTAAATAAGAGAACATTTGCAATGGGTAATCAAAGGAATTTCAATAAAATCGCCTGAAATTTAGATAATTTGTATGCCGTAAAGCCTACATCATGTGACCAAATGGCGTCTGAAGATCGCCATGTTGATTCCTGTTTAAAAAATTATAGTCTATAGCATCTTCGGGATCAGTAGCAATTCAACGACACCTTTTTTGTCAAAATCGGTTTAGCCGTTTAGCCTCTAGCGTGACACAAACATATTGACTTACATATACCGGGTGTGCCAAAAAAAGCCGGATAATTTTTAATGATAACTTTTGAACTATACAATCGATTTTAATGGGACAGACTGCACTTGGCAGAGAATGGATCAGAGTTTTGACTAAATATATTTTTTTGTCCACCATCGCAATATCCAAAATGGCGGACGAAATGAAATTGTACCCTTCAAAGATGCTCGTTTATTCTTATGTTTCGAACATGTTTTCATTATTTTTTTAAATTAGTGAGAAAGCTACATTCTTGCCACGTACAACAAGGTATGAGTCAGCAAAATCGGTTTTGTGGTTCTAAAAAAAATGTTTTTGTTTCAACCATTGTTTTGCATATTATACGATTGCCTTACCAATTATGTCTGCATGTATTTCCTTATAAATTCATTACTGAACCGATTCTAATAAAATAAAAAACACCTTGGTTAGAATTGATTTCTTTTTAAAGGTTATGATCGAAGTTTATCGCCATCTTAAAATTTAAGATGGTGGACATAATCATACTTGATTCTTCAAAATGGCGTGTTTATACTTATTTTTCGAAATCGTTTTAATTTTTTTTTAATTTATAGAAAAGCCTATATAACGCAGCACAAAGTAGTAAAATCGGTGTGAAGGTTCTTAAAAAATCTATATTTCTTCAACCTTTGTTTTACAGATTAAACGAATGCATTGCCAATCCTGTCTGCATCCATTTCCTTATAAATTCGTTATTACTAAACCGATTTTGGTGAAACAAAAAAATCATGGTTAAGAATTGATCTCTAAAGATCAATCAGTTTGCACTATGATGTTTTTTATTTGACTAAAATTGGTTCAGTAGTAATGAGTTTATAAAGAAACAGAATGCAGACAGGATTGGCAATGCAATTGTATAATTTGTAATAAAAATGACAGATTTTGTAAGAACCACTTTACCGATTTTATTACTTTGTACCTTGTTAAGCGGGACAAAAGTAGTGCTTTTTTATAAATAACAGAAAAAACTAAAACATTTTCGGAAAATAAAAATTTCGATTTTAATCTTTAAAGAACAATCAATTCTCACTATGTTTTTTTTTATTTCACTAAGATCGGTTTAGTAATAATAAAATTATAAGGAAATGAATGCGTACAGGATTGGCAATGCAATCGTATAATCTGTAAAACAATGGCTGAAAAAAATTTTAGATTTTTTAAGAACGACTATACCGATTTTACTAATTTGTACCTCGTTGTGTGGGGAAAAGTAGTGCTTTTCTATAAATTAAAATAAAAACTAAAACTATAAATCAAATATTCATGAACCGTCATTCCAACTTCAATATTTAAAAGACAATCAGCTGAGTCGTGACGTGACATAAAAAAAAATCAGCCCCCGATTTGACGTCAACAAAGTGGAGGATCGTGGCCCGTCCGTTTTGATAGCCTTGGCCAGACATGCAAAATACATTCCCAATTCTTTGTAGTGAAATCAATTTTTGCACGTAATAACTTAATATGCAAAACTCTGTGTGGCCCAACGTTTTCAAAAAGGAAGAAGCTATAATTTATGCTGTTTTAAACCCCATTTGGGGCATAAATACCCCACCCATTTGAAATTGTAATCATGAACCAGAAACCCGCAATCAAAAAACCGGGTGGTCTTTCAGCGCGCATCGGACACCTCAAAAATTAACTTATAAGTCATATTTTAAGATTTCTTAGGATTCATCTGATGTTAAGATGTCCCAAAGGCATTGGATGCGTTCGCTTTAAAAAATCTTTGGCAATGATATCATGAGATATGAATTAAATGACCAGACAACTTAAAAACAACCTCTTTTAAGGATTCTGTTTTTAAAAAGAATCGATCCAGTATGAGTCATTTAACTAGTAGTAGTAGTCGTGGTGGAGAGACAATTTTTGGTCTAGCGACTAGGCACACGGCGCGCCCTTTTCGCAAACCCTGAAACGTGCCCCTTAGGATGCAAGTTTTCTTTCTCTAGGAGGACTTAATTTTTACTGGCACCTTTTTGTCGATAGCAGCGATCTACTACGTAGCAAGTATAAACACCCACCCTCGCTTTTACATACCTTCCGAAAGGTGGTCCTGCTACATGTTAGACTTGCATCTATCTAACATCGCTATCGTCCCAGCAGAACTTGGTGATAGAAGAGAGACTTCTTTCCTTTTCAGCGCAACATTGGTGGTCGTCGTGAGTTGACTGTAGGAGATTTATGCTGGCGCCATCCTGGTACCGACTATATAGCAGGCTCCTGGGTTATTAATCCTGGTTCCTCTGCTGGCTGCGTGTCGGCTCCTGGACAACACATGGACATTGATCACATGCTAATTCGATGACGACTGTTGAACGTTGAAAATGAAGTGGGCGACAGGACGGCGGACTTTTTTTCCTTGTTTTTACATCCTTATTCGAGACGCGAACCTGGTACCTTCTGCATGTGAAGCAGACGGCCAAATTTTTTTTAGAATTTTAAAAATGTTGAAAAATTTAAAATCTTATTAAAGTTCAGAAAATATGTATAACTTTACTCTAAAATTTGTGCTATTTCCGGGATTTCTTATAAAAGAAGTAATGACTAAAAGACATTTTCAACAGTAAAATCTTATGTTATTTTGGGGGATTCCAAACAAAATTTTTAATCCTTTTGAAAGGCGTGCACAAAGGAAATAATTTTCAACAATAAGCTAAATTTGTGTATATCGAAGTACCTGCCTACAGGAAATTCTCGAAGGGTCTACTTTACACAAAATTAGAGTAGGAAGAGGGTTTATGATTTTGTAGTCTGTTATTGTTGGTCTACTTTTGTTTACGACGCCTATTTGCTTTTAATATTTTTCGTAGGAATGCTAGTGGTTCTTTCTGTCGGTCTCACGCAGAATGCTGCGTTGCCAAACGTCATAGGCCATGTTCAGCTCGCATTAGTTTCATCTTCAAATGTGAGAGGTGCATTAGAGGCTTAGCAAAGTGAACTCATCCCGCGAAGCTAAGAATGTCCTCGAGCTCTTCGATAATAATAACAACAATTACATTAAGTCTCATAAACTTTAAGAAGCTAATAAAAATTACCATAAACAAATTCAGCAGTAAAGTACGCTAAAGGATTAATGCGTGTGCTTTAATATAGATTCTATTCAAATAGTATTTCAACTTTATTCAAGTCGATCCAATAATAACGTGGCTAATTAATATATTTATTCACAAGCTAAGGGTTTATATTGTTACCAAACCAGTTCGTGTGTTTGGGTAAACCAATTTTAGGAAAATTTACTTCCTATTTTGACTTATTTTCTTTGTTAATATAACTGCTTTTTTTTCTAACAAGTATGTCGAAAACGGTTTAGTAGTTTTAGACGATGTAGTTTAAATTAATTTTTAATTAATTAAAAGCTATTCTAAGTTGTCTGATTCAACTTGAGGCACTTTTCCATTTTAAGTACTTTTTTATTCTTATTCATCTCAAATATCAAACGTGCCTGCCTTTACTTTTATTAAATACGAATCGTTTTCTGCTATATACAAATCTGGATGCTGTCCGATGGCAGATTCTTATAGAGTCTGCTTGCATCTTTTATTATACTCGATGTGTGGTCAACATCCTTCATACGTATTTGTATAATTTTACATTTTACTTTTTTGCCTATACTGGGTGTCCAAAGCAGGAAAATATATTCACGACAGAGCTTTGGACTAATATGTTCAAATTCTGGTATTTTAATCTATATAGTTTTGTTTGTTTTGATAAAGTGCAGGATAAGTAATCCCTGTGCAGTACTAGCAGTCGAAAAATAACTATTTTCTGTTATCCGTAAAACAGGCAAAAACGATGTACAGAGCAACTAATCCAACAACAAACAAAACAGCGAATGACCTTTTTTTAATTTCGACGATCGGAACAAAATACGGAACTTTTATTCCCAAAAAAGTTCTCAGTTTTCTACCTTCAAGGATTGAATGTCTGTTCGTCTATTTCTTCTGAACTAGAGTTTGTTTTTCATTGCTTTGTTCTTCCTTCGTCATATTGTTTAGGACTGTACAAACCTTAAGAATTCTTTGATTTTTAGTGCTAAATTCTTCAAGACCCTTGAATTTTAGGATTCCTTGAGATTATTCTCTTCTGTCTGCAAAATTTAGGAACAGGAATGTGTCGCTCTAGGAGTCGACATAACACACGGAATGTTGGTACTTTATTGATTTTAATTTTGAAGATTTTAAACCTCCCTTTTAGCTCCTTAAGACGGTTTTCCACCAAACGGACAGTTTTGTTTGTGTTTTCTAGTTTCCGAAAAACAAAACCAAATCGAAGACAAACCCAAAACTCTTGCTTCCATCAAGCGGACTAGGTTTTGTTTGAGTTTTGTTTTTCTTTCCGGTCCTTTTCCACGGGTAGTCGCTAGTCAGAACAAATTTTTTTGATTCAACCACTTGGGTGTGAAATATTGACCCGCGCCAGAGGTTTTAATTTTTTTTTTGTAATTCCTTCTTTCACGTTGATATTGTAAAGTTATATTTTTTATTTTTCTTTCTATTTCCATCCAATTTGTTTGTAAGAATCCATTTTTTTTATTCCATTTTTATGGCTGGCATCCTTTGGGCCCCACAAATTTCTATGTTCCCTCAATCAAGGTACTAATTTCTTGAGTGGTCCACTGTTTTTTTGGAAGTTTACCACTTTCAGACATGATCTGGAATTACTGGAAAAAACAATTTATTTGTAGGTATATATCTAATAAATTTATCGAGCGTTTGGAAACAAATTTCTTAAAATACTTATATTTACTTACCTATCAATTTGGTACAAAAGTGATAGCCAGACTAGCACAACGAAATAAAAGTAGATCATAAAAAAACTCAACACGACCCTTTCCACTAAACAGACGCGAGTTTCAAAACTCGTTGAAACTAGTCAAAACCTTTTGATGTTACCACTTTCAAACGGGACTCGAAAAACAAAACTCCAATTGTCGCAAAACTGGCCAGTCTTGAAAAAGTTGGCAAAAAGTTTCAGTTTTGTTTTATTCGACACGAGTTTATGTTTTGTTTTTGTTTTGTCCGTTTGATGGAAAACCGGCAGTAGGAACAAAGTTTTAAAAAAAGGACAAAGGCGTATCTAAGGAAGGCATCCCCCACTTTTTTACCAGATTCTTTTAAATAAGACAATAACATGCAAATAAATAATAAATAAATAATGAACCCGAACCGAACCGAACCTGACTCCTTTTCTGTTTTAGCCAGATACGCCACTGGTCAGGGACTTTATGCCCATGGTTCATGCAATTCAATGACAATTTAAAATAGAGAAAATACAGGAATGATGTATAGAGCGCATAAGCATCTCTTTAATTAACGCATTTAGTTGCCTAAAATTCATACAAAATCGGTAGGGCCCGCAGTTCTTAGGCCGTGTCATCAAATTTATTTCATTTAATTAA
This sequence comes from Aspidapion aeneum, assembly GCA_963576565.1. Taxonomy (NCBI): domain Eukaryota; kingdom Metazoa; phylum Arthropoda; class Insecta; order Coleoptera; family Brentidae; genus Aspidapion; species Aspidapion aeneum. The sequence goes on from OY755045.1 coordinate 33,576,781, forward strand.
ACAGGACAATTCTGCAGATAGTTTGATTTATTTTAGGTTAGGTTTGAGAGAACAAAACATTTATCACGTTTCAGAATTTAGAATTTTTATATTAATTCCGGTTGGAATACACCACCCTGTATACACAATTCGCTCGGGCACTAAATCGTATAAACGCGCCCATAAAAAAGCAAACAAATTAATAACTATCTGGTACCATAATGTGTTCGTATGCTTTCGAAGCAAAAAAGCCCTAACTACATTATGTGTAAAAACCCGAGACATACAGCCAGCGTGTGTATCTACTTAACTACTTATTATTGGCATTACGAAAAAAAGTTCTGCATAACCAAAAACCAGAAATGTTATATCGTTAGTCATAAATTTTTCAACTATGTAAAAAGTTTGACAAAAAATATGGATTTTGCTTATTCAATACTTTTGCAATAAAAAATTTTTTTACGACAAATTAATTTTAAAGAGAAAATGGGCCATCTTTAATAAAAATTGGTGTTTAATATTGAGCTTTATTTGAGTTAGAGAGTTCTATAATAGCAGTAATAATGTTATAAGTATGTTAATATCTACTAAGTCATATACAGGGTGTTTATAAAGTATGTCGCCAAACTTTAGAGGATTATTCTTTGAGTGATTTTAAGAAAAAGACTTTGTATAAACATGGCTCCGAAAATGCTTAGTTTTCGAGATAAAGGTTGTTATTTAAGCATGCCAAATCTTAGGAAAAAACAACAGGGTGAGATTTTTTCGGGGCCATGCCCCCTTTTTTCCCCAAGAACTTTTTTGCAGTAAGTCACTGGCAGATGCTAAAATTTACAATAAATTCCCTGTTTTATTCAAAAACTTTTTGATCTCTTGAATAAATGGATCCATGACGGATCTGATACATTTCTAACCCATTAGCACACTCCAAGTAAACTCCATGCTATATGAACCTTAAAACAGTATTTTGTAAATATCTCTGAAACGAAAGCTCCTACCAAGTTTTTGGTTATAACACAAATTTTTGAAGAAAATGTGCGCTACAATATTCCGACAACCACATATTGATGCAACGCTTCGTTAAAAAGTTAGCATCATTAAAAATTTTTAACTGTCAAAAAACTGTCATTAGCATTGATGAATTTCAACCAAAATCTAATCAGCTAGTTACAGTATCGAATACTATTTTACCTAAAAATTTCATGAGAATCGGTTGGGCGGTTTAGAAGTTATCGTGTTACGGACAGATTTACATACAAAATATTGCAAGAAGTCAAAAAGTTTCTGAATAAAACAGGGAGTCCATTTTATATTTTTGAATCTGCCACTGGCTTACTGCAAAAAAGTTCTGGGGGAAAAATGGGCATAACCCCTGAAAAAATATCACTCTGTAGTTTTTTCCTAATATTGAGCATGCTTAATGATGTATGCCTTGCAGCTAAAAGTACGTTCCATATTTGAGCCAAACATCTTAAAAACTGCACTAGCTGTAAAGACAAAACAAACAAAAAATTGAAATTTTGACTCAAAAACTAAGCATTTGCGGAGTCATGTTTATTTAAAAATTTTTACTTAAAATCACTCAAAAAATCTTCTTTTGAAGTTTGGCGACATAATTTATTAACACCCTGTATAGTATATACGAAATTTTGCCGGTTTGTTGAAATTGGTCAGCTAAGCTGCTACTTTTTTAACTAACCATTTAGCAATCTATTGGGGAGGTGTTTTCTTCATTATTTCCCTACTTTTTTTTGTGATTATTGTTTTGAACAGAAAAAAAGTTAATGAAAAAAGAATCCGATCGTGATTTCTGTACAAAAATGACATATTGCTCTACCACCGAAAGTTTAAAATTATCCAAGTTAAAAGCATTTCTCGCTTGCAACAATTATAATAGTTACAGATCCTCTATTTGAAAATGCTAGAGAGCGAGCGCTTTTACCAAAGATCTACTTTGACAACGTCTCGCCTGCTATTACGGCACCAGCCGGGTCTTAAGGCAAATTTCATACATAAAACGAATGCTGGATTGCTAAGCCCCAAAGTGTGATAAGCTTTGCTCGCATATCAGTTTAATTCTCAAATAGACACTTTACCTCTGTTCTATGATATAATTGTCCTCCTCGGCCAAAGTAGCAGGCCACAAATCTTCTATTTGAATTATTCTTTTAAAAATATGACGAAGATAACATAAAAACAACCTTATACACCAATCCTATGACTAAACATATAACAGTGGGGTCAGAACATGGGCGCATTCAGGGGGGGCTCGGGGCCCGGTTCCCCCCCCAAGCCTAAGGATTTATCACATATTTTCCACATATTTCATGAAAATAACACAAAATACGGCATTATGGGGTCTCGAGCCCCCCCAAGACATATTTATGGGTGCGCTACTGTCAAAAATAAGAGACAGCCGTATAAAAAGCATGTTCGAATTACTCATTTGTCTCAGCCGCTTTAGTGTTGTACTATTTAATAAAGCCCTTGCCTTATTACTGCTAACCTTATTTTGGTATTTCCAATAAGTCTCTATTTTTGACTATTTTGTATCTTTAATAAGGTGGCCACTTAATTTGACCGGTGGCGGCTCGTGAGGTAGTACCACGGAGCCATGGCACTACCGTATTTTTCTGCAAGAACAGGTTTTTCTCAAAACATTTCATTGGTTTTTATTTTATTTTATGCATTTGTTTTTTATTTATATATTATATGAAATTCGGTAGCCATGGGCAATGCAGTGGATCACACTCCGACTCGATGTGACGGCGACGCGATAAATGGGCCACTGAAACCTAAAGCAGCGTCAAACACGCTGCCACTTTTCTCTTAGCTCCTTCGAATAGATTTTTATCTGCAGCCTATATGAGCGACAGTGTTAGGGCCAATATTGGGCATTTTGGCGTTGTTTAAATAGAAAAAATCAAAGGAATTTTATGCCTGGCACAGGCCATCAGTTAGTCGTATTACTCGCATTGTTCTTGTGAGTGAAGCATAAATGTTTTAATTTACGCCCATTTTATTTATTTATTTTATTTATTTATTGCACTCTTCATAATGTATTTAAACATTACAACTTACAGAGTACACTAAAATGTTACGATCTATAATGGATAAAGGTATGCAGTATACATAGTTCTTAATTTTATGTTCCTATTCCTATATTCCTATTAAGTAAAAAGAAAAAAAAAAGTAAACAAAAAATCACTCTAATGCATGTCTCTCTCTCTCTAGAGATAGAGGAAAAACTAAATAAAAAATAACAAAAAAAAAATAATGCTTTGTAAGATTAGTTAAATTTTTATAAAAATACATTGATTGCTAATGTTTTACGGTTCTTATACTAAGTTAATAAATATCTATTTGGCTAAAATAAGAGTTGTACACTTTTTGCATTTGAGATACTGGGGAATTAACAGCATAATTTGTATTATAAAAGTTACAGTAAAATAGATCTGAGCTTCGCGGTGACCTAGGTGGTGCATGTAAATTAATTAACTTTAATAACACTGGTCTGCAAAAAAAATACTCTGCCAGTTTATGGGCACCTAAGCTCACATTAGGTACTATATTTATAGTGTACGTGTAAGCTAATATAACTAAAATGTGAACTATGTTTTATTCAACTCCAGACTCAATTACCTTTCGTTTGATACCACACAAGCCATATTTGGACTTTAACTCTAATTTTTGAAATCTACCTCCACTCCCCCACCCTTAAAAAAAACTAAATTTATTTTGTTTAACTCCAGACTCAATTACCTATTGTTTGATATCACACACGCCATATTTTCACTTAAACCCTAATTTTTAAAATCTACCCCCACCCTTTCTTTTAAATCACTTAAAATGTATTATGTTTAACTCCAGACTCAATTACCTTTCATTTGATATCACAAACGCCATATTTTCACATAAACTAGTTTTTTAAATCTACCCCCACCCTTTTATTGGGCTTGCGTTTAGTGGATTTTGTTCATTTTTAAATGGGACCATCTCGACCCCAGACCCAGCCTAGGTACCAAATTTCATGCAAATCGGCAAAGCGGTTTTTGAGTTATGCGCGTTGGTCGTTGCAGACAGACAGACAGACAGACAGACAGACAGACGGCGCAACAGAAAAGTTTCAAAATCATCTGAAACGCAAATTTTTGAAATCGGAGCAACATTTTTTTCTCGAAAAAATTAGGATCACCATAGATCACACTACTATATTATAGTATATGTGTGAGCTAAAATTCTTGAGCCCTGGAATTATTTCCGCTGATTCTTATGTAAGACGACGCCCTGAATCTAAATATAGCTTGCGTTTTCTTCTACCACCTACCATTTTTGAGGGAGCAGCCTTTTTACCTATTTTGGTCATTTTTCGATAATAATTATAATATTATCGACATAAATTTAAATTTTTAAGTATAAAGAGAGTTATTTTAGTTTCAAACAATAATAAATACATGAACGCACCCAGGGGGGGGGGGGGCTTGAAAAACGCCCCCCCCCCCCAAGCCTTAGATTTTTTTACATATATTCCACATATTTTATAAAAAAACACAAAAAATAGCTTAAAATTCGACATCATGAGGCTATAGAGGCGTCGGGCACCCCTTGGTGCTTGCTTTCCTTTTATACCCTGAGGTACAACCCTCTCGTTTCAAAAACCAGCAGTACTCCGCCAACATGCTTGCATTTCACTTCCCTGAAAACATATTTTCCAACTTAGCGATGTCTTGATGAAACCGTTCCCCGTATTCATCCGAGACTGCTCCTAAATTTTCAGGAAAGAAGTCCAGATGCGAGTAAAGGAAGTGCACTTTAAGGGGCATGTTATATCCCATGGCCTTTTACGCTAAGAGCAATTCCTCGACCTGAGCGACATAATCATCACTTTTATGGTTACCCAAAAACCTTTTGGAATGCAAACTAAGCTCGTTTTTCTTTTTGATTCAGGTTTTCAATAAACGTCGAATCTTGAAAAAGTTGTCTCATCTGGGGCCCCACAAAAACAGCTTCCTTAATTTTAGCCTCAAATTTAGTTTTCAAAAATATGAATGCGTCGCTTGTTTTGTCCAGTGCTTTTACAAACTGTTTGATCAATCCAAGTTTGATGTGGAAAAGCGGCAAGTAAATATTATCTTGCGGGACTAATAAGAATCGTGGGCGACATTTTTCTGACCGGGAGTAAATCTTTCTCGCAAAGGCCAGGGGGAGGGGGGCTTGGGGGCGAAAGCCCCCCTCCAAGAATCTAAAAATAGATTATGTTAAAACTATTTATTTTCCTACTTTTTAATATGTTAATAAATAAAAGTGGAAAAAATTTCCAAGCCCCTCCAAGGCGATTTTTTGTATACGCCAGTGGTTTCTGAATATATACTATACTTTGCTGTAACGTTTATTACCTTTACCGTTAAGCTGCTGACAGCTAAAATTTTGTAAAAATAATTAGAAAATGCATATAAAACGGTAAAATCGACAAGGTCCATTTGCCATTTATGCAAAACACCCCCCCCCCCCCCAAACAAATGGCCTACCACCTTGCTATAAATATTAAAGTTTGAGAACTCTAAATCCTTTCCTTCACACCAAACTATCGAAAAGCAGTAAAAATAGGTAGGGGGTCTCCCCCGAAAATGGGGGATGATGGGGAAAAACGGAGTTCATATTTGGATTTAGGAGGTCATTTTACATAAGAATCGGCAAGAATGGTGTCAGGGCCGATTTTCATGCCAACCAAATTGGGGACGTGATATTTTGCTCATAATATACAATACATTTCAATTATTTCAGTAGTAGGTACACGGTAAAAAAGATTGTATTAGATCAAAGCAAATTGCTTTGAAGTAAAATATTTTGTGCTTTCCTATTCACCAAGGGAATATTTTCTTCATTTAGAATAAAAAATGTCTTGCCTTTTATTAATCTAAGGCACCGTTTTCTCTGGAAGCAAAATATCACTCATATGAAGACAATTTTCTTTGTAACAAAATGGAGTATACTGAAACAAAACAATTAAAGAAGAAAAATAAAGTCTTATTTCAAGAATAAACGCTGCGTTGAACTAAAGAGAAATATTTTAATTCAAAACAAATTGTTTTAAGGTTAAACAATTTATTCAAGAAAAAAATGTGTTTTCAATGAAGACAAATTTTTTTACCGTGTATGTTTTTTGTATGACTGTGTGTAAACATTTGGGCGCAACACCCCGAAGTTTTTTACTGACTCAAAATTCTGGCAGTACCATGTTGTATTGACACGACCCGCCGCTGAATTTGACAAAGCTTTCATAAAATGCAGCTTGTATTTTCTTCATATACCCTACTAATACATTTCTGTATATAAACATGCAAAATTCTTGAGAAGGTCAACTTGCTTAAAGCCATTCGTATCTTCGTATCGGTGCGGTGGTCTCTTCATGTCCGATCAGAATAAAATGAGTCGCAAAAGAGATGGCTCAAATCAATCTATCTCACTTTGTTTACAGCACTTTGGTCTTACTGGCTGGTTTTCATTTTAAGTAAATTTACCATGAACAAAATTTCAATATTACAAGAAAAAACGGTACTTCTCTGGTACGTTTAACGAAATCGACTCCAGCCTGTTCATAATTCACACCCTTTAATTGTGTTTCTATTTTTACCGCTGGCTCAACTCGAATCTGGCCCGTTCACAATTCACACTCTTTTATTGGGCTTCTATTATTATCGCTGGGCTCAAACATGATTAGGCACGTAACATACACATTCTAGACCAACTAAAAGAAACAGTGGAGTATCATTTACTCTTTTTAAATTTTTTAATAAAACTGTTCCAATTTTAAAGATATAAAGAATGGTTTTGGATATTTGCAATTTTTAGAAAGAGAATTGTTATTTTTTTAGGTTTCTAGATTTGTATCTATATAATATAATAAGTATAAAAAATATATAAAAAAAAAGGTATGGAGTTTTCCAGCAAAAAAAGGCTTACGAGTAGTAAAATATAAAACTAATACCTAATAATGGTGAATTAAAAAATTATAGCACGCCACTGGATTAAGAAAGATAGCGCTAATTGAAGCCATCTCTTTTGCGCCTCATTTTATTCTGGCCGGACAATAGTCTTGTAGTCATCACCTGTGCTAACATAAATTTGGATTGTTGCTTGTGTGACCTAGAAAACATAATATTACGCATACATTTTGTTTGCAATAACTGAACATAATTTAAGCAATTTAGATTCCTCATGGGTTAATTTTATTTTAACCTTTATTATGAAATGTATAAACTAACCATCATCAAGCGAAGACTGCGTACATGGATGGGTGACCGAAAATAAAACATTTGTTTTTGAAAAATTTTTCGTTTCTTAACGAAGATAAAAGTGTATATCCAGTTTATGGTTTTTTACTTACACGTTTTAAAGTAGGGGTAAGGGGGGCAAAATGTGTTAATTAATTTTATACGCCCTTTTCTCGTATTAAATGATCACCATTGCGTTCGTCATTTGGAATTAAGTTGGCTAGATATGTTATCTTTATGTTTTAATTTTAAACGGTTTAGAATTCCATTATACTTTTATTTTTATTTTTGTAAAAACTTGACTTTGCCCCATTTTGCCCCATATACTGGGTAAAATGTGGTATCTATATTTGGCGAAACGGGCGGGGCAGTTTTGTTATTTAAATTTAATATTTTTGTAAGACAAATTTTATTTATTAAAATACTAACCAAGATTAAAATACTTATTTAAAAAATAAAAAGTTGCAATTAAAGATACATTATTTATTTATTTATAATAATTAAATTTAGTATATAAAAAATTTATAAAGAATTACAGCGACTTAGTCCTCGCTTTCGAGTCTCCTACATGAATTTTGCGTCCATTTTGTGCAAAGTCGACATAAAATACAACTTTCAGTGATGGTAACATAAAAAAATTTTGGAGCAAAATGTAGTATCGGTTACTAGGCATAACAATGTACCCCGTTTTGCCCCAATCCACCAGTTAAATTCAAACAAAATCATACACGGTAAAGGGCTAATTTTACAGGCATAAACCCACTAATTGTTCAATGTAAACAAAATTTTAAAAAGTCTGTAAAAAATGTCCTTATCGTCACAAAATGTGCAAGCAACTGAAGGTCAACCGACCAGCACCAATCATATTGCAGAGAGTTTACCTAAAACTGCGATATCCCGTTTTACCCCCGTACCCCATTTTGCCACCCCTCTCCCTACTCGCTGCCCGCGTGCAAGAATCACTACACTGCTCATTAAAAAACACTAGTTTTAGTCACCAGTTCTAAAAACAACTACTTTTTTAAGCTAAAAATATAACCGAAACTTTTGTTTTTAATATATTATTTTAAAAAACTTTAAAATTGTAATTTTTCCTAAACTAAGTTATAATAGAACGTCCCATCTTATCCTTGTATGTCTAACGCCTAAATGGAGTTTCTCACAAATTATACACATTAATTGATTAAAGTTGGCCTAATTTTTAAAAAAAGTAAGTACTTTACTTTTTTTTCCAGTAATTTTTTTAGTGGATAGGGACACCGTCGTAAATGGCAGAAACAAAATCGTCCAAGATTATAAATAAAAATGATATAACAGTCCAATGGCAAAATCGGAGATTATACAAAAACGTCATTCATCAAAACAAGAGATGAGCAAAATCAAAGTTGTCTTTTATTAAAACCGGACAAAGTCAAAGTTATACAGAACTTCGATTTTGCCCTCATCTTGTTTTAAAATTTTTAAGCGTAAGCTTCAAGCCCCCTCCCAAGATTGCCCGGCTCGTTGCGCAACTGAATATCCGTATTGTAAAAAAGTGCTTAAACTATTTTTTTCCTTCCTGCACCCCCCCTAACAGAAATCTCTGGCGTCGCGACCTGTTAAGAACCCAGAATAAATGGTGGAAAACATTTTTGGTGTAAGATAAAAAAAAAACATACAAAGCTTATAAGTTGTAAATTAAATAAGGAATCGGTGGGAATGATTCCATATAAGGAATAAGACCTGATTTTACCTTTACTCGCCCATGCGACCCATTAGTCGAAAGAGCCAACCCAACTAAGGCCGTATCATTTTAATAACGCCCGAAAATTTACCATATAGGTATGCCACCCTGCACATGGCACATGTGCGTTTATGCATCAAAAATAGGAAAAAACAGATTATTCAAACGGACATGTGTATGACTGTTTAGCTTCTCGACATGAGAAAAGCCAAAAAAACCCAAAATAGTAACCAGAAGTTTGATTTGGGCTGTTTTAGAAGTGCATTTGGTCGACATACGGTGTTTGTCTGCGTCGTCCGGGGAGCAACACAAGGCCCATAAGGCCATATTGTATCGAAAGACGGGTGTTTTGTGCATGTTTTAAGGAGTATCTGTTCTTTTTTGGTAGTTAAAAGCGAACAGACGTGCACGATTGACAGAAATAAAGCAAATGTGCTTCAAAGGCCACATTGCTTTTAGAAACTGAAGTAGTAATTAGAAAATGTCTGTAATTAAAACTTAGGTATTAAAATATACTGCGCCCGCACTTGGGAAATTTAAAAGAATGCCGGGTCAAAAGTTCATAATATCAATTTGGGAAATTTAGGTACATATACAACCTTAATTCAAAGAAAAGGTGTCTGGCTACCTTTGAGAGCCCCTTTGTTATAATCGGGTTGCTTTTCATAAAGTTTGAGTTTTTTAGAAAAAAAGGAAAGGAGGAGGCACGAAATACATTGCTTACCGGCAGTGGCGTATATAGAAAAAAGTTTCGGGGTGGGCCCGAGGCAGTTTAAGGGGGGGGCCCGAGACCCCATGAGGCCGTATTTTATGCTATTTTATGTTTATATTCAGGACATATGTGGAAAATATCTAAAAAAATCTTAGCTTCAGGGGGGGGCCGGCCCCCCAGGCCCCCCCTTATATACGCCACTGCTTACCGGGTTGCGTCAGATGAGCTGAGCTGAATTTGAGATATATTAAAGACAAAACTTCCTGATATTAAAAAAAAAATTGGGGGGTCATTCGTTTTTGAGCTATATACTTATTTAAATGCGGGCTACTGAAATATGGAAAAATGTGACCTTTTGTAGTTTTTTTGCTATAACTTATCGTCAGATAAAAATAAAAAACCGATATTAGTTTTGTTTTCTAGCAAAAAGAGTCCTTTTAAGAATTTTATCAATTTTTGACATACTGTTTGCGTCACATATCTATAGAGTGACTCAATATAATTATAAAAATAATACAGGAAAAATACCTAAGATTTTTTAAATATAAAGAAAGGAAACTGAAAATCCATGGGCAAAATTAATTTCACATACGTTCATGTGAGTCGTTTTAACTATTCTAAAGTGATGTTTGCAAAAAGGGTTATGTGATAAACTTACAGGGTATTTCAAACATTTTTTTAAATTTAACGCATGACATGTTTACTAATTCTCTACGGAATAGTTTGTTTACCAGGATGCGTCAATTAAGGTGAATTTAAGATAAGTTAGAGCCCGAACCTTTCTGATACGTGTTTTAAAAAACTGGGGGAGCATCGGTTTCAGTTTCCAACTATTATTAATTAAATGCGCGTCATATGGAAAAATGTGACTTTTTGTAGTTTTTTTGCTGTAACTGCTCGTCCAATAGAAAGAAAAAACCAATATTAATTCTATGTTGTTGAAAAAAAAGTCCTTTTATGTATGTTCTGAATTTTTGACATATAGTTTTCATCACATATCTACAGAATGGCTCAAAACATGTATAACAGAGTTATAGGAAAAAAACTAGAAAAAGTCGGATAGCGCATTTAAATAAGTATAGCTCAAAATGACCAATGACCCCCCAATTTTTTTTAACAAGTACTAGGATGGCTTGATCTCTCACATATCTCAAATACACCTCATCTGACGCATTCCGGTAAACGCACTATTCTGTAGACAATTAGTAAGTATGAATTAAAAAAATGTTTGAAATACCCTGTAAGTTTATTACATCCCCCAATCATATCACTTTAGAAGAGTTAAAGTTCAATAAATCTCAGTAATTTTTCATGTATTTTTATAATATCTTTTGAGCCACTCTGTAGGTATGTGACGCAAACTATATGTCAAAAAGAGGTAAAATAAAACTAATATCGCTTTTTCATTTTTATTTGACGATAACTTATTGCAAAAAAACTACAAAAAGTCAAATTTCTGTGGCACGCATTAAAATAAGTATAGCGCGAAAACGTTTTTTTTTTTTAAGATCAAGAAGGTTTGGCGTTCAACATATCTTAAATTCAAAATTCCGGTAAACAATTTATTTAGTGCCTCCTCCTTTAGCTTATTTTTATTTATTGGGAGGAAACTATAAAACTTTTAAAAAAATAATGTAAAACTTTTGCCTAGGAAATGAATGTTTTATTTATATTTTTTAATTTTGAATAAAACGCAATTTTTAAATTAAGTGAAACAATAGTGACATTTATTTGACAGATTTTGACATTATTTGTGTGTACCGTCAGAAAAATAATATTACAATTTTCCAATCCAATTTACATCTTTGCATTTATGTAATGTAGTTTACTTATACTTAAAACTACTTTTTATAGTAATTTGTAAGTAAATTTTACTGTTCAAAAGACAAAATGTCAAAAATTCTTAAAGATGTTGGCCATCACCTTAAAAACATCATGTTTAACAGAGATTGAATAAAGTTATTTTTGACGTCATTTACAGAAAAAATAGATCATAACAAAAACATTTCATGTAAAAAAAAGCCAAGTACGCGAAAATGATATTCCGTAAAAAGAATTGAGATAAAAGTTAAGCCAAGTTCTCCAATACAAATTTTAAAATGAAAGGTTCTTACTAGTTTGGAAATGTTTTTTTAAATGTTTGTGAATTATTTTTGTTTTGTACATTCTGGTGTTTTCTTTTTCATAAATGCGTTAATTAAAATGTTTTTGGTTAATCACAATTTTCCCAAATGTAAATTAAACGTAACTTTATGGCACATACTTGCTCTCAGGTAATTTAAATTTAAAGGTCGCTGAAATTTCTTCGAAAATTGTTTTTCTAACAGAAAATAGACAAAATTTTAAAAAAATAATTTCAGTTCAAAGAAAATATTTTCAAGCTAAATATTGTTTTAAAATAAGTATTTTTTACAAAGTGTATGTGAATTTACATACAATTTTTTTAGTGTGCATACAAATATTTTCCATAACCGGTAACATTCAAGGAAACTGATAATACCTGCTTTGTCTTTGTACAATTATGTCTTTCAAATGAAATGGCCAAGAAAATTATGAATTTCTATTGAATGACGGAAAATAATTTTGAGTAAAAAATGTTGGCAACAAAAGCAATTTTTTGATTTATATTGTGGATTTCTGACTCGTATTGTAGGACGCCATGAGCCAAAAGAAAAAAGTCTTCTTTAGGCTACGCATATTTATAAAAATTATAAAATATATAAAAATTATTCAAAAAAATCGCTGGTGCCCAAAACTGCGGCTTCCATGTAAAGTCACTTTAATAGTAATTTTATTGTAGGCGAAATAGAGATGGATTTTATTAATTGAGCTCTAGTAATCTAATGATAGACACAAACAGCGACAATGCAATATTCTACCCAAAGTAGGCAGCTGTCAAATACAATTTCAAAAACAACACCTTTTCTCATATCTTTCCCCAACGAAAAAGTGTATGCCATCTGACCTATGTACGCTGTATAGAAAAGTCTTGCAACTGCTCTAACTGAAAATAGAGGCATGTGTGAAGCTCTACAGGGCATATGTAGCTCTATGGACATATGCAGAGCAAATGCTGAACTTTAATAAAATGACTGGGGTTGTTTTAAAAATGCACACATTTTGCTTCCATTTGGCGGGATTAAAAGAACAAGGGTTGGACGTTTAGGTCAATGGGGTTTAAAAATATATGTACAATATTGACGTGCCTGACAATTTTGTTTTTACTGAGACTTGAAAAATTATTATCTAATAAAACAAAGACAAAATTAAAGATGGCGAAAATGTTGGTGGTCCTCTGTTAGTGGAGCGTCAGCACAGCAAAGCGGAGGTCATTGCTTTTAACTTAGAGAGATTAATACTCTTCTCAATTTAATAATTTTCTTTGCCCTGTCATGTCATGAATGCTCTGAATCTTTTTGAAGTGTAAACTTCTTTAGGCTCGTTTAGCAGTTTTTGTGGGTAGTGAATTGAACTGAGCCGTCAGGCTCGGCTATGTAACGCTCATTCGGGTGAAATCGGCTCGAGTCGACTAACTGAGGAACATTCAGCGAGCGATATGATGATGCAGATGAAGGCCAGTATTATTAATTTCACATTGTTGAAGTTTACACTTCTGCCGTGTGGTCTTAAAACACAAATTTTTTTTTACCATAAATGTTTTAACCTAAATGTGAAAATTAAGGATAAATGAAAATAAATAAATTAAAATGTTTAGTTTATTAGTATCCTTTGGTCATTAAAAATTTTAACTCAAAAAGGAAAATGTAACCACACAGAATACTCATTCACAACTGTCAGCTGCCAGTAGTTATGCAAGCGCTTCAAAGGTGAGGCAGTTTGTTGACGTCAGACGCCATTGCCTGTTTGTTTTTGATGGTCAAGTCACCACAATCTAACCTCAAAATATTTGGTTTTTATGTCGGTTTTTGATAAATCATATTAAAAAAATATTGGTTTCGTTGCGTAATTTTGTTTTAAATTAATAACACTGGTACTTTTGGATTTTAAATTAATTTAGTGGTAAAAAATCGAAGAATTGTTTGATATATACATACGTCATAATAGGCAGTTTGTTAACGTCAGACGCCATTGCCTGTTTTTTTATGGTCTAACCTCAAAATATGTCTGTTTTTGATAAATCATATTACAAAATTATTGTTTTTGTTGTGTAATTTTGTTTTAAAATTAATAACACTTGTACTTTTGGATTTTAAATTAATTTGATGGTAAAACACGAAACTTGACAAAGTCAATCTGATGCGGAATGGCGGGAAATTTGAACAGGTAATGATAAATTTTAAAAATTTAAATATTTTATTCATTTTTTATCCTCACAAAAGTTAAGGGTAATTTTTGTCATTGTAAAAATATCACAAAAAAAATCTATCCTGACATAACACCGAAATCAAAAATTGGCCTTGGAAGATCAGCTGATTTTTCCAGGGTGAGGCATATTTTTTTTGATGGTCTTTATATAAAAAACTATAATAATAATGTTGTAGGCATGATAAAGTGGCGCATATAAGGGGGTCCTGTGGAAAACGCCCCCCTCCCGAAGAAAAAGACCTCAGATAGCAGATTTTTTTGTCAGATCATAAAAGGTATGCTCTGCAGCCAAAGTAAATGCGGACAAGTTTTCATTAGCAAAACACAGTAAATTCTGCGCTACCTATCCTATAAGTTTCTATAATTTGCTTATGAACCCTTTGGCTTTATGTGTCCTGTTCAAGTACAGGGCGATTATCGGCCGTTACCGCGACAGATGAAGCTTAGTGATCATCTGCGGGTTGATAGGAAATTAACCCCCTGTTTTCGGACAGCTTGCATTGCATTCCGGTGCCAGAAGTCAGGTCAGGTGTTTTTTAAATCTAACCCCTTGTATCAACACATTCTTCTATATTAAACAGGGTAGGCTAGGCCTCGAGACCCTAAAACTAGCGATTATCCATTATTATGGTATGTGTCTATCTTTACGCATATCTGTCTGTCTGGGAAACGATAACTTAAAAACCGTTGAACCGATTTGATTCAATATGGGCTCTAAATTTTTTGAGGAATCCTTGAATAAGGTTTTTGGTGGGAATGGGGGATTCAAAGGGGTACCAAAGATTTAAATAATTTAAAAAATTATAATTCGAGAACCTCAGCAGCTATTCGATTAAGAATTTTATTTTCAACAAAGTCCATCATAAAGTCAAAATTAATTCCCAGTTTTTGAGATATAGAAAAAAAGTTTAGAAAATCATTATTTCCAGAGGAGCTAGCAAAATTATTTAAAATAACAGAATAACATTTTCAACAAAATTTGTCAGCCTCAAAGTATGCCAGAGTCATAATTTTAAAAAAAAGAAAATCGCATCAATTATTTTAATTAAAAAAAAATTAATAAAAAAAATACTCAACTGCTAAATCTAGTTTTACCTACTAGTTGATTGATAGGTATACCTATAATGTACGACATGTTTTAATTTTGAGTTTTGATGCCCAAAGCGCACTTA